>OZ024706.1:25871486-26278527 GCA_964016945.1 Microplitis deprimator | reverse complement strand
GACCCGTAAGATATTTTAAAAATTTTTTATTAATATTAATTAATTAAAACAATAATTTAAAAAATTTGAATACGACTGAATCTAGCTGACGTTTAATAATTTTTTAATTTTTTAAAAACTAAATTATAAGAAAATGAAAAATTGCACCTGTAGTTTTTTTAATTTTCTACATGCGCATATTTTTAGTTTTACTCTTTTTGTTTTTTTTTTGTGACTTTTTGAAAAAAAAAATCCGAAAATTGTTAATTGTCTGCTAACTTCAGGATTATAAACTTTGTTGGTTTAAATTTTAAAATTTGCGCGGTTTTTTACGACTCACTCCCGTAGTTAAAAACTCGAACTAAAGAATTTCTGAGTGAAGCCGCAAACTCGCCATCTTTTGTAAACGTAAATATTTAGATTTAAAAATATTTTCTAACCTCTTAACTGTTAAATGCAATAATAAATAATGCGACACTTGTCATCAATTATACCATTAATCAATTAATGTAGTAATAAATAATAATTAACATAAAAATGGATAAAATATTGGCACAGCGCGAAAAATATTTTTCTTCAGTACCAGAAAAAAAAGATACGAAAGAAAGGTTTCGTAATTTTATATCGCAATTAGATCAAATTAATTATAAAAATTATGACCAATTAGCTGGTAAGTATTTTTTTTAATTAAAAAATAATATTTTGGACTAATGATTAATTTTATTTTTAAAAAATTGATAGATCAGAATAAAATAATTGATGATTTGAATGACAGCAATAAACGGCACAAAGATAAACTGTCTATTGAAGAACAAAAATTAAACTGTCTGCTAAATAATTTTGAAAATCTGATTGATCCAATGGTAAAAATTTATTTTTAAACTCATTAATTTATTGTTCATACATTTAAATTCATTTTTTTTTTATTTTGTAGGAAGAATTAGGAAATGAATTAAAAACTTTAGTATTTGAAAACTTAAAGGATGAATTTAAAAAAAATGAAATGAAATCTATAAAACCTAGTCCTAGAGATAAACAAATTTTGGAATGTATAAGGTAATTCCATTAAATATTTACTTATTGTCTGTGCAAATATTATTTACGTGTCTGAAATTAAATAAAAAATTTTTTTGTTTAGAAAAAAACTGAAATATTACAAAGACTTGACTGGCATCGCGTGGAATTATCCGACTATAAAGAACTGTACTGCTGGATGTATCCTTTTTTACATTAATTCAAATTTAAATTACTATCGACTGCTTAAGGGGGACCACTAGTGTGAAATTTTGAAAAAAACAATTTTTTTGCATACTCCGATAGTCTATAGCTCAAAAAATAACATACTAAAATTTAAAGTGCGTATTTCAAATAGTTTTTTTGAGTTACAGCCATCTGAAGAGCAGCCACTCATCGGTTCTCGAAACTAAATTTTTAAAAATTGTTGCAGTTATAACTCGAAGACAAATCATCGATCGATTTGATTCTTATTGCAGCTTCTTTTATATGTTTCTCCATTCTATGAACCTCCAGTTTTCCGAACGAATAGAAAATGTAATTTTGCCAGGCCGAAAATCATCAAATTTTCCCGCGAAATTTGATACTTTTTTTTAAAAACCCCGCCATTTTGTTAAATTTAAATTTTTCTTTTCGATCGAGGGTCATGGTACAGAAAATACTTTCTAGTTTAATAAACTTTTTGGTTTTTCTTATTTCCTGCACTGGGAAGGTCGCTATCACTGCAGTTGGACTTTTTTTGAGCCTTGGGAGATTGCGAACCACTCGCTGAGTTTTCAATTTTTTTGTCCAAAAATTTAATCATATATTTATTATATATCCGCAAATATTTCTTTAAAACATTAAAACATTCCACGCAGTAGTTTTCTTTAAAAAAATTCCCAAAAATCATCTTTTTTTCAGGCGGTTACACAAGTGGTCCTCCTTAATTTATTTAAATTTATCCAGGTGTCATTCGTGCCCATTTATTACGTATTTACCCTTTTTTGTTTAAATCAAAAAATTAATTATTCCTTAATCGGATATTTAGTTGTTTCAAATGGCCGCGATCACATACAATCGTTTTGTCTGGACAAAAATGACAAAAAAACCGAAATTAAACTTTGGAAAGAAATTTCAAAATGTGCTGGCAGTAATGCGGAGAAAAGAAATTATGATTAAATAAATAAATTTATTAGCTATGAAAAACAAGTAAATAATTTATAAGTGTACAAATGCATTATTTATAAATTTATAAAATGAATCATCTCATTTTTTGATGTTGATATTAAATAAATTTATCGGATTCTCCGGATATTTCTCATAAATGTCAGTAAATAATAAGCAATTGACCATGTTAGAACACAAATTATTCCAATGACTGCAACTGTTGATAGTACGCAAAATAATATTGAACATAATACTGTTGCTCCAACTGAAAGTACTGCAACTGTAATAAATTACAAATCAAATTACTATCAATTATTTAAATATTTATGCACTGTAAAAAATTTTGGTGTAAAAATGACCGCGAAAACTTGATACGGCCGTGTAGTGTGAAAACGGTGTAAAAATCCTCGGTGTAAATTATCCATCCGTGTAATTTTAAAACGGTGTAATATACTTTTTTTTACACCATTCCGTGTTACTTTTTATAATTTTGATTAATGAGCAAAAAATTATCATTGAAAATTTTTAACTACTCAATAAATAACTACTTAATTTTATTTAGATATTATGTAGTATTTTGAACATTTAAATATTTTTATGATTATTTTTCTTAACGCAAAATTATCATAAATTACACATTTACACGGTGTAAAAATTTTTAATTCACATCGCCTAAATTTAAAACGATATTTGGTGTAATGAAAGTCTACGGTTTCCGTGGCGCAGTTAAATGACCACGAATTTTTGTAGATCTCGACGAAATAATACTTGTTCCCAAATAGCTATAACTTTTTCAAAAATGGAATGATTCAGACGTTTTTTCTTTTTCAAAATTTTCGTACTTTCCGGAAAAAAATACAAAAAAGTTGAAGATATTAAAATCTATGAAATTTTTCACTTTTTTGAAAAAATCGCATTTTTCTCGAAAACTAAGCAAGATATCGAAAAATTTTATTCTTTAAAAAAGTCTTATTTCGTCGAGTTCTACAATAGTTCGCAGTCATTTAACTGCGTCACAAAAACTGTAGAGTTCCCAGTATAATTTATGATACTGGTCAGCTGACGTCTAATAATTTTTTGATTTTTTTAAAAACGATAAATTATGAAAAAAAAAAATATTTAAAAAATTGCACCTGTAACTTTTTTATTTTTCTTTATGTGCATATTTTTAGTTTTTTTTTTTTTTTCAGTTGATTCGTTGGAAAAAAAAATTCAAAAATTGTTAATTGTCTGCTATCTTCAGGATCATTGTAATTTTGACAGCAAAATTTTTACACCGAGTCATTTACACTAAGGTAAAAGACCTTGCACCCGATCAGGGAACTAGTGTCCGATCGCTTCAAGTATTTGTATATCTATATTTAGTAAAATTTAGTAAATATAGATATAAAAATACATGAGTGATCGGGTACTAGTTCCTTGATCGGGTATTGGGTCTCGTACTTTACACCGTCAAAAAATTTTTTTCAGTGCGTGTTGAATAAACGTACCTTGGACAATAATGAAACCAGTAAATGCAAATGCGATATTAATAATTGTAAATGATACAAACAAAAAAATAGGTATTGTAAATGAAGCCAATATTAAGAGACAAATAGCTGATAAGACTGGATGAGACATTAAATATTTTATAACTTGATCAAAAAAATCATAAACTTTTGCATCAATCATAAACTCATTGACATTTTTCTTCATTTTCGCACCTGTAATTAGTTAATAATTTATATTATTTTATTGGTTAATTATTGTAAAAACCCATACTAATTTTTTACTTACATTTATTGGCAATTGATTTAACGTAATTATTAAATCCATCATTATCACGATCTACCGACTCCATTGTATTTCTCTATAATTTATTTAATAACAATTAATAATATTATATTTTATTAATAAGACATAAAATTTATAAAGCTACAATAATATTTATATTTAAATTACTTACAAGATTTGTCATTTCTATAATTTACTAGGTTACTTAGACCTAAATGTCAGAAATGTCAAAAGCAAATAACAATATTAATTTATTCTTATTTTTATCGTTAATAATTTATTGCCACAGAAATTTTATTAATCCTTCGTAAATGTTTTGATGAATATTTAATGATGTCTTGAATACGCGCAAAAATGTACATGCGCAACATGTTGGCGCACATAAGAAAGTCTAGTTTGTCAACGCGGTCATAAACTTTTTTTTAATTTTACTTTTGAAAGGCAGATTAATTTTTTTTTTTTCCAACAGAAAATTTATTTACTAATTTTGAATTGATTGTTTTCGCGCTATTTTTATTTTCGAGTGCTAACGATAAATCAATCAATATGTCAGATTTTTATTTTTCTTTACAATGAGTTTATAAATTAGAAATGTTAAATAATTTTTTTCCATGCTCTTTAAAGTTATTGCTGTAAATATTTTGTAATTTTATAATACGTTATGATATGAAAAAAAATTATTTTAACTTTATTACAGTTGATTTAAAATTTTATTTATGGTGAATTTTAATTAAAATTACAATAAATGTAAAATTTTACTTTGACGAAATAAAATTTATAATGAAAAAATTAATGTACAAAATTTTAAATAAACAAGGGATATTTAATTATGTTCCTGAAGTTTATAGACAATTAATAATTTTCGGATTTTTTTTTTCAACAATTTAATTTAAAAAAAAAAAAATATGCACATGTAGAAAATTTTAAAAACTACTAGTGCAATTTTTTTAAATATTTTTTTTTTTATAATTCATAGTATTGAAAAAATTTCAAACATTATTAGACGTCAGCTAACTTCGAAATTAATTTCTTTTCAATTTTCTATTGCGGGTATACTTTTTAAAAATATTTTTTTTTTTTTAATGAACGAAGGCACTTTTTTCTTCCGATAATATCTACATGTGACTATTTTTATTATAATTTTTTTTTCATTAGAACCGTTGATACTTTTAGATTTATAAGAAAATTACTTCAAAATACGATAAAAACTATTAAATCAAGAAAGTTGTTTAAAAATAAGTTATTATTATCGTTATTTTAATCAAATAATACATGTTTTCTATTATTTTATCGATTGTTTTTGGTAATAAAAGCAATAAATAATATTTTAAATTATTATTTACGACTTTTAAGGGGCAATGTACTCCCCTATTTCGCGCCAAATTTTTGATGCAGAAGTGTAGCTACAATACTGAAAATAATCATTTGAAACTTTACAAACTAATTATTTAGGTGATAGTCTACTGCAAGGAACTTTTTTTTTTTTTTTTTTTTTATTAACAACAAACATTATAGATTTATTATAAACAGGAATCTATCATGAAAATTATTAATTTTAATATGAGTGTGAATGTAGAAGCCATCAGACAAATTTAAAATTATAAATAAATAGAGTAAATAATTGAAAAAATAATAATTATAAAAAATGCACTTATTAATTTCAAAATTATTTAAATGTGCATTTTATTAAAATTTTATTTTATTCGTAACTTAAAATTTTTCTGATGTCTGCTTCATTCACACTCATAATTTCAATTAATAATCCGTTTAGATAGAATTTTTTTTCTTGCGCGAAAAATTTTTTTTTTAGTATATCGATGTTCTAATTAGCAAATTGTCTAACTCCATTTCAGAAAATCCTCCATTTATGCGAAAAAAAGTAATTTAAAAATTTTTTTTTCATCAAAAATTAATTCCATATCTAGTATGTGCATAATATTTTTATCTAGGTTACTCAAATAATATTTTTTCAGACCATTACTATTTGAAAATTGCACGTAATGACCTACTAGAAATATTAAGTTAGACAATTTGCTAATTAGAACGTCGATATCTATGGCATGCCAAAGCTTCTAAGGTGAAAATAATGAAAATAAAAAGGCACATTTAAATATTAGCAAAATAGTAAAGACTATCAGATTTTGTAGTATTGAGATAATTAACAACTCCAGGACAGTATTTCAAAAATTATTTTTGATTATAACAAATTTATAGTTAATAAAAAAAATATCTAAGAACTATGCACTTTTAAATTAATTAAAACCATACATCATCCTGCATTCGAATTTCTGGTAACTTTATTTTTCTCTATGACATCCCTAGTCAAACTTTATTTTTGTCAGATGTCTGCTACTTTCAGGGTCATAATTGAATCCGATTGGAAAAAATTCTAAATGAGTGTATATGTAGCAGACATCAGACAAATTTAAAATTATAAATAGAGTAAATAATTAATAAAATTAAACTTTTAAAAATGCGTATTTAAAAAATTTTGAAGTTAATAAGTGTATTTTTTATAATTATTACTTTTCTAATTATTTACTCTATTTATTTATAATTTAAAATTTTTCTGATGTCTGCTACATTCACATTCATAAATTCTTATCGGATTTAATCGAAATTTCCGATTGAATTTCAATCAGTTTTAATTCGAATCTGATTCAACCAAAAATCGATAAGTTAATCGGAAAAAAATTAATATTTTCCAATTGAATCTGATTAAAGAATTTCTATCCGATTCAATCTAATGGAAAAATTTCAATCGGATACTTGGAATGCTCCTGAGCAATTCTAATTAAAAGTTTGTTTCCGATTGAATCTGATAGAAATCCTATGATGTCGGCTACTTTTAGGGTCATATTCAATCGGAGTTTTAAATCAGGGATATATTTTATTATTAATTACTTATGAAAATTTGAATTTAAAATTTATAAGTTACATTATGATTGTGAATGTAGCAGATACGAGACAAATTTTCAATTATAAACCAACTAACGAATCAATCAAAAAGATAAAAATAAAAAAAAATTCACATACCGATTTTTAAATTCCATAGATACGAATTTTTTTATTAACATTTTGTTTATTAATTTAAAAATTTTAGTAATTGTCGAATGTCTGCTACATTTACACTCATTTTATATTAAATATAATTACAAACGTAATTTTTAAATATTTACAATTACTATTTTTTTTATGTCACAAGTGAGTCATAATTTTAAAATACAACAGTAATAAATATTTACATCCCACACTTTTTCAAAAAATTACCTCAAACTTTTTGCAAACCAAAAAAAACAGACTTGTAATTTTAAATAAAAAAAAAACCGCCCACTAGATGTCGTAACAGAATGAGTTCTAACCTGTCCAAGTACAAAAATCGTGGATCGTTTCGTAACAAATCCAAGTGTTGAAACAAAAATTTAAATAAATAAATAATTGTTATTAAAAAAAAAAAAAAAATGGCAAACTTGGTACGTCTCAGTACAAACCAGCTGCTGCGAAGCGGTTTGTTGAAATCGTTAGTAAAAACTCGTCAATTAACAAAGCCAGTATCAATACCACAATTAGCAGCAATACCATCACTGCGTTTTATCAACACTTCATCAAAGCCACCGCAAGCTCAGTCAGACACCAGCTCTCCTGTAACACAAACACAAGCATCTCACGAAGTAACAGAAACCAAACACTGGATCAGTTGGGGCTTTCATGAGGAAGAAGAATGGCTGGACAGAATGTTAACACACGCAAATTTTTTCTTCTCCATCACAATTATTTTTATTTGTGGAGGTTTCGTTTTTTGCTATCTACCTGATCCAAAGTACCGAGACTGGGCCCAACGTGAAGCTTACCTGGTTCTTCGGTACCGAGAAGATAATGGTCTGAAACCGATTGAGCGAAACCTCATCGACCCGTCAAAATTCACTCTGCCAACTGATGAAGAACTTGGTGACACTGAAATTATTATCTAAATTACTTTGTTACTAAAAAAGAAATTTCTTAAAATAATTAAAAATAAGAAGAAATGAAGTTTGTTATATTATTTATAAATAGTAAATTTAAAAAATATGTAATGATGTAAGTCATGTAAAGTGGGACAGAATATAATCATGTATACCATTTAAAAATATTTGACAATCTTGATGAGTGTGAATGTAGCAGACAGACAATTTTTCATTTTATATAAATTAATTAAAATAATGGAATTTTAAAAAATGCGCGCGCTAATTTTTCATTTATCTAAAACGCATTTTTAATTTTTACTCGGCTTACATTTTATTTATTTATTCAAAAATTTAAAAAATTGACACTTGTCAGTTACATTCACACTTAAAATAATTTTTTATAAATAATCATGTAGATAAATAATGATCCTGAAGTTATGAGTTTGTGTAGCAGCCATCAGAAAATTTATAAATTTCAAATAAATTAATTTATTAAAATAATGAAATTAAATAAATGCGCTTACTAATTTTTCATTGATCTAATTGAGTGTGAATGCAGCTGATAATTTAAAAAATTTTAAATAAGTGAATTAAATCGAATAAAATTTAAAAAATGCGCACTTAAAATTTGAAAATTAGTAAGTGCATTTTTTTTATTTTGTGTTTTGTTCGTTTATTTGTAATTTAAAATTTGTCTCATATCTGCTACACTCACATGAGTGTGAATGTAATTGAAAAGTGTTAATTTTAAAAATTTTCTAATAACTAAATAACATGTAAGTAGAATAAAAATTTTTAAATATGTGTTTAGATCAATGAACAGAGCGCACATTTTTTTAAAATTCATTATTTTAAATTATTTAAAATTTATAAACTGTCTGATGTCTGCTACATTCTCACTCGCACATTCACACTTATCTGAATACGCACTTTTAAATTTTTATTTTACTTGCATTTTATTTGTTTATTCAAAAATTCAAAAAACTACATTCACACTCATAATTATTTTTTATAAGTAATCATTTAGATAAATAATGATCCTGAAGTTATGAGTGAATGTAGCAGACATCAAACATTTTTTAAATTTTAAATAAATAAATTAATTTAAATAATGAAATTTGAAATGCGCGCACTTATTTGTGATCTTGAAGTAAGCAGATAATTAACAATTTTCAATTTTTTTTTTCAATAAATCAATTACAAAAAAAAAAATCTAAAAATCTAAAATCATACACTTGTAGAAAATTAAAAAAACTATACATGCAATTTTAAAAAAATTTTCTTTTCATAATTTATAGTTTCAGATAAATTCCAAAAATTATTAGACCTCTGCTAACAATATCATACTTATTTTTCATTGATATAAATACGCATTTTTAAATTTTTATTCTACTTACAGTTTACTTATTTATTTAAAAATTTAAATAATTGACATTTGTCAGTTACATTCACACTCATATAATCTTATCACGTACTATTTTTTTTCTTATTATAAAACTATCAATTTTATTATTATTATTATTATTAATTAGTAAATTAATATTAAACATAATTAAAACCAAGTCATTTTGCCATACATATTTATTGATTATAAACTGATATATTTTGTTAAATTATTATTTAATATTAATAATTATTAATAACTTTTAAAATTTTTAAAAAATGATAATCCAATCGTATTTACATCGAGCCTTAGACTTTAAAATAATTAGCTCATTAATTATTATTATTATTATTATTATTATTATTATTATTATTTTTCATATAAAATGGACATGTCTGCATCAATTTATTATAAAATATTTTTAGTATCTCCATTTATTTGAATCCTCTTGACAATTCAATCTGAAAATAATCCAGAGGAAGATGTTAGTGATAATTATAAAATAATAATTAATTTTATTGTGCCGTAGCAGAAGTTGGAATAGTGACACTCGTGTTGTTTGTCATTTGGTTTTGATCTTGCATTGGAAAGAAATTGCTCGTTTGTGGTAAGCTTGCACTCACGGTGATGGGAGGCATGCCAGGAAGTGAAATTGGTGTCGTTACCACTTGAGATTGGGGTAAGTACGGCACGTTTGATGTTGGAATATTTGTTTGCTGCGGCATTGCTGGTGGGTTAAAGCTATACTGAAGACTTGGTGATGAATCTGGAATAGATGTATCCACAAGGAACGATTGAGCTGGTGGTGCTACTGGCATTCCAGGTATACTCGGAGTATTTTGATACATCGGCGAATCTAAAATAAATAAAGTAAAATTATCATGGGAATGGTTTTCCCCTACTATTTTTTTACTCGGCGATCGCTCGGTTTTCTGCATGTGTGCGTCGTGTGTGTTAGTGCCCGCAGTCCTTTTATAAGTTAGTTGACGTTTGTCATTTAATTACGTATGTGAGAAGTAACTTATAACGAGGGCGTACTGTAGTTTAAATTAATAAACATACTTTGGGAATAATTTTGTTGATTGAAGAAGTTAACTGCTGGATTGGTGGTTGTTGAAGCACCAGCTATTGCAGGATCAATAAATTTAGGTGGTGCTGATGCATCAATTGGCATTGTCTGCGGCACTGGTACTGTAGATATAGGTATCGTTGGTGTAGCTATTGATGAGACAACAGTAGTATCAGCTGGTTGCATAATACCCGATGATGTCGACATGTAGTTAGGCGGTATTGCAAAACCTGGTGGTACAGCTGTTACTGCAGGATTGTTATTAACTTGCGGTTCATAATTAACTGGCTGTGCTTGCGCAGCTATTGGGGTTTTAACTGTTGTCTGTAAAATAAATAGTATTTTAAAATTTATTATTTACTCAACGATTTTTAAAAATTAATTTACTAAGTACCTGATATGAATTTGGATACATTTTGTTATCGAATAAATTTCTTACGGGTATTCTATGAAGATAACCGTAACCGATACCACAACCAAGACTTCCTTCGCCCCCCCATTTGGAATTTGGTGTGATCGTAACTTCACGACACGAATCATCAGTGGTGTTGTAGACATACAATTTAAGTGGTCGTGCTTCATGGGCTTCAATCAGCGTAAATAAGTCTTCGCTTTCATGTAGAGCTGAATCAGCACCAATAATATAATCAGTAAATGATCTGAGACCCGCAAGCTCTGCTGGAGATGACGGATGTACTTCTAACACATGCCATACGTTTTCATTGGCACCTTCGAATGAACAGAACCGTATGCTGACACCCAGCAAACCATGACCTCCCCACGTCATACTCGGAACTATTGTCGTCTGTCTGACAGTTTGATTCTTACTATTGTAAACCGTCAGTTGCAATTCTTTGTCTATATTTGTTTTCAAAATATCCTTCAGTGTATCATTGTCCTGGTCAAGTCTTATGTTACCAATAGAAACGATAAAATCAAAAAATGCCTCTAACCCGGCTTTGTAACCTGGTGATCCAGCTTGTACCCTCAGGACATGGTAACCCTCGGTACCGCCACCAGGTACTTCGAGACTTTGTGATGAGCCCATTTTTTTTACACTTCAAATATTATACCAAGTTATTAAATGTTATCATTAATAATTAACTTATCAATATATTTAAATACTTGTATATATTTATAATTAAATTTTAGAATCAATGTCAAAATTACGTGGCACTAGAAATGGTACAACTTCGTAATGAATTATTTGATGACGTTACGAACTATCTGGGTAATCTACAAACATCAGGAATAGCGAATAATATAATAGTCCATTCCTGTTTTTAAATTTAAATTAAGTGACATCTTTAGTGTCAATACTGAGTCCGTTTTAATTTATAAATTTTTTTAAATTATCTGTTGTCGGTAAAAATTTTCAAGTTCCGATTCATGGAGACCATGGAGACTTTAACTTCCTGCGTGCGCGCATTGATGGTTTCGATCCTTTTACTCGCTGGCTAACCTCTAGCTCCAGTCGGTGCGCGATAAACAAAATTTAAATCGCAGGTAATCTTTGTTTAATTTATTAAATAATTGTCTATTTAGTGTTTTTTTGTTTAATTAATTATTGCTAATTAATTATCAGCAAATATTTTTTATCCGCAATATTTATTTTTATGTTTTTTGTCATATGTGAAGTAGAGTGAAGAAGTGGGGTTATGATTCATTGTAGCCATTTAAATATGACCATTGTTTAATTGTTTATTTGCGTGTTTTTAAAAAGTGTTGATAATTTAAATTTAAATTTGAATTTGTTATTTTACAGCCATGGTGCGAATGAATGTACTCAGTGATGCGCTCAAGAGTATCAACAATGCCGAGAAACGCAACAAGAGACAGGTTCTCATCAGACCGTGCTCAAAAGTTATCGTTAAGTTTCTCGGTGTCATGATGAAGCATGGTAATTTATTTTTTTTAACATGATAGTATGTGTGGTTTGTTTATTTTTATTGATAATTTATAATTATAATTTTTTTGATAGGTTACATTGGAGAATTTGAAATTGTTGATGACCATCGTAGTGGTAAAATTGTTGTCAACCTCTCTGGTAGATTGAACAAGTGTGGAGTTATTTCACCAAGATTTGATGTACCAATTACTGACATTGAGAAGTGGACCAACAACCTTTTGCCTTCTCGTCAATTTGGGTAATTTTTCATTTTTTTATTTACTGCAATTTTATTTGTGAAACTAATGGACTAATTTATGATTCTGAAGTTAACAGACAGTTAAGAATATACTGATTTTGTTTTTTATCAAATTAATCACAAAAGAATGACATCAGCGTTCTAATTAGCAAATTGACTAACTCCATTGAAGCGAAAAAAAATTAATTAAAATTTTTTTTTCATCTAAAAATTAATTCCATGTCTAGTATATGTATAATATTTTTGTCTAAGTTACTCAAATGATACTTTTGCTGACTATTACTATCTGAAAATTGCACAGGATCATCTACTAAAAAATATTAAGTTAGACAATTTGCTGATTAGAACGTCGACATGTAGAAAATTTTAAAAAATTATAAATGCAATTTTTTAAAATATTTTTCTTTTAATTTATTGTTTTAAAAAAAATCCAAAAGTTACTAGACCTCGGCTAACTTCAGTATCATACTAATTTTTATTTATTTTTAAATGAACCAACTAAGAAAGGTAATAAACCCAGTACCCGATAAGTGGTCGGGTACTAGTTCTCTGATCGGGTACTGGGTCTCTTACCTTATCACTAAAAAAATTTTTAGTTCATTTGAAGAACTTTCCGAAATCTCTGTTTACAGTTTTAATTTAATATATATATATATTAATATGCAATTTGTTTACAAAAACTCCAAAATTGTTGATGTCTGCTACCATCAGCATAATTAATTTTTATCACTCAATTACTTCTTCTCTTATATAAATCATTGAGGTTAAAGACCTAGTACTCGATCACAAATTTGTATGTCTATATTTAGTAAAATTTAGTATATAGATATACAAATACATGAGTGATCGGGTACTGGGTATCTTACTTTAAATCAACTAAAAATTTATTTTAAAAAATAATTTCAAATTATAATAAATTTTTAAAAAAAGTATTGATTCAAACATTTATTAGTTCTGAAGTAATAAAAAATTCATGTACTTGCAAAATAATGTTATAAATTAATTATTAAATAATTGTTTCTACAATTAGTATAAAGATCTCGTCAAGTAAATTGTCAATAATTTATATCTCTTAGTCTGACCAATTGATTACAATTAATATTAATTTTTTTGTTTACAGATACGTTGTTTTGACAACCAGTGGAGGAATTATGGACCATGAGGAAGCAAGAAGAAAACATTTAGGAGGCAAAATCCTTGGATTCTTCTTCTAATTATTAATTTATAATAAATAAATACAAAAAAAAAACTTTGTATCAATGTTATAAATGATATCTCCATAACAACTCGTCATTAAATGTTGATGCAAATAAAAAATACGTATTTTTATTACTTCATAAATGAGTCCTTCAATAATTTATCTAGTAAATATTAAGTTGAATTAATTTAACCAGGAAGTTATAAAGAACAAAAAAAAATCTACTCGCTCCCCTCTTTAAAACTTGCATTCAATTTATGTTTTACAAATTCAGATTAAATTATCCAGTCTTCAATTTACCTAAAAATCGTGAATTTATCAGAAACAAAATATGATTCTGAAGTCAATAGACAATTAGAAATTTTTGTGTTTTTTTTTTAACAAATCAATTTAAAAAAAAAGAAAAAAAAATATGCCCATGTAGAAAATTAAAAAAACTATTTGTCATTTTTTTTAAATAATTTTTTTATAGTTTACAGTTTTGGAAAAAATTCAAAAATTGTTGGACGTGGGCTTCAGTATTATGAATAAAATAATTAAATGGATTTAAAAAATTTAAAAATCCAATTCAAATTAAGGAAAAATTATCTAGTTGAGAACATGAATATTTATTTTAAATATTTGAAGTTTGGCATCAGATGCTGTATTTCAAGATACTGAAATCAGCATGAGACTGAAATTAACCGACGTCTAATAATTTTGAATTTTTTTTCAGAACGATAAATTATTTTTAAAAATTGCACTCATAGTTTTTTTAATTTCTTACATGTGCATATTTTTTTTTTTTTTTATAATTGAGGTATTGAAAAAAAAATCCGAAAATTGTTAATTGTCTTCTAACTTCAGGATCATAAATTAGCCGACGTCTAATAATTTTTGAATTTTTTCTAAAACCATAATTTAAAAAAAAAATATTTTCGAAAAATGCACCTATAGTTTTTTTAATTTTCTACATGTGCATTTTTTTTCTTTCTTTTTTTTTTAATTAAATTGTTGAAAAAAATCCAAAATTTGTTAATTGTCTAACTTTAGGAATGAGTGTAGATGTAGCAGACAAGATACAGTTTATAAATTTTAAAAAACTAAATAAATTAATTAAAATAATGAAATTCAAAAAAAGCGCGCTGATTTTTCATTTATCTAAATACGCATTTTAAAATTTTTATTCTCACATTTTATTTATTTACTCAAAAATTCAAAAAATTCCCACCTGTCAGTTACATTCAGAATCATCCCTTCTACAAATCATCAAAACGTTTAAAAATTTTTTGATACCTTAAAAATTAATTTTCATTTTCGTACTTGTAATTACTGACAACAAGTTTCGCGCAAAGGGAGAGGGGTAAAGTGCGCTGTCAAAATATTTATCTTAAAAAATAATTAAAAGACCAAGAGATGTCACTAGAAGTCTATTGAAAAATTTTTAAATCCCCGCTCTTGAAAGTAAATACATACAGCATATGGTATATGCACGTCTCCGTCTATTGGCCAGTTTAATCTACCAATACAAATCCAGTTACTACCGTTGTGTATATTCAAGTTACATTCCAAACTTCTCAAGAAAGAAAACGAGTCTTTGACGTGCGTTCGGCGGGATTCGCGTTCAACCACGAGCTCATTTCATTTGTACACTTATACATTTTATTTGAAACTCATAAATCAAATTTAAAGTTTAATTTCACGTATTATCGAGTAATCGAATCAACATTAAGTTGGATAATTTAAATATAAAAAAACCATAAGTAAATTTAATTTGTGAACGTAAAGGTGAAATTTTTTACGGAGACAATAGGGTAACGAAGCCACGACCTGATGCCAGGTAAAAAGAGTCCACAGGGTTGCCAGGTCTTATGTTTGACTGTATTCCAGGTGAACGTGTGTTTAAAGCCCAGTGCAGTATTTGATTATAAAATTAATCAGTGAGTGTTTAGATAATTGTAATTTAAATTCAAATTTGAATTATTTCATTCCAATCAGTATTTGAAAATTAAAAAAAAAAAAAGTGAAAGTTTATTTGTTTATAAAAAAGTAATATCGCATTGAGTAATTTAATGATTTAAAAAACTGATTGTCAATATAACAAATGATGATAATGACATACTGATTACTATTTAATTACAGTACTGTAATAATAGATAATGTAATAAAAATATTTATTTGTGTCATGAACGTGAATTTGATATTTCCCGGATGGAGAGCGAGGAAGAAATGCAATTATTTTATTTAAAAATAACAATTAATTATTTAAATAATAAATAAAATTCAAAAAATGAAGACGCGTAAGTTAATGAGAGACAGGTGATTATTATAATTATTATTATTTTTTATTTACCTTGGAAACTATTTCCTCGGCGACGATTTCTAGTGCATTGTTTATCTAATTATTTATTTTTATTTACGTCACAAGAGACTTTAAATATTTATTATGTATTATTATTATTATTGTTTTAATGCTGGTATATAAAAAAATCTAAGACTTCTTTATATAATTCCTGGTTAGATTGTTGGGATTGTGTTTATTGTGATAAGTTGCAAAAGGAAGTAGATGAGATTGTGGACAATGAAGAGAACTCGGTGGAACCGTTTCAACGTGTGAAAGTTCGGGAGTTCATTTATTGTTTATCTGGAAAACAAACACTAAATATTTATGAATTATTGGTATTATTTAATAGTGTTACGATAATTTATATGACTGGATTTATTTGCTTACGACAAAGGAAGTGGATTTTTTAAAGATGACTGCGAGGTCGTCTGGAGGACGAGTACGGAGACTCGTTATTCTTTTTACGATTTATATTCTTCTCAATACTGATAATGCATCCGGTGCTGCTGGTAAGTTTTATAACTTTATCTCTTCCTTTAATATATTAATTTTATTTTTTATAATTTTATGGACACTAAAAAATTTTCGGAGTAAATTTGGAGTAAATGCGGAACGGGTGGCTGTTTATTTTTTGAATCCATTCGGAGTGAAATTTACTCCGAAGAGGAGTTTATTTTAATAATAAAACTCCGAATTGGAGTGAATGTGGATTTAAATAAAATCCAGATAACTCCGAAATCACTCCGCTGAAGACAAACTCTATTTACTCCATGACCCTGAAGTTAACAGACAATTCAAAATTGTCTGATTTTTTTTAACAAATCGATTGTAAAAAAAAAAATGCACATGCAGAAAATTAAAAAATCTATAGGTGCAATTTTTTAAATATATTTTTTTTTGTAATTTATCGTTTTGAAAAAAATCCAAAAATTATTAGACGTCGACTAACTTCAGAATCATATTTACTCCGTATGCGGATTTTTTTGTATAAACTCCGGAACTCCGAGTGATAGAGTGAATTTGTGTTTAAATAAAATTCAAATCACTACGAAATCTCTCCGCTGAAAAGAAAAATTTCCTATTTACTCAGTATACGGAGTGATTTTTTTTTAAAAACTCCGAAACTCCAAGTGACGAAGTGAATTCAAATTTGAATAAAATTCCGATCACTTCGAATTCACTCCCGATTTTTCAGTCTACGATTATATTGTAATATTTTTTCACAACTCATTATCTTTACAAATTTAAACATCAGCGTAAACCTGTAAAAAATGAATGTTCAATTGCGATAAAATGACGCAGAGGATAAACATTTATTTAATAACCCAGGTGAATCATTTGTAATGATGAATTTCCTGGTTAATGAAAATTACTAACTCAAACAAAATACATTGGAGTAAGTAAATACAGAGTTTTAATGGGATTGGAAGATGAACGATAAATAGGGCTTTTAAAAATGAAGAAACAAGCAAACGATACATCAAAACATTCACCACGCCCTAGAAATAATACTTAAATCCCCTTTTAACAACACTCGTAATCAAATAAAAATAATCTAACCCCGATTTGCTTAAAAAAAAAAACCGCACTCAATGTGTTTAATCTTCCCCAGAAATTTTTTTTCTGGGTCACAAAGCCGCATCTGTTCGACTGAGTTTTGAATTGATTATTAACGAGGTGTTTCGCATCTGCAACGTAAGCTCGTGTCTATATCATAATTCAATAGGGTACTGAAGGGTGCCAGAGTGTCTCGTTGACGAGTAAGAGCATTCGGGATCCCAGACTGTGTCATGTTTAAGAGAAAGATAGAGTTTAAGAAGAGTACAAAAGGGAGAGATTAAAGAAAGAAAGTAATTGTGCCTCTAATTAGGATTTATTACTCTAGTTTAATTCATCGGTCAATTAATTAATTGAGTTAAACTGTTGACCTGGAACACCGTAGGCGTTAGTTTCGACAGTTGAGACACTTGTTACAAACGCCTGCAAGTGTTTATTCATCCGGATCAAATGTCATTTTATTTCTTTACACAAGATAAGAGAAGAGAAGAGCCCAGGAAACTAAAACCTGGTTTGCTTGTCTTCTATTTGCTGCGTTATTTACACACTCAATGTTGACGTACATGTGATGTAATATTTTATTTTCAGGTGCACTGAGATATTAAATAAAATAATTCAAGTAAAATAAATAACCTGTGGATCTGGTATGTGGATTTGCTACAATCATATCAGAGATTACGCTTATTTCCTTCACTACGTTCGAGGTCATCTTGTGTACATCTACAGCCAGTAGTAGAGCTTCATCGTATCGGCAATTAGTTGGTATGCCAGCAACAAGCAAACCTGTCTCACCACTTATATGTGACTCAGATGAGTAGAGAGCCAAGTAAAGAAAACGTCTTATACAGCAACTAGTACTCATCATCTATTATCATTCTTTATCGAGAACCTGATTCTCTCATCCATGAAAACCATAATACTAAACAGCTTTACTTATTTTATATATATATTTGTATACAAGAAAATAGTACAGAGTATAGAGAATTATACAGTGAAGACTTTATGTGAGATCGGGAACATTGAGGGGAATAAAATATTTACAAGAAATAAAATTCAAGACAAAGAGTATATTTTAAAACTAAACGTTTAAAAGAGAGGAAAAAAAAAATATAATAATAATAAGACAATTGGATTTGCGTGATTCTACACGCCCTCCTTACTTTAATCACTCGTTGTATTGAGTAGAGTGTGGCCCTTATCCTGTCCTTCGTCCTCGGAAACATGCCAGGAACGCTAACGCGTCGTCCGCCGGATACGTCTCTCCCTCGCCTCAACCCCTCTCATACCTCTCGAGAACCGCATCGGCCTCGTTTTTACCATTCACCTGCGTTCTATTCACGTACAATGTCTTTCCCACCATATAATTCTGATGTTCCACACACTCTTTTTGACGGTGATGCTTTTTAAAAGCCATTCCTACAATTTATATACAGCACCAAATGTAATGAAACAAACCATAAGGTACAAAAAAAATTTTTTTTCAAATCCTTCGGGATCATTTTAACTACAACTGCTACTATATTTTTATTTTAGACAACTAAACATCTGCCTGGATGGAAAATATCTTAACTTCCGAGTTTTTCTGATCGGAAAAAAATTTACAAAGAGACGAAAGATACTTGAGCTTGATGTAGATATTTATAGAAGCATTTATTTTTATTTTTGACACATGTCTAACGAAAAATAAAAATTATAACAAAGTATTGTATCTCAATAAGGTAATAGAAGATGATCTGAGAGCAATGACGAAGAAATCGAGAGCTTCGTGGACGAGAGACCACGGATAGGATACAAGTTGTGATAAAATGTAAAAAAACAATACGACGTCGAGTGGAAAACTGGATGTTGTAGTTACGCTAGAGTACTTATATGTATTGTAATGTAAGAGATATCTGCTACAAACTATACCACTACGACTATTAAGTGTGTAATATGTAATAGTAGAAGTATACAATATAATGCAGCAAACTATCTATATCTAGTGTTGATCGCAAGTCAGGCGATCATCAACCGTGAAATTACTCCACTCACTCGATGATACATTCGTAGGTATTATGTACCAAGTCTTACGTCTGATGAACTTTAAGTCAAGGAAAAATATACTTATGAAATTTGAATACTATTTTTGGAGCAATAAATCATTTCATCACATTCTTTTAAAGATAGGGACAGAGGTTGATGTGTTGGTTGATGTGGACCTAAACCCATTAGGTTTAAAAATTTTTTGGTTGATGGTAGAGTGATACTGTTATATATGTAGTAGGGCGACCTAAAAAAACTTACATTTTTTTATTTTTGAGTCTCATACAATAAAAAATTAGCGGAGTAAATCCGGAATGGATGACTTTTTATTAGGGTGGTCGTTAAAAATTAAATTTTTTCAGATGCCTCATAAAAAGTTTCTTTTAAGTGAAAAAATACCTGGGGAATAAGGTTTTTTTTTTTCAGTAAAAAGAACACATGTCTCAGGACGATCAAAATTCATTTTTCGATACAATCGCGGTTTTTTTTAAATATCTCATGAAATATGCAGATTAAAGGAAAAAATAATAGGAACAATTTTGTAGGAAATTAAATTCTTGACAAAAAAGATCATATTCATTTTTTTTATAAAATGTGTATTTACAAAGATATTTAAAAAAAACTTTTTTAGGTCTTGTCAATTGAGCATTTAAAGGAATAAGATTTTTAAAAATAACTTTTTTTCTTAAATATAGACAACTTCGTAACTCGTAACATATCAATCATTAATGCTTGTCATAGTTTTTATATACTTAAAAAAATGTTATTTTCAATAATTGTAATTCTTAATACGCTTAATTCATAAGATCTAAAAAAAAGTTTTTTTTAAATATCTTCATAAATCCAAATTTTATAAAAAAAAATGAATATGATTTTTTATGTCAAGAATTCAAGTTGATTTTACAGATAGAAAATATCTCTGCCACGAGAAAGAAAAATAAAAAGAAAAAATCAGAATTTTAATCATTTTTGGAATTCTCAGTTTGAACCCAACAAATTTTCATATGAGACTCGAAAACAAAAAAATTCGGGTTTTTTGGGCCACCCTAATATGTAGCGGATTCTGACAAAATATATATTTATATATATGGGAATGTACAAGCCAAGTTAAGAAGGCAATAGATTTTATAAGTAAAGAGTATGGAATGCAATAGGCAGACGTATATCCAGCACACGTGTTTGCCATCTACAATATTTTCCAAGTAAAAGTACCGGCTCTTCGACTTAACTTTTACGTGCGTATACTCTTATATACTATATGAGCATGTAATGCGTAAGCTGTAAGCTGTTGCGGGAATACTTAAAGTACTATACCCATAATATAAGAAAGAGAAAGAGGGAGAGATGGATTCAAAATGAGCAAGAAAGAATGAAAAGGCTGATCAAGAAGTAGTAAGTGTACTCTGTAGTGGCATAGGCAGTAAAGGGACGAATGAAAAATAATAATAAAAAAAAAGAAACAGGAGTTTTAAAAGAAGAGAGGAAGGAGTGAGAGAGCCTTGCCGGGGGCGGTCACTGGCCCCAAGACCACGATACCACGAGACATTCTACTCTAACTCTTTTCCTCCTTTTTTATTATTTCTTTCGAGATTATTCTTCTTTTTTATTATTTTATCTATACGTCTTTGTGGTCTAGCGTCACCTTAGTCACCACACGTTTGTTCTAAACACCATCACAGGTTGTTTATAACAAAACAAAAAAAATACATACATAAAAAGTAATTTTTTCGTTTCGCTGACTTTGATTTTAAAATTTCCGCAGTATTGGAAAAAATAATATTGTACTGGAGTTAAGTTGGAATAAAGCCAGTGGACTTTTATGCTCACAGGAATATCGATAGAACAATTTCTTTAGCTAGCTTATACTTTATAGTAGTCTAAAAACGGTTTACGCATAGTTATATATATATGTATATTATATATAGGAGACGGTTTAGTGTAAAAGAGAACGATTAGACAGAAACGCCCTTCGTTATTTTCCGTGGCACGTTCCATATGCATTTAAATTTTACTCCACTTATTTTATTCCCTTGACACTTGGACTTATGGCCAGTAACAGCTGAGCAATAAATATAAAAAAAAATTTAGTGAATGAAAATAATAACTAGAGAAATAGCGATCATTACCTTCGTCGTTTTCTGTTTCAGGCCTAGAGACTTCTGTAAAAACAAAATAAATTAAAAGATAATTTAACGATACGGAATTTTAAAAATAATTATCCAAGTCTGGATTTATTTTAAAGTACAAGTTTTAGTGTAGGAAAGGATTATTTATAAATTTATAAAATATGTAACGAATGCTGGTTAATTATTTTTTTAATTAACGTCTATTGGAGGAGGTAACTTTTACTTTTGTGAGATGAAGATTAAATTAATTAAAAGTTCATAAATAATAATTAATAGAGCGAATCACGTTGGATAATTATTAGAACATGTGATGTAATTTTTATGTTTTTATTTTTAAGGATCTAAGTGGATAAGTGATGATGAATATCTGTGTCGAATCAGACAATTGAGTAATTGTTGATGAGCTAATGGCTATTATCATATAGATCATCGACCGGAATTTCGCTTCAGCCAATCTAACCATAAAGAAAGTTTTATAAATAGACTCTACTCATCATAAGAAAACTTTCTTTTCTGTCTGCACTTTCTTGTACTTATTTGCGAGACAGTTTCCCTTTAAGGGCGGGCTTATTTTTAAATAAATTAAAAGTTTATTCTGAGGATTTTTTTTAAAAAACGGCCACTGAGAAAAAATAACTATTGAGAAATTATACTTTTTCGAGTAATAAAGCGATATAAATTATTGCATTCATTTCATATCCAGAGCGAAGTGTCATTTTTTTGACAGAAGAAAATCAAAATTTATTTATACGATTGCAAAAAAAAATTAAAAAATCGGGAAGTAAATTTGGGTTTCTTTGATTAATAAAATTATTTCGAATGAAATCTTAAAATTTTTTCACCAAAAATAGAAAAAGCATAAAATAAAATTTCTATTTTAATAGTGGGATAAAAGTACACTGTAAAAAAAAATCAAGAGTCTAGAAGGTGTAGGTCTTAAAATTTTCGGTGTTAAATTTTAACACCGAAACCGGTGTTAAAATAACACCACCGCTGGTGTAAATATTCGATCACTACAGTTAGACAGTATTTTTATTAATTAATTAAATCATTGGTGATTGAAATGGTGGGCGTAAAATTGTGTAATTTTTAATTAAATAAAAGTACATAGCAAAATTAAAATTTCTCCAGATAATATTCATTAAATTTTTATATTTTTTTATATGAGTGTGAATGTAGCAGACATCAGACAAATTTGAAATCATAAATAAATAGAGTAAATAATTAAAAAAAAAATATTTATAAAAAATGCATTTTTTTAAATTTTATTTTACTAATTGTTAATCTATTTATTTATAATTTTAAATTTGTCTCATGTCTGCTATATTCCCACTCATTTTTTATTTGTAATACATTTTTTTTTCTAATTTCTATACGTGGAATTTTTTTTTACACCGACTTAACACCGGTATTTTAACACCGCCTACACCAGTGATATTGTAATACTGCTTTTTTTACAGTGCATCTTTGAACACATTTAAAAAATTAATGTCATTGGGTCTTTTACAAATTATTTTATTTAAATTTTACCAAAACTGGCCCTAAAATGGCCAAAAACGATACCTTTACCCTTGAAAATTTTTAATAGCATAATTTCTTGTAGTAAAAATATACAATGATTCAAAAATATTTTTTCCCCTCAGTGCACAAACAAGAATACTGTAAAATAAAAAAAAAATAAAAAATCAATGACAATTTAAAAAAATTAAATTTAATGAGATAAATTGAAAACGATTTATATAAAATAGTCTAAAGGTTCATTCAACTCACGTGATATTCGATTAAGCAAAGTTGGCAGAAGAACAGCATAAAAAAAGCCGTAGAGTCTAGAGGGATGATTTCACCACGACGATATCGCGGGTGTTTTCACCCTGGCTCAATCTGCTGCTGCTGCATAGTGGACGTGTTGGTGATGAAGAGGTAGAGGTAGAGGAATAGAGTACTGGCGAAAAAAGAGAAGACTGATAGGGTACTGAGACAAGCTTGTGAGACGAAACACAAGACAGAGACGGATAAAAAACCTGCAAAATGTTGCGCATTGCGTCTTACTTGCCGAAAACTCCATACAGCTGGAAGTACTTCCATACAGATAATTTACAACTACGTGTTAAGTTGTGAATTCTCTGCATTCTAGAGGTGATCAACCTTGCATTGTTCCGCGACACCTAAAAATAAATAAAGTTACCACACTGGGAAGTAATTTATTAATTTTATTTAAATTTAAATTTTGTTTTTGAAAATTTAATTAATATGTTTTTTTTTTTTTTTGTTTTTGATGCTACATGCTTTTTATAACGTCTGTTATGAATGAAAATACGAAGATGTCCCTGCGCTAGTGTACTTATACACGAAGCGGAACTCGAGTATGCAGCTGTTCTAGATCATAGGGTGGCGAATAGCTAGACAATGAAGGGTGCTTGAACAAGTCGATATTATTATATATATACATATAAAAAAAAGGGGTTGCCCAGGTGTTGCGAATGACTGAGAACTACCGTTAAATTTGAGCAGACATGAAGACGGTGAATAAAAGATAAATAAAAGTGATAATACAGTGGCCATAAACCGGGAAATATCATGGAAATGTCAGGAAATTTCGAAAAGTATCGAGAAGATTAAAGCGACAGTTCAAAATTTCAAAAATTTTCAATAATACACTAGTCGAAAAATTAAGAGATATTTCAAAAATTGAAAATTTCCAAGTGATTTTCCCCAGGATGTAACTTGAAGGAAAATGGTCGTAAATAAAAACAAAAAAGACAAATTGTAGCTTCAAATGTCTAGTTTTCTGATCTGGTCTTTAAATTTTTTTATTATGCACGGGCGGGAGTAATCCTAAGAAAACCATCGAAAAAAAATTTTTCAAAATTTTTGCTCGTCTTAAAAAAGGTCTACGGGCTCCAATAAATTTTTTTCGATAATTATGATTGACTTTTGATTACTCCGGAATTGTGCATAATAAAAAAATTTAAAGACCAGATCAGAAAACTAAACACTTGAAGCTACAATTTGTCTTTTTTGTTTTTGTTGTACGACAATTTTCCTTCGAGTTACAACCTGGGGAAAATCACTTAAAAATTTACAATTTTTTTAATATCCCTTAATTTTTGTGACTAGTGTATTTTTAATTTATTTTAATTACAAAATTTCTTATTAATTATTTTAACTTACATACTTTTAACATCGAATAATCAAAAGTACGCCATATTAATTTATTTTATTGACTTTTTTTTAGTTTCTCGCATGATTTAATCATCAAATTTAATTATTGACAATGAAAACAATAAAAACTTTGACTATGAATGATACGAATAAAATTTCTGAATCAGTGAAAAATGCGAAAAACTTTACTGTAAAGCCGGGAAATAGGGAATTTTAAAATCATTTCTTTGTGGCCGCTCCAAAAATAATAATAAAATAATCGAATAAATTTATTTAAACTTTTATATTTTTTTCCATTCAATTTATGAGTACAAGAGATCTGAAAATAGATTTTAAAAGTCTTAATCTCCGAATGCTAGATTAAGATAGGGTAGCAGGGGTGTCGGTGTGTACTGATGTGCTCGAAAAAAGAGATAAGAGGCTGGGGATAAAATCCAACTAAACTCAACTCAGGACTATTCGAGAGTAGATGAGAGGAAGAGGAGTTGCTGTGCCTTCAAGTGGCATACACTCTTGAAATTTCATCTTTTGCTGTTGTGGCGGGCGCCGCTCTTGCTTTTATTTCTTCTCTCCCTACAACAAAATTTTTATTTCTATCTTTATCCCTCCGTACTTAGAGCTAACTATAATACTGCTCTCTTTACTCTGCTTTGCTTTACTTATTCCTCTGTACTGCTCTCATTTAACTGCTGCATTTGCCAGTACGTGACTCTGATTGAATGCGATTGAAGCCTACGTTGCCTCACATCACTCAATTGTTCTTTTCTCATTATTATTATTATTTTTTTTTCCCGTTCATTCTCTCTTTACTTTATTTGTTCTCTTTTAAATTCATCGGGAATGTATTACGAATGACTGAATAAACTCTTCGAGCAATTGTTAAGAGCAATAAACCGTTCAGTTAACCAGAATAAACTTTTTATACTCCAATTTGCCTTTACAATGTACTAATAGTATATACATAATATTATTAAATTATAAAACTTCCAGTTATAAGTAAGTCTCTACTCGTTATTCGTTGAATTTTATAACGCAATTATCCATTGGCAATTTAAATAAATAAATTTATTAAATATAGCAGCCTTGGATTTTTAACGATAAAAAAAATATGCAAAGGTCATTAAAAACTTTTTTTTTTTTTTTTTGTTAAATGTATGAGCAATATGAAAATAATTCCACGTGTCGTTTAAACTTTCGTTTTGAGTATCCCATTCTCTTGAAGAATTAAATCCAATGTCCTGACTCACTATTTTATTATAATATATATATATATATATATATATATATATATATATATATATATATATATATACATGAATTCATATATACCTTCTTTATAAATATATATATATATGTTGAGTAAGAGTAAAAGGACACGGTGAGAAGGCCATGAAGTATAAAAGGGGAGTAAAAGAATTTTTGTGGGCTCTACTCCAAAGTAAAAAGAGTTAAATATATATGTATATATATATGTATGTATAATATCAGAGGTTTTGAATTTATTTAATGGTATATCCGTTAAAAATGAAAATAAAGGAAAAAAACGAGGGAGAGACAGAGAAAAAAGAGGGAGAGACATTGTAGTCATTTACAATTACGTGGACATGCCTGAGTAAACACAAGTATAAAAAATGTAAAAAAAAATAATAAGCGTAACTAAATAACAGTATATCTATTGAAGTAATAGTGTCATTAGATTGGTGATGTTTTGCCCTCAGCCTTGAGCTTGTCTTTATAATTTAAACCTCAAAGAGGTCTTAGCAAGTCTTTTAGTATTGATGGGCTCTTTGTCCGGCTTCTTACGCTCCTCTCCTACCGACATCACTATCACCCACCGCCATGTAGATTATCTTACTTTATAACAAACTCTTTTTTTATTATATATAGTTCATCAAAGTATCTTTTGAATTAAATGTTTCAATGCTCTGCAGTATAAAAATTTATACCGTAGTTTCTTTGATGACCAAATTTATTATTTAAATAAAAATTAATTGCTTCCTCTGCGGAGTTTTTATCTGAAAAAATGATAGAGTTGGACACGAAATATTTTTTTGGTTTTTTTAATTACGGCCATTTTGTATGCAATTTTTTATGTTACCAATCGAAGTATTGATATACATATTTTTATTTTATTTTGTTTCAGAATCCTTACAAGAGCCAAGATTTACCACACAACCATCTGGTATAAGCAATATATTGATAGAAAATAGAACAAAAATACTTCAATGTCAAGCACGAGGTAAATTGTCATCTATTTTTTTTTTTTTATTAATTAATAACATAAAAAGTATTAAATATATCGCGTCTACTAATCTTTATAACTAATTACTGATAAAAATATTTAATTCGTTAATTGATTGATAAAAATATTTAATTTATTTACTATCGCATGACTAAAAGTAATAGATAATTTTTTATCTGATCATTCTAAAGTATTTTGTAATTTATTTTTTCAATTAACTAATCGATATCGACATCAGTGGCATACTCTTCCTACTTTATACTTTTTTACAAAATGACTTTTACATAGAAAAAAAAGAATTTTTGGCGCACGAGAAATTTATGATCCTGACGTTAGCAGAAAATTAAAAATTTTTTGATTTTTTTTTTAACAAATTATTTACAAAAATAAAAAAAACTTAAAAATGCACATGTAGAAAATTGAAAAATCTATAGGTGCATTTTTTTAAAATATTTTTTTTTTATACGTTATAATTATTAAAAAAATCCAAAAATTATTAAATGTCAGCTAACTTCAGATTCATAAAAATTTTGCATTATGAAATTTTTTCTCGCCCTAAGAAAATTTCCGTTTTCAACTTATGATGCAAAAAATTTCTTAGGGCGAGTAAAATTTTTTTGACGAGAAAAAAAAATTTTGCGCCAAAAAATTCTTTTTTTCAGTATATATATTTTTTGTCGGACAAAAATTTCTTATCTTCAATATAAAAAATTTAAAAAAACCGCCATCGCAAAAAAATCCACTTTTGTAGAATTAAAAAAAATTTTGAGTCAGGTTTTCTACCAACGACGTCCATATACTTGATAGTTTAATCAATTCTGCAACAAATAATCAACGACATAAAATTTTACTATCGAACATTTAATTAAAATCATAAAATTGGAGTAAAAGTAATTGGTAAGACAATAAAAAAAATATCCAAGATAAACTTTTATTGAGTACTTGAAGTATTTAAATACAAAGCAATCCTTTATTTATTTTGTAAGTGAGATTATACGTTATTGATGTATATAATCTGAGAGTATATATAAGTATACGGTAGCACGAGAATGCCAAAGAAGCATCGAGACAAACGATTGGATCGAATGACTGAGGGTGAATGAAGCCATAGAATTTCTGAAACTCGTCAAGTGACAGAGATAGATTTTAAGAGGATAGAAAAAGATAGAAGTGTAATTTGATAAGAAAGAGTTGCTTGTACATATTCCACCTATATAAAATAAATATAATAAAAAAAACAGTATATGTTTTATTAACATCCTTTTTTTTCCCAGGATATCCTCCACCGAAATACAGGTGGTTCAAAGACGGTGTCGCGCTGAGCAATGAATTTACATCCGAGTCATTTTGGCGGATCCAGAACGCAAATAAAAAAGATGCTGGAGTTTATTACTGCGTTGCTAGCAATGAAGTCGGTTCAATTTTCAGTGAACGTGTTACTTTCTCAGTTGCATGTACGTATTTATTTAATTATTAAATTTATTTTTATTTAGCTACTCTCGGTTTATTTTTAAGTATCCATAACTTCCTGTAATTACAGAAGCTAAAATAATAATTTTATGTTGAGTATTACGAGTACTCTTTATAGAGTTTTATATTTAAAAAAAAAGGCCACTCGGTATCCGAAATGGAAGTAGAATTTTCACTATTTCTTTATTTTAAAGTTTCAAGATAAAATTGAATTAAAAATTGATTTTTTTTTAATTTTCAATGAATTTCGAGCTCAGAAACCGCCAACCATAAAATTTGAAAATTTAAATTGCCGCCTTTTTTTAAATACTCAACCGATTTTTCAAATTTTTGAATTTGATCAACAGAATTGTCTAAAGAATAAGTATAAAATTTCATATTCATTTAAATAACATGGAAAAAAAAATTTGAGTTAAATTCTCTTATCATTTTTTGATAAATCCATCGGTTCAAAAGTTATTAGAGTTTGAAGTCAAACTTATAGTAAATTTGGAGGTCTTTTAACTTTTCTGGCAAAACTATCAGACTTATCACAAAATGTCATAGGATCTTTTTTGTAGAGAATTTTATTCCTTACAAATTATCTCTGACAAAGTATTTTGAAATTCCGCATTGTTTTCTAGTTATTTTCATTTTAATCTCAAGCTTTAAAAAAAATTGTATTTTGATCGATTTCAAGATCTTGACATTAAAATGAAAATAACTAGAAAACAATGCGGAATTTTAAAAAACTTTATCAAAGATAATTCGTAAAAAATAAAATTGTCTATAAAAAAGATCTTATAACATTTTGTGATAAGTCTCGTAGTTCGCCAGAAAAGTAAAAAGACCTCCAAATTTTCTATAAATTTGACTTCAAGCTCCAATAACTTTTGAACAGACGAATTTATCAAAAAATAATAAGAGACTTTTTTTGTAAAGCGTTTAATTCTCTACGAAATCATGTCCTGAAATCATCTTTACAATGAGCCATTACCGAGGTATACAATTCCACTTAAAAATTTTTTTTCCTGTTATTTAAATGGGAAATAGAAAATTGCGATGAGCGACTTCTAAATATTAATATTAAGAGCTCATCTTTTACCAGGCTTCTTATTTTACCTCCCTACAACTATTTAATAGGGACATTTATAAGTCAAATGCGATAGATTTCTATAAAATCTACTAAAAAAAAAAACTAGATACATATTATAAATTATAACTTACAGATATGGGAGTATTTAAAGACCAGACAGAAAAGGTAATAAGTGTAGGGTATGGTGAAGCAGCTATTTTAGAGTTACCACCTATCGAGAGTCATCCAACACCCGACGTCACCTGGTCAACGCCAGACGGACCAGTACCTTATGGTATTAATTATGCAACGAGTCAGCGTAGGCTTCTCATCTTGAATGCCGGCGACAATGACGAGGACTTGTATAGGTAAGAAAATGAGACCGTAACGTAACGTAAGACGCTCGTCAAGATCTTAAGTTATGACCGAGACTATAAAATGGATCTCAAAAGGCCATATTAATATATAACGATTACTTATATTTTTTATTCAAGAGCTCGGGCTATGAACACACAAATAGGCAAAGAGGAGTACAGTCCGTACTTTAAGCTTGAAGTAATTGGCGATCCAAATGTTGAAGTTGCGCCTTCAATTATTATCGCTCCAAATGACACACAAATTGCTAAAGACCAACCAGTAACTTATCTTGACTGTATTGCAAATGCACGGTATGCATTTACTTTTATTTTAAATTAACAATTATTTAAACAAATTTACTTATTAATTTATCGTATTGTTAAAGTTCATTACACGAATTAAGAGTTCTCTGGACAAAAGACGGCGTACCAATTGAAAATGCCCGTATCTCATACAGCTTCAATGACTTGTGGAACCGGACACTGGAACTTATCTCTGCTAATTTAACATACACTGGAGTCTACACATGTCACGTTACTCTTCGCAGCGGCGGATATCCGATGATAAATGCCAGTGCTCGTGTTGATGTTTTTGAAAAGCCCACGTTTGTTAATGAATTAAAACGCGAGACCCACGGTGATTATGGATCAACTGTTTTGATCCCCTGTGAAGTTGTTGGCGTTCCTATGCCTAAAATAAGTTGGTACCATAATGCAGAACCAGTTGATTCTTTTATTGGGACCAAGTAAGTCTTTGTAACTATTGGATGAATTTGATTATTTAATTATTTGATTTTTTTATTGATGACAAATTACTTTAGGTTTGATATTAAAGAAGACGGTACGCTGGTTATCAAGAGACTGACGATGAGCTACGCGGGAATGTTTCAATGTTTAGCTTCGAATGATGCGGGTGAATCTTCTAGTTACACGTGGCTTAAAGTCAAGAGTTAGTATTTTATTTTTACTGTTTTATTATTAGTATTATTTTAGGGGTGTGCGAATCAGGTTCGAATCGAATGGAATCAAAACTATTCGAATAATTCGAATTTTTGAATTATTTGTCAATTTTAGAATAAGCAGGAAGTTTTTGAATTATTTGTAACTTTTCAAATTTAAAAAATTCAATTTTTATTTAAAGTTATTCTTAGACAGTGCCCCGCACTTTTTGAAAATTTAAATGACAACTGTCATAAGTGTATCGAAATTTTATCAATTGATTAAAAAAAAAAAAATTGAAGCATTAATTGAAAAAAGGACAATTTCGCTGAGGTATAGATTAAAAAAAAAATTACTTACAGTTGACATCAATTGGGAGAAACGAAATTTGAAAAATAAATTTCAGTAAAATCTTCATGTCATTTTTATAATTCGAATTTTCAAATTTTTTAGGCTGAAATTTATTTACCAAATTTCGTTTAACTCCCAATTGATGTCAACTGTAAGTGATTTTTTAAAAATTAAATATCTTGGCGACATTGTAACTACGTCATCTTTTTTCCAATTAATGCTTTATTTTTTTTTAATTAATTAATTAATTAAATTTGAATATAATTATGACAGTTGAAAGTCATTGATTAGTTTTTACAGTAATCAAAAATTAATTTTTCCTAGATTCGTATCTAAAGGCCAGTTTTTCAACCCGGATTTATTTTTATCCGGGTTCAAATTGATATTGATAGTATATCTATACATTAATGATATTTATATACCAGCAATATTTAAACAGGATTAAAAATAAACCCAGTTTGAAAAACTGGCCCTAAGCTCTATTTACTTCTGATAAAAATTTGAATTATTCGAAAATCTTTAAAAATTTTACGTCATTCAAAAGAAAATTTTTGAATTATTCGTAAATTTTCAAATAAATCGAAGATTTACAAATAAATCGGAGTTTGAAATTATTTGAAAAATTCAAAATTTTGAATTCTTCGATTCGATTCCATACGAATAATTCGCAAGTTCAAATTTCGCACACTCCTAGTATGATTATTATTATTAGTAATTATAAATTGTTAATTTAAATGAGTAAAGTAGTTGCTACATGACTAACGCGTAATTTATACGATTGATATGTGTATTTTTGTATGTAATTGACTAAACAGCGGGCAAAAGATCCGGAATGAACTTTGTGAAGAGAGTGGCCCGATGGGCTGCAGGCTATCGAGTAGTCAGGGTACGACAATCCGACCGGCGCTTTGAATTCAGTCAGTATCCAGAGAGTAAGATTACAATTACGAAGACGATAAAAAAAAATCATGGCATACTCGAATGAACGAGAGATAAAGCTTTTATTTTTTTTTTAACACAGTTGTGACACGTTCTGTAGATAATGAACAAAAAAAAATTTTTTATTAGTTTTTTTTTTATACTTTTTTATAGTCACTAGGCACAGCTTGACGTGCGACACCTTTTTTATCATTTGCTTGTTTACATTTTCATTTTATCAAACTTATTATCACTTTTATTGTGTGCATTGCCATCGGAATCACTACGAGCCTGTTCCAATTTCCTAATCCATTTTTTTTATTATTATTGTTATTGAAAAAAAAAAAAACATGCAGTAGTAACGAGTCAAGGAATGCTGAATCGTGATATTAGATGCCGACTTTTTTTATTACAAGGAATTTATGGGATACGCATCTGTTTTATTTTATTTTATTTGAACCAATAAAATACACTTTTAGAAATCACGCATGAGATTGATAAATAAAATTTAAATGTATAATTTAATGGTGATCTTTTAAAATTGCAGCTTCAATCCCGATTATGGAGACCAGCCCGCGAAATTTGACGGTTTTGGATGGAAAAGACGCGACGATAGTTTGCCGAGCTGTTGGAGCACCGATTCCCAACACGACGTGGATTTTTAATGGTAAAAATTTATACTTAAAGTCATTCTCAGACAGTCTCTCCCCCACTTTTTTAAAATATTCAATGAACTCTCAATTGTAATGAACGAAATTAATTTAAAAAAAGTCAAAGCATTAGTCGAAAAAAGGGTAACGCAGTTACAATTTCGCTGAGACAGATTAAAAAAAAAAATTACTCAGTTGACATCAATCAGGAATCAAACGAAATTTGGTAAATAAATTACAGCCTAAAAAATTTGAAAATTCAAATTATAAAATTGACATGAAGATTTTACTGAAATTTATTTAACAAAAGTCATTTAAGGGATTTTTAAAAATACCCGCCACTTTTTTAAAACATTAAATGACAGCTGTCAGAACCGTATTAAAATTATGATACTGAATTTAGTCGACGTCTAATAATTTTTTAATTTTTTTTAAAACGATAAATTATAAAAAAAAAATATTTGAAAAAATTGCACCTGTAGTTTTTAAAATTTTCTACATGTGCATTTTTTTGTAACTGATTTATTGAAAAAAAAAAATTAAAAATCCGATAATTATTAAATTCGTTAAATAAATTTCAGTAAAATCTTCATGTCAATTTTATAATTAAAATTTTCAAATTTTGTACACTGTAAAAAATTGTGAGTAAATTCGGAGTAATTACGGATTTTATTTAAATTTGCATTCACTCCGATTTACATTTTTATTATTAAAATAAACTCTCTTCAGAGTAAATTTCACTCCGAGAGAATTAAATAAATAAACAGTCACCCGCTCCTCATTTACTCCGGATTTACTTCGCTAATTTTTTACAATGTAGACTAAAATTTATTTAACAAATTTTATTTAACTCCTAATCGATAACAATTGTGAGTAATTTTTTTAAAAATCTATACCTCAGCGAAATTATAACTGCGTTCTCCTTTTTTCAATTAATGCTTTAATTTTTTTCAAATGAATTACTAAAATTTGAATACTGTTTTGACAGTTCAAGGTCATTGAATATTTTTAAAAACTAGTCTTGGAGTAGTCTCTGTCTGAGAATGCCCTTAATCTTATTTTTAGCATTATTAAAATTTAATATCCATATTAACTTCGCTCAATTATTTTTAGATACGATACCAGTGGAGATAGCCGGTCGCGTTCAACTGCTTGACACTGGAGACCTTTCAATCGCGGCCGTGAATTTAAATGATGCAGGAAAATATACTTGTATTCGTTCAAATGATGCGGGTTCCGTCAACGGGTCAGGTTATCTGTCAGTGCACGTCCGGACTCAAATAATCCGTCCCCCAAGTGACACATCAGTGCTTCTGGGACATACAGCAAAGCTTGAATGCAAAGTATCCAACGATCCAAGTGTTCCTTATGACATCGACTGGTTTTACAATGCGCAGTTGATAAATCGAGCGAGTTCTCGGGTAAAAATGCGTCACGACGGCACTCTGGAGATCGGCGCAGTCCGCGCATCTGATGTGGGCGAGTATACATGTACTGTTATCTCTCCAGGTGGCAATGAGACCCGCAGTGCACGTCTCAGTGTAATAGAATTACCATTCGCTCCAATAAATGTAGTCGCCGAACGTGTGGAAAGTATTTCCCCGCGATCTGTCAATATCAGCTGGGTGCCGGGTTTCGACGGCAACAGCGAGATAAAAAAGTTCGTCGTCGAACGTCGCGTGGTACCAGAAACTGGACCTATAGCTGATTCACTGTCCAACTGGGTCGTGGAAAATGACAACGTATCTTCACAAGTACGCTGGTGTCTGCTCGAAGATTTAAAAGCCGCAGCTGCTTATCAATTTCGCGTTACTGCTGTCAATCTAGTAGGCGAAGGTCCTCCTTCTGAGCCGAGCAACGTCGTCATACTTCCGCAAGAGCCACCATCAGGACCACCCGTTGGATTTGTCGGCTCAGCAAGATCTGACTCTGAAATCATCACTCAGTGGCAGCCGCCTTTGGATGAACACTGCAATGGACATATTCTGGGTTACATTTTAAGATACCGTCTCCATGGTTACTACAACCAGAGCCCGTGGATTATACAGAACATTACTAATGAAGCACAAAAAAATTATTTGCTATCAGATTTGATAACTTGGAAAGATTATCTGGTACAAGTTGCTGCGTATAATGACAAAGGTGTCGGTGTATTTACTGATGGACTGATTATCAAGACGAGAGAAGGAGTTCCCGAAGCGCCACCGACTAATGTACGGGTGAAAGCCATCAACTCAACGGCAGTCCAGGTCTGGTGGAAGCCACCGAATCCACAAAAAATAAACGGAATTAATCAGGGATATAAAATCCAAGCATGGACTCGTGGAAATTTAACTGAAGAAAATGAATACAAGTCAATTAAAGTACCGCCGAGTTTATTTGACCCGCTCGCAGAACAGTCGGCTATCATAAGTGGGTTAAAAAAATACACAAAATACAATATTACGGTTCTTTGTTTCACTGATCCAGGTGATGGGCAACGGAGTAACCCCATTGAAGTACGCACGAGTGAAGATGTACCAGATGAAGTTGAAAATTTACAATTTGATGACATAAGCGATCGTGCGCTGACTGTTAAGTGGAGTCCGCCGAGCGAAATAAACGGCGTACTGACGAATTACCAACTAAAGTACATGATTAAAGATTTGCAAGAATCATTGCGTGTTTTAAATTTTTCCGCGGATACGTTGTCTAGTAAAGTGGAACAGCTTCAACCAACAACGCATTATAAATTCGAAGTAATCGCCTGGACATCAAAAGGCCCCGGAAAATCACGAGTTGCTACTATTCAGTCGGGCGTTGAACCAGTTCTTCCAGAACCACCTTCAAAATTGGCTCTATCTAATATCGATGCATTTTCAGTTGTTCTCCAGTTCACACCAGGCTTCGACGGCAACTCCTCGATAATCAAGTGGACCGTTCAAGCGCAAACAAAACGCAATACCACATGGTACAACATTTATGAAGTTTCAGATCCGGATGCCAGTACAATTACTGTCAGTGGATTGACTCCATTCATGCAATACAAACTGCGTTTGATTGCTAATAATGTCGTCGGTGCTTCTAAACCTTCTGAACCAACAAAAGAATTCCAAACAATTCAAGCTCCACCTTCCCACCCACCAATGAATGTCACAGTCCGCGCAATGAGTGCTACTGAACTCCGTGTCCGATGGATTCCTCTTCAGCAGCTTGAATGGTACGGAAACCCACGAGGTTACAATGTGACGTACACCGAAGTGAGGACCAACAAGTCTCAAAGTATCACCATTGAAGACCACACTGCCAATTCTTACGTCTTGGAAAATATGGAAGAGTTCGCGCTCTATGAAATTGTAATGCAGGCTTACAATGACGTTGGCTTTTCTTCGCCGAGTCCGAAAGCTATTGAGAGAACTCGTGAGTCTGTGCCGTCAGTAGGGCCATCGAATGTTGAAGCCAATGCTACATCGTCGACAACAATTCTAGTTAAATGGGGCGAAGTTCCGGTAGAGCATCAGAATGGGCAAATTGAAGGCTACAAAGTTTACTACAGCGCGAATGGTCGCTCCTCATTCCAGTATAGAAACATTCCGAAGAATACTACATTCACTACGACCCTCACAGAGCTGAAGAAGTTTGTCCAGTACCATATCCACGTGCTGGCTTACACGAGGCTCGGTGACGGAGCGCTAAGTACTCCGCCAGTTCGTGTACAGACATTTGAAGACGTACCGGGACCTCCATCAAATGTTTCGCTTCCTGATGTGAGTTTTTCTAGCGCCCGTATTATTTGGGACACGCCTGAGGACCCGAACGGAGAGATTCTGGGCTACAAAGTCATGTATTATTTGAACAACAGCCAGGAGAGACAGTTCTCGAAAGAGGTTGAAGCAGAAGCGCGTACATTTACTGCTACTGGTTTGGAATCTGAGAAGCATTACATGTTCCTAGTGACTGCGCAGACAAGATTGGGCTGGGGAAAAACGGCTTTTGCGTTGGTGCTAACGACAAATAATCGCGAAAGACCGCAGCCTCCATCCACGCCTCAAATAAGCAGGTCCCAGGTCCAGAGCAGACAGATAACATTCTCTTGGACACCGGGAACTGATGGATCGGCGCCTCTGCGTTATTACACAGTACAAAAATCAGAGAATGCTGGAGCTTTTCAAGTTATTCCTGAGCGTGTGGATCCGTCTCTCACGTCTTACACAGCAAATAATTTAAAACCATTTACATTTTACCAGTTTCGTATACAAGCGACCAATGACATTGGCCCGTCAGACTGGAGCGACGAGTCTGCGCAAGTGCAAACACTTCCTGCAGCCCCATCGCGTGGTGTTGCGGGTCTCAAAGTTGTCCCCATCACTACGACAAGTATTGAAGTGCACTGGGATATGATCGAAGAAATTCACTGGAGTGGAGATCACACTACTGGAGGCTACCGAGTCGTTTATCAACCGGTCTCTGATTTTCCTACGGCACTTGAAGCGACGCCGAAGCAAGAAATAATTGGTATCAATCAAACCAAAATGATTCTGAGTGATTTAATGGAGGACAAAAATTATGAAATTGTTGTACTGCCATTTAATTCCGAAGGAGATGGACCGCCAAGTCCACCAGTTACCGTTTACGTCGGCGAAGCCGTACCGACTGGTGAACCTCAAGGTCTTAAAGCAGAGCCTATTTCTTCGACGGAAGTATTTTTAAAATGGAAACCGCCTCAAGCGCACATGCAAAACGGCGACTTACTTGGCTACAAAATATTTTACCTGGTCACTGACTCACCTCAAGTACTAGACAAAAAACAAGAAGAAGAAATCGAAGTTGTACCCGCGACCTCTCTGCAACACAGCCTAGTTTTTCTGGACAAATACACTGAGTACAAAGTCCAGGTATTGGCATTCAATCCCGCTGGTGATGGCCCACGTTCGCCTCCGATTACTGTTCGTACAAAGCAAGACTTGCCCGGACCGCCCAGCAATCTCCAATTCACTGAAATCACCATGACGAGTATGCGCGTAACTTGGGACCCACCTAAGCTACGCAATGGAGAGATCGTCGGCTATGTCGTTACTTATGAAACCGCTGAGCAAAATGATAAATTTAGCAAACAAGTTAAGCAAAAAGTAACGGAAACAAGTCTTCTGATTCAGCCTCTAGAAGAGGAAGTCACGTATACTTTTACAGTACGGGCTCTGACAATAGATTTTGGCCCTCCAGTATCAGGGAATGTTACGACTGGTCCTCAAGAAGGCTCTCCAATGATTCCAACAAATCTCTCTGTTACCAAAACTGTCTCCTATGTCCATTTAAAATGGAAGAATGGCGCGTCTGGCAAAGGACCTATTCTCGGTTACTACATTGAAACTCGCAGAAAAGGTAAAATTTATATTTCTTATTGTAATTAAATAATTAAAATAAAAAAAAAATATTGAGGGAAATGTCATGTCCTCATGTCGTTTTTTTTCTGGGACAGCCAAAGAAGATTGGCAGCATTGTAAGTTTATTTTAAAAAAAATACCCCGATTGGATTGTTTTGAGTTTATTAAAAATAATAATTATTTATTAGGAGCGCATGAATTTTTTTCATATTTTTTTTTCATGAGAAAATGCCTTCCCGTATTAACAAATTTATTTTAATTAGTCGTAGAGTGTGAGGTAGCTTGTAATTTAACCAAGTACACATTTAAATTAAATCATAATTTATAATTATTTGGGAAAGGATAAAAAATATTCACTATAAATTTTTTATTTTTTTTATTTATCAGATGACTCCCGATGGCAGACGATTGCGAAGAGCGACAACGGGCCGCTTGATGAATTTACGATATCTTATCAAAATCTTTTGCCATCGACTGCGTACCTCTTCCGTGTGATTTCTTACAACCGTTACGGCATCAGCTATCCCGCTTATTCAACGGAAACAATTTTAACCCCATCAAAATTGTACTTAGAGTACGCGTACCTTCAGCATCGTCCGTTTTACCGGCAGACCTGGTTCATGGTGACACTTGCCGCCACGTCCATAGTAATTATCATCATGGTCGTTGCTATTTTGTGCGTGAAAAGCAAGAGCTATAAATACAAACAGGAAGCACAGAAGACTCTGGAAGAATCGATGGCAATGGACATTGATGACCGTCAGGAATCTGATCTTTCACTTTACCGCACTCGGCCTTCTGGTGGTACTCTGAGTATTGGAAATGGATGCGGGACTTTGGGTAAACGGGGCACTATTGCCAGGAAGTCAATGCATCCTCCACCGCCGCCATTGCATGGGAAGTCACCACCGAGACCTTCACCAGCCTCCGTTGCTTATCACAGCGACGAGGAAAGTCTCAAAGGATATGACGAAAATCCAGATGACAGCAGTGTCACGGAAAAACCATCAGAAATAAGTTCGACAGACTCTCAGGTAATTTTTTATTTAAAAATATTTAAATTACAACGGTTTTATTGATGTGCGGTCAACTGATCCTACCAATTTTATATCACAAGTGATCCCTACAAATTGATCCCATCGACGATTGATATTGATAGTAGAATAGTCTGTCATAAAATGAAGCAAAAATATCTAAGGAGTCCACAGATATTGTGAAAATAATTAATTGTATGTGGGATCACTGGTTGGGAATCAATTGTCTGGGATCAGTTGTCATAAAACCGTTTTTATTAACTCGCTTTTATGTATGTCCGAGTAGAATTTTGTAATTGATTTTTTAAAGTACCTTCCTGATGAGCTCGAAACTTTAAATTTTGAATATAGCTCAGAATTAGATGACAATGCAAGAAAATTAAAGAAAAAAAAGAAGAAGAAGAAGAAGTAGAAGAAGAAAGAAAAAAAAAAGAAAACTTCTTAATTTTCTTCTTAATTAAATAGTTTGATATATTATTGGTAGATAGATATAACGATTTTCTATTTCAGATATGATCAGGTGAAAAGAAAGTGAAATAAATCTGAAATTTGTCGCATGTCTGTCATTATCTCATTAAGGTGTTTAAAGTCGATTGCAAAATTTCACATACACAGTATTAAAAAGCATAAAATAATTATTGAAATAAAAAAAAAATTTTTAATATATCACGTTTTTAAAACGGACTAGGGTATAAAATAATTTTTCTAACTCATGAAGATTTAAATCCCATACAGATTCCGAACTTCTAACAAATAGTCATGAAAATTTGTGATTGTGAATTTTTAATATGTATGAAAATACTTGTAAGACTTAAAAGGAAAAACATGGGGCACATGCAATACATAACTGTAAGAAGTGTAGAGAGGAGTAATTAATGAGAAAGATTACACATCGATTCATATCATTTGCAGTGCAATAAAATTTTTAGTTGAACTATTAATGCATCAATTATCTATTGAATGCGCACGTTTTTCATTTGAAATCTTACAAGTATTTTCATAGATATTAAAAATTCACAATCATAAATTTTCAGAAGTATCTGTAAGAGGTTCGGAATCTATGGGTTTTAAATCTTCATGAGTCAGAGAAGTTATTTTATAGTTTTTAAAAACGCGATACATTAGAAAATTTTTTTAGTTCAATATTTATTTTTTTAATCCAAATAAAGAAGAAATTTTTACTAATAATAATAATAATAATAATAATTTATTTTTAATTAAATTTTTGTCTAGGGTTCGGAGAGCGAAAATGAAAGTGTTCAATCAGATCCGCATTCATTTGTAAATCATTATGCAAACGTTAATGATTCATTACGACAATCGTGGAAGAGACAAAAACCAGTAAGAAATTATTCGTCATACACAGACTCGGAACCAGAAGGAAGTGCCGTTGTAAGTTTAAACGGCGGACAAATAATAATGAATAACATGGCTAGATCACGAGCTCCACTTCCTGGTTTCTCGTCATTCGTTTAATTAAATATCGGCTTTAAATAATTTAATTAAATGGAGAAATAAATAATAATTTAAATTGTCGATCGTTTTATATCGGCACTATTGTGATATATACCTTGTTAGATTATTAAAAATTTTTAATAATATTTATACCTGCGATTGTTAAATCGATCTCGATAACGAGGATTCAGCATTCAATTGCTTTAGATAGAATTTTTTTTTTTTTTTTTACTAATAACGATTTTTAAAAAAATATTAATAATATTATTTTTCATTTATTTAATTAAATAATAAAGCTTTATTGTATGTATGTAAACATAAACATTGACGTAAATATATGTCACCTTCATATCAGTTTAGAATAATTAGATCACCGATCTCTAATCATGAAACACATACTCGTGCCACTTAATCTATCGTGATTATCAAATAATTATTAGAGTAATTAAAAGAAAAAGAAAATATAATAATTAAAAATGAATTTTAATTAACATAAATATGTACTTTATAAACATATAGTAATTTGTAAATGAGTGCTTTCTTTTTATACTAATGTACTTTTTATAATGTCGTCATATCATTTTTAAAAATGAATTTAATTACAATAACTAGGGTAGTAATTTAAGAAAAATAATAGAACTGATTGAAAGAATAGAATGCGATGAAATGTGTGCTTGGTCACGAGTTAATTAATTATTAAATTTAACTATTTTTTCTTTTAATACAAAAATGTAAATATGCAATATTTATCGACTGAATTTAATACTTCTTTCTATTTTTTGTTTTGTATTACGAGTGTGGAAAAAATTCGTTCCAAAAACGTTCATGGCACATTTTTGAAACTCAAAAAGTTAGAAAGTGAACAATTTTCAACTAGTGTAGGTTTTTCCTGTGGGTTTTTTTTATTTTTTGAACGAAAATAATTTGATTTGACAATTTTTTGGGTTTGAAGAACATTAAAAAAAAAAAAAGGAATTATGAACATTTACGACTCTTACTAATGACACTAAAGTTAGCCGACGTCTAATAATTTTAGGATTTTTTTTTAAACGATAAATTATAAAAAAATAATATTTAAAAAATTGCACCTATAGCTTTTTTAATTTTCTACATGTGTAGTTAATTTTCTCATTTTTGTAATTGCTTTGGTGAAAAAGAATCCGAAAATTGATAATTGTCTACTAACTTCCGAGCCATCTCTTACCAGAATTATCCAGGTATGAGGCAAAAAAAATGAAAATGATTTAAAAATATTTATGAAAATTTTTTGACTTTTATTGGAACTTTTTGGAAAAGTTAGTTTTTTTTTTCATTTTTCGTACTCGTTCAAAAATAGTCTAAAAAATGAGTGATTGGATCTAATTTTGAACTTTTTATAAACTCACAAAATTCTCAATTCAAATGAATTTTGCTTGAAAAATTAAAGAAAACAAAGTCCTCAGCAGTTGGAAATTTTTCACACTTGTAATTATTTTAAAATTCCAAAAATGTTCAACTCAAAATTCAAAATTGTCTTAATTTTTGAAGTTCACTGTTAGGACCGTTTTTGAAAAAATTTTTTTCACGCGGATAAAAATTGCCAGTAATTAAATATCGGCAGCTAAAATATCCATTAATATTTATGTATTTTTTTTTTTATTTTACGTTGTAATAACGATGAAGTTAAATACTAAAAGGCTGATTTTTATCTTTTTATATTCTTATTAATGCTTTTACAAAGCATTTTATTATTATTGCTACTATTTAAAATAATAAATAAATATCAATATTATTTTAAGAAAATCCCTGATGGCGGATAAAGATTGCGGTGACTTAAAATTTAAAATATATATTATATATCAGTTATACAAACACTGCCCAAGTATTTAGTTCAAATGGAATTTATGATTTATTTATAATTTTTAGAACTTCAAACTGCCTTATAAGTTTATATATAAATATGATTAGAAAATACGATTCAAAATAGTTTTATTTCAATAATAAAATAATCCCGTTAAAAATTTATCCAGCAATTGTATAAGAAAGAGTAAGAAGGAAAATTATATTCCTTTTGTATCGGAAAATTTTGGCTCAATAATTAAATTATTAAATCATCAAATCGATGTAACTTAGAATTTTAAATTTTAAGTTTAAAAAAATAAATGATTTTAAATCGTATTTTCAAAACAAGAAACAAAAGTAAATAAAAAAAATAAATATCGAAATGCTATAAATAAAAATGTAAGTTTTTTTATTGTATAAAAATCTTCCGGAGTAAAATATAAAAGTTATAAATTTACAGTTACAGTATTTATAAAAACTATTAATAAATAATTATATTAAATATTTGTATGAATTTGTATTTCTTATTGCAACGGCTCACACTTTTCAGGTTCGCAGGAATCGTCTGAAAAAATATTCAATAAATTAATAAATTATAATTTGAATATTGCATGGTGACCACAGATTTTTGAAACTGAAATTCCCTGACCATTTGTAGTAATATTAAATCATTGGAAATATTTATTTAATTCAAAATAAAATGCTATAAGTCAGTTCAATAAATAATCAACCATTGTCGTTAAATGAAACTTTATTTTATTATTTGTCAATGTTCATAGCTTTTTTTTATTTATCAAATGAATAATTATTTATTTTTTATTTTAAATCTTTGTTTTTATATAAATTACTCTATAATAAAATATAAAAAAATTTTTCATTTTCACTATAATGAATTTCATAAGTAAGAACGTTTTATAGAATATTAATAAAATATTAATCAAGTACGCGAATAACAAATATAGAAACTTATTAGTTCAATACTTTTGTATACTTTTAATGTTTTTGGTTTTTTAACTTGTCAATATGCATGTTAATAACTTGTAGTTCCTGACGATTGGTTTCTACTAAGACTTTTTTTTTCTAACAGCCTTTTTAATTCAAACTGCTTCATTCTTTCGCTATTGGAATCAATTTCTACTAATTTTTTTTCAAAATGGTATTACAATCGCATTCGCGCCGCGCCACTTTTTAAACAGTTTTGACAGAAAATAAAATTTATCGGATTTTTTCAGTCAAAAAAAAAAAAGTAAAAATTTTTCCATTTGTGACGAAATTCCCTGACTTTTCCAGTATATTTATAATTTCCTGATATTTTCATGTTTTCCAAAAATATGGCCACCATATTAATAAAAAAAAATAATAATTAAATAACTTACCTTCATCATCTAGTTGAGATAATTGTTCAAAAACATTACGAAGATGTGTTTCCAAGCATTGAAAGTCCAAATTTATTTGTTTCGTCGCACTAATAATCTTTCGACTTCATTTGCAAAAAAGTCTATTTCACTTTGAGTTTTATCACTTTTCAAGTACTCAACTTTTATTTGATTCAACATTTCTTTGCTGTCACTTAACGATTGCTGCATTTGGCAATACAGAGCCATTCTTGAGTCTATTTCGTTAGCCAAAATTTGCGTTGATTCAAATACATCCACGTTCTCTTCATTTTTAATTATTTCTGGTACTTCAATACTTGCACAAGCCATTTTGAACTTTTTAAAATATTTTATTTAATATCAACGTTTGAAATATTTGTTTTACACTTGAAACTCTTGCAAAGTTAGCGACGATGTGAACAGCTTGGAAGCTAAGACCTGACTAAATTTAAGACCCGAAATTTTCGGTATTTATGTGCTAAAACTCGGTGAAAATTAAGTACTTAAGGGTAGTCTAGATGTAAATTTACCCATAATGACCAATGCATTGATCACTATCATTATATTGGTGTATTTAAGCTCTTTAAAGGTACAGACGTAATTATAAGCCTATCAGTACCTGAACGACATCATAAACTTGTACCTGAAGTCTTTGTATGAATCTTAATGATAAATATGTTATGAATCTTTGTATGAATTTTAATGAGAAAAATTTTAAATCGTTATTTAAATATAAAGAAGTAAATATTAAGGGTATTCTCTGAAATTTGCCGCCCGCATTTTTTAAAATTATTTAATGATCTTGAACTGTGTAATAACAGTATTCAAATTTCATGAATTAATTTCAAAAGCAATTAAAGAATTACTATAGATTTGAAAACAAATCACTTACAATCCACATCAATTATGAGCTAAACAATATTTGTTTAGTAAATTATAGCCCAAAAAATTTTCAAATTCAAATTATAAAATTAACATGAAGATTTTACTGAACATTTATTTATTTAACAACTTTCGTTTAAGGGATTTTAAAACATACCCGCCACTTTTTTAAAATATTAAGTGACAGCTGTCAGAACCGCATTAAAATTATAATACTGAATTTAGCCGGCGTCTAATAATTTTTTGATTTTTTTTAAAACGATAAATCATAAAAAAAAAATATTTGAAAAAATTGCAACGGTAGTTTTTTTAATTTTCTACATGTGCATTTTTTTGTAACTGATTTATTGAAAAAAAAAATAGTCTGTTGACTTCAGGATGATTTAAAATTTACTCAATTAATTTCAAAAAAATTAAAGCATTAATTGAAAACAGGACGACACAGTGACAATTTTACCAAGATGTAAATTTAAAAAAAAGTTCTCACAGTTGTTATTAATTAGGAATAAAACGTAATTTGGTAAATGAATTTAAGCAGAAAAAAATTTGAAAATTCTAATTGTAAAATTGACATAAAGATTTTACTGAAATTTATGTAACAAATTTCGTTTAAGGGGTTTTAAAAAATACCCGCCACTTTTCAAAAATATTCGATGGGAGCTTTAATATAATCAATTAATAAATTAAATTATTTAATTTCGAAAAAATTGAAGCATTAATTGAAAAGAAGACAATTTCGACGAGATATAGATTTAAAAAAAAATCACTCACAGTTTTTATCAATGAGGAATTAAACGAAATTCGGTATTTAAATTTTAGCCCACAAAATTTGAAAATTCTGATTATAAAATTGACATAAAAATTTTACTGAAATGTATTATTAAATTTCGTTCAATTCCTAATTGACATCACTTGTAATTTTTTTAAAAATCCGTTTCAGCAAAATTGTAACTACATAGTCCTCTGTTTTAATTAATACTCTTACTTTTCTTTAATTAATCATCAAAAATTCAATACGGTCATTACAATCGTCATTGAATATTTTTAAAAAGTGTCGGGCAATATTTAATGCCTTTAAAACGTTTAAAAATAAATTTAATGACACTTTATTTTAATAAATTACTTAGCAATTTATTGAGAAAAAAAAATTAATTACAAATGAAAATAATACCGTGTTAATATTTTTTTTATAAACATTATAAAAATGTATTCTCACAGTTTCTGTACCAAGTACTGAGATTGGAAGGTAATTTATTTAAAGCGCATTGTTTGATAGCTGACCAAGCAGCAACATCACCAACATTAAAAAATCTTTTGCCAGAAAACCACTTTTCAGTTCCTAATAATTTATCAAGAAGGTTTAAAGTTGTCTGTCTGTCTTTCGGCGAGTCTTGATGCGTTAATAAATAAGACAAATCTAGTACTCTGTCAATTTTAAGCACCTCTACAACAGAGTCAGACTTTTCGTAGTTCTCATTGTCAAATAAACGAACTAAGTAACGTAAAATGTTTGCCTCCCCTACAATAGGCTGACTCTTGAAACCAGAGGCGATTAATTCACTTTCTGCCACTGTAACAAAATAATTATTTTTTATTGAACTGAAAAATAAAATTTTAAATGTACGTGAATAAAAAAATTAGCTACCGTTTTTCCAGATCAGCGATAAATTAATCGCGCTGTCATTGGAGCTCGGTTTATTTTTTTCAAACCCCGTAGGAATTTTCGAATTCAAACTGGAATGAATGTAAGGTGACAGTCGTAAGTCAACATCACTCCATAACTTTTTTAATGCCACCAGTGAATAACAAGGTCTCGTTGGATTGACATTTATCACCACGTCAGCTGTTACCGGTGTCTAGTAAAAATAATTAATAAATTATTTCCTCATTAAAAAACGATAATAAAATAATCGAAAAATAAAATTAATTACCCGACTCGTTCGCTTTGGATGCGATACTGCAGTGTCAGAATTATTTTTATTAAGAACATTACATAAATTAAAAACTTGCTCTTTAAGCTCTGCTAATTGTGCTAGAATTTTTTCCTGTCTTTCTTCTAATGCTTTAACTTCAGCCAATGGGGCCTGAAAAAAAAAATAAATAATTATGTATTTAAATAAAATTAACCATAAAAATATTTGTATCCAATAAAATTTGATTAAACCGGTAACCAGTGTTGACATTATTTAAATATCATCCATATATATCCTTATTATTATTATCTTTGCATACATCCAGGTAATGATTTATCAAATAACCTCATAATTAATAACTTAAATAATGTTTTATTTGTTTTTTAAAATAATCTATATAAATACTTATACAGGAAATGAAAAATCTGGTGGGGTGCAATGGAAGACACATCGATCAAGCCAACAGTGAGAACCATATTCTCTCTACTCGGATCGAGTGATTAGTGACCGTTTAAATTTCGGAAAGAGTTCACGCCAACGTCGTCGTAGAAGCTAAATATCTTTTACGGGATTCAAAAATTTTAACAAACGCCATGGCTCTACCACGTGTAAGTATTATTACAATTACCACCAATCACTCATTCATTATTATCACAATTTATTTAAATTTTTATTTTAAAAATCGGTTATTATTTAAATAATTAAATACCTTAGTAATGTTAATAAATTTATCAGTAACCTCTGAGACAATTGTGCACTTATGTTTCGACGAGTCGCCATCGTCATGAATATTTTTCATCTCGTACATACATGAGGATCTTTCAATTGCTGTATTATGATTTATTATTGGTTTCAATTCATACATTATCGTCATTTTTTAAATTATTTTATTTTATTTCACTGTTTTGTTAATCAATACTTAGTATATTTTTAATTAAATTTTTTTTTTTAAATGTGATAATGAATTTTTTTTGTTGCTGCTTTTCGAATTTTTCAATTTTTCACCGCAGCCATATTTTATTTTACATGCGCGAAAATCCCCACTCTTTAAATTTTAAATATGGCCGATTATTATTACACTTATAATCACTTAGATCAATTCAAATTTATATTTACTCGACTAATTATCACAATAAATCTTTAAATATTAATTATTTATTATTTACAATAATAAAAACAATTTATTTAAATATAAAAACATGTTTATTTATTTTTAAAGACATTTATTTGACACCGACTTTAGAAACGTCAAAAAAAAAAATGGCGGACCTTTACTACGTAATTCGAAATTTAATTTTTCAAAACTTTTATAACAATAAATAATATAAATAATCATATAGATAATTCATATATTTAATTATCCTGATAAATATATCGATATTTAATTTTATTTGCCAAAATATTTTATACTTTATTTAAATTGCGCGGGAAAATTCCGGATGATGAAATTTAAATCAATAATCACAAAGTCTAAAAAAAAATTAAAAAATGACTTAAATTATTTGAATTAAACGTTTTTAGAATTAAAAATAATTATAGTAATTAATAAATAGAAAAATATTTAAATAATTAATAATTATTTATATTTTTTAATTGCAAATCGTGACCGCATGGTGGCAGTTTACTCTCAAGTTGGATTAAAAAAAATCCACTCGTCAATATTACAAGTTAATAATAAACAAATATCATTGAAATAAAAAATATTAATTGTAATTAATAACTAATAATAATAGTAAGTAATATTAGCGTATAAATAAACAATAAATATAATTAAATAACAATAAATATATTTTAATTGATATAAAAATAAGTAGTGGCCTCTTGCGAGGCTTGATGGTAACTAAGGTTAGACTGCGTTCTTTTCGCGGGTTAACAAGACAGTGCTACGCCTTTATTTCATCATTAAATAAATAAAAAATATATAAATAATATTATTAACAGTGTTACAAAAATATATTAATTACTTGCATAGATAATAACAAATAATTAAGTGACAGAAATAAGTGATAGGAAGTGTGGTTAGAAAAAAAAAAGTTAAAGGCAGTGGGAAAAAAAAAAAACTTTTTTTCTTTTTTCAGTTAAAACGTCAGTGTCGCCGTCTAGAGTCGCATCAAGGCGAATATTCGAGACCAAGTAGAAGTCGTCGAATTCGATTGGGCGACGTTCGTGTGCTGAAATTACCCGATAAAATAAAAATATCATCATATTGGATGGATTTATCAGGATTGTGATGATAAAATTAAATATTAAAAATCCTGACAGTTGTATTTAAATTTAAAAATTTTTAAAAATTCATTGGATCGTCAGTGCATCAGCCGGCAGAGTAATTAGACACATAAAATGGCGGTGTTGTAATCAACCAATCAGAAAGGAGTTTACTGCTGCTCATCGTCCGTCTGCTAGCTATAGTACGAGACTATAGAGCTCTTAACTTAAGGGATCTCTACTTACTGTGGATTGTAGAATATTGAAAATTGCCCCTCTTGCAGCTCCGGTTCCCTCGCGTCCTACCAAACGCCAGCTCGCTCGTTAACTTGCTTTTTGTCTCGTCAACCAGCCAACCAACCAACCAATACAACACAAGTTAAATCAAGAGTGCGTTAGTGAGACGTTTTGTTGATTTTTTTTGTTGCGCATCATCGTACACCAACCGGTTGATTATCTTCATTAAAAAAAGTATAATATTTTTGAATAAAATATATTTATTTGAATAATATTTTTACGGGACACCATGAAAATATTATATTTGATCACGTGACAGACACAAATGTGGATAAAAAATGGCGCTAAGATCAGTGTACAAATATGGGTTACAATTTATTATTGTTACAATATCATCAATTGTATTTGTTTACAAACGCGGGATTTCATAAACCACGTGTTAAGTGACATTTAATATTATTTTTATTTTACTGTACATGCTTTGTTTTATTTTTATTTAAATTTAAATTTTTATTTCATCCAACAACAACAAGATAAATATTTAAGTGTAATAATTATTTTAAATATTTCTAAAATGACGGGCAGAGGTACCGGTACCAAAAGACGTGGTCGGCCACCCAAGTCGGTGGTTATGGAGAGACCGAAAAAATTTCAAATGCAAAATTGTAAGAAGCCCAAATATTTACAAAATAAAGGAACCGATACTCCAAGTTCGCAGCCTAGTACTCCAATACCATCACGTGCTAATTCGCCATTGGGAAGTGAGTCGAGTAAACGCAGCACGCGGAGCAGAAAACCACGAGGAGGTAAAGCCAGAAAAGGTGGACATGCTGGTCCATATTCAAGACGCGGCTACAATACTAATGTTGATTATCACGACTCAGAGTATCACTACGGCTCGGATTTTGGAGATGAGTCGAGTGAAAAGAGTGAAGCTGAAGACGACGTACTGCAGAGTGATGTCGAGTCATCGGAATCAATTGAAGAACCAGATCCGTCCAGCGATAGTGATTTTTCACTGTCTAGTTTCAGTAATAACAGCGGCACACCAAGAAAATCATTGCTCAGTCAACAGAGACCGCCCAGTCCAGAGCCACTTTGGTTACAAAACCGGGAGCTGACACCACTGGAGCTGCCCAAGTCATCAGAAGATTTGCTGCTCGCCAATGAGTACATCATGCCTTGTCTGTCAGTCTACGAAGTCCTGAGACACTTTCGTACCCTCGTACGTTTGTCGACATTTAGATTCGAAGACTTTTGTGCTGCGGTAAACTGCGAAGACCAGACAAATTTGCTTGCTGAGATTCATATTCAGTTGATCAAAGCATTACTACGCGAAGAAGACTCACAGCAGACCCACTTTGGTCCACTAGATCAAAAAGATTCAGTAAACGTGACACTGTATTTTGTTGACGCAATGACTTGGCCGGAAGTGCTGAGGTCTTATGTCGAGAGTGATAAAAATTTTGATCAAAATGTCCTACAAATTTTACAGACAACTGAGTATCCATTTACGTCTATTGACAATCGTATTAAAGTATTACAATTTCTTACAGATCAATTTTTGATAACTAATCCAGTACGTGAAGATTTAATTCACGAGGGTACAATGCACTATGATGATCATTGTCGTGTTTGTCATCGTCTGGGTGATTTGCTCTGCTGCGAAACATGTCCAGCTGTATTTCATCTCGAGTGCGTTGAGCCACCACTGGTTGATGTACCAACGGAAGACTGGCAGTGTAATATGTGCAAAGTACACAAAGTAAGCGGAGTCGTTGACTGTATACCTGACGTTGAAAAAAATGGTCTGCTGTGTCGTCAAGAGCACTTGGGTTTTGACAGACACGGAAGGAAGTACTGGTTCTTAGCTCGACGTATTTTTGTTGAGAGTGAAGACGGTAAAGTTTATTACTACAGTACGGCATTGCAGTTTGAAGAACTGATAAATTGTCTTGATAAAAATGAAATGGAGGTTGCGTTATACAGAGAATTGTCTGATTACAAGGATGAAATAACGAGACAAATGGAATTAACAGAAACAATAACGAATCAGTATAAGGGCAATAAAAAATCTTATTTAGAGATGGAGAACGCGGGTATACTCAAGAGAAGGAAAGAGAAAGAAGAGGAAGAAAAGAAAGAAAAAGAACGTTTGGAAGCTGGTGGTGATCCTGTCAAAAAAACTGATGACACTGATGGTGATTCATCAGCGACAATCAAAACTGAACGAATTAAAGAAGAGCACACTGATGATTCTGCTGCTAACGACAAATCTAAGTCCAATCCACCGTCAGAAGTCGGTGAGGATGAAGACCATGATGAGAAAGTTGGCAAAGATGGTAAAAAACACACCATTGTTACCAGGTCAAAAACTGGTTCACTTACACCGCGTACTTTTAATATGGACGATTTAAAAAGACGTACTGGTAATGAGCTAGACAAATGTTTGAAAGATGATACCGGTGATAATGGACGTGTTACTCGACAGAAAGCGCATCAAATAGCGACTGGTACTCATTTATTTAAACTGGGTATGGATTGTAATTACAAATCTTACGTCAATCAGTTCAGTACAAACCCCATAGCTCTGAATAAGCCGCAGAGAAATGAAGAACGTGATAAAAAACGTCATTTGTCTCACAAATTTTCATTGACTCCAGCTTCAGAGTTCAAATGGATCGGCAGCTTAACGGGCACACGTGCGCTGCTTGTCAGTACGATAAGACAGACGATTCTTCAACTGGAGAGTAACATCCAGGCGCCTTTTATGCATACCAACTGGCCATTGCTTAAAAAACCCTGGACTACTGCCGTTGGTTCCTGCTGTATTCCACGTGATTTTGCTCGTGCTCTGATAGTACTGCAGGCCTGCATTAAATCCGTGGTGTTTGCAAGTGTCTGGCATGATCAATTGGGTCATGTTAAATTGCAACGAGTCACTGCTTTGGAGCGGGAAGAAAAGAAACGTCAGGATAAAAAAGAAAAAAAAGAAAAGGAAGATGAAGAAGAGCGCAATAGATTGACATTTAATTTTGTCAAGTACTCATTGGGACTGAAACATCAAGTGTGGAAGCAAAAGGGTGAAGAGTATCGCGTTCATGGACAGTGGGGGTGGTTATGGATATCAGCAAGTCGTCGTTATAAATCTGGTGATACGTCAAAACTTGGATTGAAAGCTGGACCGCAAAAAATAATGGTACAAATTCGTGATAACAAGGGAATTAAAATTCTAGCACTTGATCCACCGACTTATGATTATTTGATGCAACTTCACGGACCATCAGCCAGTAAAGTTAAGCAGGAAGATGTCAAGCCAGATATCAAAGAAGAAATAGAATCCGAGTGTGATGACAAGTCTGGTATTAATGATAAAAAAACTGATATTAAGACTGAAGTTAAAGATGAAAATGACGTCAAGGAGGATAAAAAAGTAAGGGTACCATTTGTGGAAAATATGAAAATTCAAAAAGTATTTCCACTGATTGATAAATTTGAAGAAATCGATGTAACAAAAGCATTTACAACACCCGGACGTCTTCATTATCCGAAAGTTGCTAAAAAATCTCGTATTGACGATTTTTTATCACGTCGTGTTCATCTAAAATTACTTGAAGAAAGACGTTTGTCACAGACAGCAAAGCATGAAGTTAATAATCAAGCTGTAAAAAATGAAGACGAAACTGACAATGATGATAATAGTGAAGACTCCAGTAATACATCACTGCAGAGTATTTTATCTGGTAAAATGCCGCCTAAATCACTGGCACCACCAGTAAGAGAAATGCTTATCACTGTTGCTAAACGTATCCAACAAGTCAGGAGTCAGTATGCAGCAGCTATGAAAATTGGCAAAGGCAACAGTTGCTATTCACGTTACTGTAACATGACTGGACCAGCTTCTAAAACACCAATTACACCACAAAGTTTAAACTCAACCTGTTACTCCCCTATGTGTCTACAAAAAGCCAGACTCAAACGAGATCTAGTTAATTTATTAAGACGCGCCAATGCACTTAATAATAATCAGACAGCACCGGGTTTAGTTGCGCTGACATCAACGGGTGTAAAAAAAATATCTGAGGTCACTCCTGCAAAATCAGTCCAAGATGACAATAAGGATGCGATCAAACGTGATCTTGAGTCAGCTGTCGCTTCAGCGACTCACTGCTCGGAAGAAGTTGCCGCGACAAATGTTGCCGTTGACAAGGAGAGTCCGAAAGCTAAACGTATTAAATTAGAAGACGAAAATGTTGATGTTGAGACAACTAGTACCGTTACGACAACGACGACGACCACCACCACGACAACAAAGTCTGTTAAAGTTGATGGTGTTGTAAAAAGTATTTCAGAAACTGAGGATACGAATAAATCTGTTGATTCAACGGAAACGACTACTGTTAATAGCAACAGTGGATCGACGACAATGATCGTCAACAAACGTGGCAGAACTGTGCAACGTTCTGCGGTTGCTAAAGAACTCAGTGCTGATGGTACTGTAAGAATTTACTCGACAGTAAGCACTGAAGGTAAAATTTATTTGAAAAAAATTGCAGTCACGAGCGCAGAACGTAATAGAAAAAAACGCGCACCTGTTAAGTATCCACTTTGTTCAACTTTCTGTACCAAAGCTAAGCAGAGGAGTATATTATTATTGCCGCAGCATGAGCTTAGAAAGTTGGGAAGAACTGGTGGGAAAACTCCAACTCAGGGATTTCATGCCCAGGCAAAGGTAAATTATTTATTTATTTATTTATTTATTATTAGGAACAAAATTTTTGCCTTGGTTTTGAAATGAATGGTTCAAATATTTGATATTACGGCGAAAATAGTGGTCTTATCAAAAAAGTTTTTTAACAAAAGTTGTAGGAAATTTAATTTTCTAAAAAAAATGTCTTCAGATTTTTTTATACGGCCAATATTTTCACCGTAATTTCAAAATTAAGATTCATAATGAATGATTCAAATTTTTGTTAATTATGAAAATCTTAATTTTGAAATTACGGCTTTTTTATTAGTCCTACGACAAAATTACGAGAGACATTTCTCTTATAAAATTAAATTTTGAACAACTTTTATTAAAAAAATTTTTTTATACGACCAATATTTTCACCGTAATTCCAAAATTAAGGTTCATAATGAATGATTCAAATTTTTGTTAATTATGAAAATCTTAATTTTGAAATTACGTCTTTTTTTTTAGTCCTACGACAAAATTACCAGAGACATTTTTTTTATAAGATTAAATTTTGAACAACTTTTATTTGAAAAATTTTTTTATACGACCAATATGTTTTCCGTACTATCAAAAATTTGACACCATTATTTATTATCGGTTAATTTTAAATCAAAGCGGAAATCCTGGTGCTATTTATTATAATAATTTAATTAATTAATTAATTATTTTGCAGGCCAATATGTCGGTATGGCCGTACCAGTGTCCAAGACCGCTGTTCAAAACCTGCTGGTTGTATCGCACAGTTGGTTTAAAATCACTAGCAGCTGCAGCACTTCAATTAAGAATACTCTGGGCTTGTCTGAGGTGGGATGACATGGTCGCGAAACCTCTTTCAGCTGATGGCAAACATCAGATAACGACTGACACTGAAATAATGTCACTGGAAATTCTAAAACATCGACATGTTGGACAATTTATGGACAGAGTTCAATATTTGAGACGCAAAGTTCTTATTCCATTGGAACTTCCTAAGCAAATTCGTGAAGTCACGTCAATACGCAGTGGATTGAGGAAACGTAAACGTCCAGAGTCACCACAGAGCACTGAGCCACAGGTTTCTGAGGAATGGGTTGATGAAGATAAACTGGAATTGTGGGAAATAAAACAGTATGGAGACAGGTAAGAAATATAAAATTTTTTTATTGTTTTAAAATTAATTGTATTGCAAGCTTTTGGGTTTTTATAAAATCACTCCTATCCAAATTTTAACAACCTCGAATTTAATTAACTAACGCAAAAAATGCTTTTGGTGTGTCTGTTGTTTTATACAGGTTAGAAAAGGCTAATGCCCAGATTATTACTAGGAGTCGTTCGGGTCTGCCACAAAGTGGTTCTATTAATCGTGGATCGTTGGCGGGTTCCGGTGATCAGCTTAGTGGTAAAGCAACACCGGAAGAAATAAAAGAAAAATTGGAACAGCAGTTGAGAATGCAACGTGCTGCTCATCAGCAAAAACGAGCTTTGGAGACACTTAAAACTCCGTCGAATTCGTCACCGCAACTTCTTAAAGTTACTACGAATGCAAATCAAGGTAAGGAAAAAATTCATTTTAATTATTTATAATTTAAATTATGATACTGGTTAGCTGTCGTATAATAATTTTTGGATTTTTTCAAACAGAATAAATTAAAAAAAAAAATATATTTCAAAAAATTGCACCTATAGTTTTTTAAATTTTCTGCATGTGCATATTGTCAGTTTTTTTATTTTTTCAATTGAAATGTTGAAAAAAAATTCGAAAATTTTAATTGTCTGCTAACTTAAGAATCATTTTAAATTATGGGTGTGCGATTAGTATCGAATCGAATAATTCAAAAATTTTCTTTTGAACGATTTAAAATTGTAATACTTTTTCTAATAATTCAAATTTTTGTCAGAGAAAGATTGAGCTTAGTAACAAATCTACGAAAAAATTTTTTGTTTACTTTAAAAACTAAGCTCTCCATAAAATAAAAATTGAATATTTGATTGCCGATCAGAACTTTTTCGATTCGAATCGAATAATTTGAAAAGTTACAAATAATTCAAAAACTTTCAGATAATTCTAAAATTTACGAATAATTTAAAAAGTTACGAATAATACGAAAATATTTGAATTATTTGAATGAGTGTGAATGTAGCAGACTTCAAATAAATTTAAAACTATAAATAAATAGAGTAAATAATTTTAAAAAAAATATTTATAAAAAATGCACTTGATAATTTCAACATTTTTTAAATGCGCATTTTTTTTAAATTTAATTTTATTAATTATTTACTCTATTTATTTATAATTTTAAATTTATCTGATGTCTGCTACATTCACACTCATAATTTAAATATTTATGTTGAAATAATTAATTTTAATTATAATTTTAATCTTTTTTTAGATGGCGGAATTAAAGTTGTATCTAAAGTTGCGATACCAGTTAATCCAAATACTCCACAAGGAAAATCACAATTGACATCCCTATTGACAACTCCAAATCAAAACAAAACATTCATTGGCACACGTCGTATATTCATGACCAAGTCAGCAGACGGAACAACACGAATGGTGTCTGGTCCAACAAGTATTTTACCCAAGTCAACGTCATCACCAGCAAACGTTAATCAACAGTCATTGATTAAAGCCGCCACTCCAAACACCCCAGTCCAACAAGTGCAGCAACGTGTCCAAATTTTACGCGGGCCAGATGGTAAATTACAAGTCCGTGGGTTAATGCCAGGACAGCAGCTCGTCCAAATGCCCGATGGTAAACTTCACGTGTTAAATACAACACCAACAATCACTGGGTCTGTTGTTACGACAAGTAACTCAACAACTACAACTGTTGCATCACCACAGACTAATGTAAAAACAGTAACGACAAAATTAACACCAGCAAAAGGTACATTAGTTAAAGGAATCGTTCAAAGTCAACCAACACAACCAACAACTCCATTGACTTCACGCATAAAACCAGCAGCTGTGGCTGTAGTTTCTAATGCCAGTGGTGTTTTAACACCACAAAAAAATACAATTGTCATGGCTAATTCAGGGCAAATTCAATTGCAAGGTCAAGTTATCACCACTGGAGGTCAAGTTATAAATGCGAATCAAATAGTTGTCAATAATGCTAATTTAGCTCAACAATTAGCCAGTGGTAAAGCACAAATAGCAACTGTTGGTGGTCATCAAGTTATAATAAGAAGTACAGCAACAGGAAATCAAATTGTTCATTTAAATCAAGCGAGTCCTGGTATTATTGTTAAAACTAATACACCTAAAACACCAATAGCAGCTGCTCAAACAACTACTTCAATTGTTGCTAGTCAAACACCAGTGACACCTACAACACCAGCAAACACAATTGTCCAAACTCAAGTTAATAATATAACACCAGCAGTAACTACTCCAGCTGCTGTACCAGCGACAGCAGCTGCTACTCCAGTAGCAGCGACAACAACAACAGCAGCAGCAGCAGCATCACCAGCAACAACAACATCATCATCGAGTATTCCAGCAGCTACAGAAGCTTCGTTACTTGCTTCTCAACCACCTGGTACTGTAATTAAATGTGTAACAGCTCAAGTTATACAGACAACTCAGGGCCCAAGGATTGTTCTTCAAGGTCTCCAAGGTGCTGACTTTACTCCTCAGCAATTGACGATGGTTCAGCAGCAAGTTAAGCAGCAGTTATTGAAAGCTCAAGCAACGACAGGCAAACAAGGAGTATTAGGACCAACTAAAATTTATCTCGCTGTTCAACCAGCACCTGGAGCAGCTACTCAGCCATCAACGACAACGACTACATCACAAACTCCTACAACTACAACTACAACAACAGAAACTCCTGCAGTTACGGCGCCTGTTGCTACGACTCCAGTTAAAGCTCCAGCACCACTGACACCAATAAAAGTTGAGAAAAATATTGAGACTCCTAAAGTTGCTGATAAACCTAAAGTTGTTGTTCAACAAGTCAGCAGGACAAGTGTCTCTGAAGACGAACCACAACGAACTGGCTTGGCTAATGGACAGCAACCGACATCAACACCAGCATCAACACCAGCAACAACACCAGCAACAGCAACAGCGACAGCGACACCCAATAAAGATGTTAAAATAAAGAGTGAAGAGAATAAAGACACGTTTATAGTAACGGAAGATTATATTGAACACTCAGTAAGAATAGCACTGAAGCAAGAGAATTTGAACCCTGAAATAGCGGAAAAATTGTTGAAATTTCAACGCTATAGGGAGAGAAGCAAAAAAGATGCTGAGAATTCAATTACAAATGTGCATCATAATTTAACACCAGTAGCGCGCACACCCTCACGTAAAAGACCAGCGGCAGTTACTGGAGGAGTAACGACGACAGCATCAACGACAACATCAGCAGCATCACGGGAGTCATTGCAGACGATGAATGATAAAAATAATGAATGGTCTGAGACGCCACGTAAAAAAGTGATGATAAAACAAGAGCCCAAGGAATCGCCGAAGATGGGGAAAGTTGAGGACAGCGACAGTGTCAACAGCAACGTCACTGGGGGTAATGCCAACGTCAGTGTCAACGAAGCAGCGGCAGCGGCGCTGAAGAATCGATCATCGAAAATAAAAGATTCACAGGAGGCGCGTAGGAAGCAGCAGGTACATTCTCGCATGCAAGTTCTACTTTTTCGTCACAAAGAACTTCTCAAAAAGGATATACTGAAAAAACGTGCACTGCTGGAGAAGGAATTACAGATTGACATCCAGAAGGATCTATCCTCGGAGTTGACAACCCGGACCAAGGCTGAGCGGCACAAACAGGATGAGGTTAAAGTCGGAAGCGCGAAACGTAAAGCCAACGCACAGGTGCCGACCCAAGTCAGTCCAAGTCGCAGCGGGGGTAAATCTAAAAAACATCGGGCGCCGAGTCATCATCATCATACACCACCTGGTGGATCATCATCGGCGGGAAATCGTTTGAAAAAAGAAAAACTTTATTGCTTATGTAGAACACCCTACGATGAAACAAAATTTTACGTCGGGTGCGATCTATGTAATAATTGGTTTCATGGAGAATGCGTTGGTATTACGGAGGAAATGAGTAAATCACTTTCAGAATTTGTTTGCACTGAATGTCGACACGCTAGAGATACTCAAGAGCTGTATTGTCTTTGCAAGCAGCCTTATGATGAATCTCAGTAAGTCTATTTTTTACATTCATTTTAATTCAAATTGTATTTTTATTTTATTACTGTATGGCAGTTTTTTCAACTGTCAGATAAAATCATAAATTATTGATACTAATCAGTATGTTAGATATTATTATAATTTATTTATTAATTATATTTAATATTAACAATAGATAATTTTTTTTATCTCATTTTTTTATTTGATGCCTCTGCTGATTTAATAAATTTTTTTTATTGATAAATAAAATTTTTATTTTAAATTTAAAACATTTTGTCTTCTCCGATGTATCAATTATTGACATGTCATATAATTTTTAGGATTCGAAGACCTCAGTAGAAAATTTTAAAATAATTTTTTTAAACCTTTGAAAAAATATTTGACCATAAAAATTTATAAATATTTTTTTGATGATATGTAAGAAGAAAAAAAAAATTGTTGATTTTTCATATTATCGGTCCTTAAAACTTTTAAAATTTAAATATAATATTTTGGCGCGAAAATTTTTATAATTTAAAAATTCAAAATTAAAGAAAATAAAAATAAATTAATTTTTCATAGAATGTGAAGATTTTCTACAGAGAACGTAAATATAAAAATATTAATAAATTTTAAAATCTTAGAAAATATTTTAACATAAAAATTTATTAATTTTTCATAGTATCGATTCCTGAAATTTTTAGTTGAGATATAATATTTTGGCGCGAAAATTTTTATGATTTAAAAATTAAAAATTAATTTTTTTTTAAAATATGAAGATTTTCTGCAGAGAACGTAAATATAAAAATATTATTAATAAATTTTTTATTTAATTTAATAATTTTATATTATTTAAATAATTTGTATAGAAAATAATTGTTAGTTATTTAGTTTGTTTGTAAATCAACACGTTGTATTATTATTATTTTATTCTTAAAGATTCTACATCTGTTGTGATAAATGCCAAGACTGGTTCCACGGTCGTTGTGTTGGAATATTACAGTCTGAAGCTGATAATATTGATGAATATGTTTGTCCTAATTGCCAAAAAAATTCGTCTGTTAATTTTGCAAATATGAAAAACCTTGATAATAAAGATTTTGAGTTGTTGAAGAAACTTATTAAACAAATGCAGGTGTGTATTCAAACTAAAACAATTCATTTTTTATAATAAAATTTGTAACTAAAAAAAGAAAGCTTATGGATTATTTTATTTATTTATTATTAATACAATTACAGGCTCATAAAAGTGCCTGGCCATTTATGGAACCTGTAGATCCAACTGAGGCACCAGATTATTATAAAATAATTAAAGAACCTATGGGTAAATAATTATCATTTATTTTATTTTAATTCATAATTTATTTATTATAAAAAAAAAAAATTAGTGTGTGAATCGAGTTTGAATCTTTTCAAATTATTCGTCAATTTTAGAATAAGCAGAAAGTTTTTGAATTATTTCTAACTTTTCAAATTACTCGATTCAAATTGAGAAAACTCTGATCAGCTTTCAAATGTAAAATTTTTACTTAAAGTCTCAGACAGTGCCCCCACTTTTTTAAAATATTCAATGACTTTTAATTGTAATGATCGGATTCAAATTTTCCTAATTAATTTTTTAAAAAAGTTGAAGTATTAATTGAAAAAAGAGCAACGCAGTTACAATTTCATCGAGTCATAGATTAAAAAAAAAATTACTTATAATTGATATCAATTAGGAGTTGAACAAAATTTGGAAAATAAATTTCAGTAAAATTTTCATGTCAACATTTTAATTTAGATATCAAATTTTTTAGGCTCTAATTTATTTAACAAATTTCGTTTAATTCCTAATTGATAACAATTGTAAGTAATTTTTTTTTTAAATCTACATCCCGGCGAAATTGTCCTTTTTTTAAATTAAGGTTTTAATTTTTTTGAAATTGATTACTAAAATTTTAATATTGCTAACAGTTTCAAGTCATTAAACATTTTCAAAAAGTGGGGGGAGGGGGGCACTGTTTGAAAATCATGTCCATACTTGAGAACTTACAATTGAATAATTCGAATCTTTTCGAATTATTCGAAACTTTTCAAATTATTCGTCAATTTTCAAATTATCCGAAAGTTTTTGAATTATTTTTAACTTTTAAAATTACTTGATTCGAATCAATAAAATTTTGGTCCTTTCACCTTTCAAATTCTAAATTTTTATTTAATGGAGAGCTTACTTTTTAAAGGAATAGAATAATTTTTTCGTAAATTCGTGTCTTTGCTCTATTTATCTCTTACAAAAATTTGAATTATTGGAAAAAAAAATCACAATTTTAAGTCATTAAAAAAAAAAAATTTTTTCTAAAAATTCGAGAATTTATGAATTATTCGAAAGTTTTAATCGAATAATTCAATTCGATTCGTTACGAATAATTTGTAAATCCAAACTATTCGTACACCCCTAAAAAAAATTAGTAATAATGACAATAATTAATTAATAAATTATAATTATATTAACAGATCTTCAGACAATTGAATTCAGGATAAACAGCCGATCATACAAGAAATTAAGTGAATTTATTGGTGATATGACTAAAATATTTGACAACTGTCGTTATTACAATCAAAAAGAGTCGCAATTTTTCAAATGTGCCGAGTCACTAGAAACATTTTTCGTCCACAAAATCAAGAGCTTACGGGAAAAATTTTCTGAAGGAAAATGAGCGGCTTTTTAAATTAAAAAAACAATAAATAAATAAATAAAAAAAAACACTACAGTGATTTTTAAAATAATTCTTGATAAAATAAAAGAATGCAATTTTAAAATAATATTTAGAATAAAAGAATTATTTTTATTTATTAGAGTCGTGTGAATGTTGACATAAAAAAAGTATATAATTAATTAATTAATATTTTCTAGTGTAAATTAATATTAATCCCATCGATGTAAAGTTTAAAATTTTAACAAGAGATTTAAAAATAATTTTCTTGTTAAAATTCACGGCGATAAAAAAAATTTGACATTTTTGTAATAATATCAAATTTACAATTGTATTTTTTTTTTTTCTTGTTTATAAATGCATTGAAATTATTAGAAATAGATAATAAAGTAATTTAATAAAAATAATATTGTCTGTAAAATTTTAATTTAAATCATGATCAATTTACTGTCTGTAACAAATACGCGGCAATGATCATACGGTATAAAATTTAAAAAAAAATACATATGAAATAACTGAGATCTACTCCATTGTAAACAAACTTTCGTGTCCTTTATTATAAAAATTACAATATTATAATAAAAAAAAAAAAATTATATATATATATATATATAATGATAATGATAATTATAAAATAATTAGGACGCGCATAATAAATTGTACAAATTTGTTTATTATGCTCATAAGTAATTAATTAATCAATTAATTAAGCAACGTTGTTTTAATCAAATAAATTTTCTATAAAATTGTTTATAAACGGTGACATATGATGTTAGATTATAAGACTACGAAATGACTAATGGAATAATAAAAAAAAAAAAAAAAACAATTAAAAGTTGTAATGATTTAATTAAAAAAAAAAATCGCTTTGTATATAATAATTAATAATAAATTACAATAGTAAAAAAAAATTAATTACAATTAAAGTAATGAAAGATGGTAACATCTTTGAACTTTTTTTTTTTAATTGAACGTAATCATAAAGTGCCCGTATAAAAAAAAATTAATACATTAGCGGCAGTATTGTTAATATTTAAAAATAAGTAAAAAAAAAAATATTGTAGACAATGCGATTTATAAAAAAAAAATTATTAATTAATTACTTATACTGCTTGAATTATTGAATTTTCATTTCCGTTAAGACATTTATTGTTTATTTTTAAATAATTAAAAAAAAAAAAAATTAAAATTTCGTTTTATATAAAAAAGAAAAAAAAATTTTCTTTATTATTATTATCTGGGTATTTTGTTTGAGACAAAAATAAATTTTCGAAATTGTAAAAAAAAAAATAAAATTTTGTTAATTAAGATAATAAGTAACGAATTAATAATGTACAGTATTTTAAATTCATGTTCTAGGGTAATGCCTATCGAACAAATTTTTTTAAACAGTAATAAAGATAATTAATAATAAAGAAGTATAAATAAAATGATAATTAATCGAATCTTAAGATTAAGAAAAAACAAAAAGTTTAATTATTTTTTATTTTTCAGAATTAATAAATAGAATTACAATTAGTTTTAATGTATAAGAGTTAATTATAAGTGCTATATATATTTTTTCTTAACAATTAATAATTAACTGTAAATGTTTTTAGTTAAACTTTTAAAATTAATTTAAATAGATAAGTTAAGTATGGAAATTCTCACGCAGGGACACGATTTAATAAATTTAAATTTACCTACTGTGACGTACACACACGTGCTGCACACAATGTTAAATAAAAAATGATTTAATAAAAAAAAGAGTAATGAATAATTTTAAATTATTATTAAACGAAAATAGTGCCAGTATAATATTTAATATTACTTATGTTTATTTCTTTTTAAGTGTAGTGCTTTTTTTTGTCACACTGATGAAAAAGGTGATTTATAATAATTCGAAAATAGGGGAAGTTTAATAATTGAAATCCTGTAAAAATGTTCAGAAAAAAAGCTCTTATACTATAATTGAAATTAGATTATAATAAATATATTTGTATTAATTTTAATTGATTTTTTTATTGTTTTTATCGTACGATTTAAAAAATTCTATTCTGTTATTTATTATTTATTTTATACAGAAGTATATCAGATTTTTTTATTCAAATTGATAGGAACTCGTAACCTGTAATTCCTACAAGACTGCCTGAGTATCATTAGTGTAATTATTTGATGGTTTTAATTAATTTGTTTATAGAAATATTTACTTGTTGCTTTTAAAAAAAATTTCCATATTCAATGACTTTAAAGAATGATATTAAAATTTTATTAATCCTCTAGTAGTACAGAAACAACTTTGAGATGTCATAATGATGTCTTTTAAAAGGATGACAAATTTGTTTGTTTCAAAGCCAAGTTTTTTTTATACAAATAAGACATTCAGATGTTGGTCCTGAGATTCAGAAAATTTGTGTTTTTTTTATCCTAAAAAAAATCATTTTAATTAAAAAATCTTTCAGATGACTTATTAAGAATTTACTTTTTGTCATCACTTGTGTCAAGTTTTCTAAGCAGATATTTTTTCAATGACAAATTTCTGATTTTTTAGTCAACATTTTGGTGCCTTATCGTTAAGTCAAAAAACAGCTTCAAAACTTGGTTTTGTGACATCTTTAAGATACAAGTTTTGAGGCTGTTTTTTTTGACCTATCGATGACACCAAAATGTTGTCAAAATAATTAGAAATTTGTCATCGAAAAAATTACTTATAAGACAGACTCAGGTGACAACAAAAAGTAAATTACAAATAATTGTCAAATCTAAAATATTTTTTTATTGAAATGATTTTTTTAAGACGGGAAAAAGAAGACAAATTTCCCATGACTCCTAGGACCAACATCTGTATATTTTTTTTATATAAAAAAAAAAAGACTTTGAGACAAAATGAAATTTGTCTTGTTTTTTCAAAAAACATCTTTATGACATTTGAAATTTGTCTCTGTGCTACTTGGGTTTGTCGAGGTATAGAATTTTAAAAAAATTACTTACAATTGTCATCAATTAGGAATTAAATGAAATGTGTGAAATAAATTTCAGTAAAATCTTCATATCAAATTTTGTCGGCTACAATTTACTTATAAAATTTCGTTTAACTTCTAATTGATGTCAACTGTAAGTAATTTTTTTTCTAAATCTATATCTCGGCGAAGTTGCAACTGCGTTATCCCTTTTTCAATTAATACTTTATTATTTTTCTTTAATTAATTAATCAAATTTTAATACTGCTGCACGGTCTATTGCCCTTAAACTTTCAAATATTATTCTTTTTTATATTTATTACTTTACTAAAATAATTTATATCATTCATATATGTTTTGATTTGTGTTTGTATAAATTATTTTTTAAATTAAAAGTAATTGCTAAAGTTCAGAAAACGTACCAAGTTTGAATATGTGATATATTGAATAGTTTTTGAATTTATTTTTTCTAGTCCAATAATAATAAATTTAAAATTTAATCTGCCTGCTTAGTTTTTATCATAAAGATTACAGAAAAATTTTCTATAATTTAATGGCATTGAGTAGATAAATTATTTTTCACTTTTTTCAAAAGGTCATTGAACTTCGTAATAAAGTATTTTTTTTTTTAATTTATTTAAAAAATTCTATTTATTTATAAATTTCTTTTTTTATTTAAAAATTTTGCTCCAAAAATTATTTTTTTTCTCTGTTAATTTATTTATAAATTTCTAAGTCTTCAGTTTAAAATTTAAAAAAATTAGTTTCATAGAAGAATGGAGTAGAGTAAAAAATGGTGTTTTGGAAAGGGAGATGTAATTTATTGAACGAAACCAAGGGAGACTGGAGTATGCGTAGATTGAAAAACTTTTTTTTATCTCATCACATATTATGTTGGCCCGTTATATATTTAGAAGACGCATTAGTGCCGTACGAACTTTAGTGAGCGAAACGTCAAAGAAGAAATATAACTCGCCTGTATGTTACTAAATTTTTAAATTTATTTAAATAATAACTTAACTTAAAAATTTAATTACCCGTAATTTATTTTAGTCTTATTTATTTTTTTAATAAAATAATTTTTTATTTTCAGTTTTTTAAAAATGATAAGCAAAAGTTACATTTTTGCTCGGGGCAAATCAGTCATTACCAACGCAGTAATAAAAGGTATGAGTTAAAGATCCTTTATATTTAATTATTAAGTTTAATTAAATAATTATTAATTATTGATATATTTAAATATCAATTATTTACTTACTGATAATTAAATTATGATCCTGAAATATGAGTGAGAATAGAGCAACCATGAGACAATTTATGAATTTTAAATAAATAAATAAATTAATAAAAATAATGAAATTTAAAAAAATGCACGTACGGATTTTCCATTGATCTAAATATGCATTTTTTTATTTTTACTCTACTTACATTTCATTTATTTATTTATTCAAAATTTAAAAAGTTCCCACTTGTCAGTGGGAATTTCTGAAGTAGACAATTTAAAATTTTGAGATTTTTTTTACAACAACTCAATTAGAAAAAAAAAAAAACTAAAAATATGCACATGTAGAAAATTTTAAAAACTACAGGTGCAATTTTTCAAAATATTTTTTTTTATAATTTATCATTTTGAAAAAAAAACCCAAAAATGATGAGTGTAAATGTAGCAGATATACAATCTTTTAATTACATATAAAAAAATAAAATAATTAAAATTATCAAATTTGAAAAAATGCACGTGCTCATTTTTGAATTGTCTAAACGTGCATTTTTTTTATTTTTATTTTATTTTATTATTTCAAAGTTTTAAAAATTGTCAAATGTCCGCTAACTACTGTCTTAAAATGATTAGACGTCAGTTACCATCACTGTCATATTATATTTTTATTTTAATTAAATAAATAAAAAAATTACAGTAATAGACCAGTAGACATCCAAAATTTAGTTTATTTTTTAATTAAAAAAATTTTAAGTCAAAGAAATTTTCAAAAATTCATACACAGAATTTTATAAAATTTTTAAATTATTGTTTTTAACGTCTAATTTTTGAAATAAAAAATAAAAAGTTTTGGAATGTCTACTATATTAATTGTACAATAAAATTGAATCTTATCATTTTGAATTAAATGTTACCTTGAACTTGTTTGCGCAGACATTACAGGTGTAAAAAAATTCGTTCATTGACATTTAGCCAATAATTGATTATTTTTTTAAATTTCCTGCAATGACAATAAATAAGAGCGCGTAAAATAAATTGAATATAAATGAAATAATAATAATTTAAAAACAATATTTTTAAATTACAAGACTATTTATTAATATTGTATTGAAATAAATTAATACTAGAGTATCCACTTTAGTTTAAGTGGTTCAAATTAAACTAAATCGACTGTATTATAGACTCATTGTTATGTCATGTTATCTAATGTAACTCATGTGTAATATAGGGGATAGTAATACATGGAGAAAATGTTTAACGACTGCAACATGTGTTGAGCCGAAGGGTCCGAGTGTAAAGACTCAAATTCCTGGACCTGCATCACGACATTTGAAAGAAGAACTTGATAAATTTCAGGTATGATTAGCGATAACACTAAGAAATTGCCTATCTTACGATTGTTCGGACAATTGACATCAATTAACCTGCGAAAAATTGGCCATCAGTAATTTTGTGAATTCAATTCCGTTCCCGCGCTAACGAGATTTCGCTCAGAAAATTATTTTATTAAAAATTGACAGAAAAATTTTTTGACGTCATTTCGCATCTAAATCAGTAGAAGTGAAAATAAATTTCTTACGAATTTTTTTAAATTAAAAAATTAGTCGTTATGTTGAGTGATACAACTTGCTGTTTACTTACAATTTATTTAAAAAAAAATAACCGAAAAAACCAAATTAATTTTGACGATCAATTGGCATTCAATTTCTCCTGATCTAACTAAACATCAAAATGACGATCATCTTGCATCACTTTTATAAAACTTTTGAACAAAAATAAATCTCATTTTTTTTAATACCGTAAATCAAACAATTTTTTTTTTGGCGCGAATTTCAATATGCGGTTAAAAAAAAATTTCTTTTTGTTATTAGCAAGCAGCGACAGTCCAATTGTTCGCGGATTATGACAAATCATCAGGTAATTACATGGTGGACGTTGATGGGAACACATTGCTGGATGTCTACATGCAAATATCATCAGTACCACTGGGTTACAACCATCCCGCGATGCTGGAAGCTCTCTCAGATCCTCACAATCAAGTGCGTGTGTGAATATATAAACTTGTCACATTATTTTAAATAAATAACAGTCAGATTATCATCATAAACATCATAAAAGATTATTCTTTTCAGAGAACAATCGTTAATAGACCAGCTCTTGGCGTTTATCCAGGTGCTGACTGGCCAAACAAACTCAAGCACGTGCTGCTCAGGCCTGGAGTAATTATTTTATTACAAAAAATCCATCGTTATATTTTTTAATTGTATTAAAATAAATATTTAATTATTTTAAATGTACATTAGGTCGCTCCCCCAGGTCTTGGAAATATCACGACAATGATGTGCGGCTCTTGTTCCAATGAAAATGCATTTAAAAATATATTTATGTGGTACGCTGAGAAAAATCGTCATGGTAAATCATTTTCTCAAGATGAAATAGAATCATGTATGATCAATCAAGCTCCTGGATCACCAAAGTACTCAATAATGTCATTTAAAGGTACGCTAATCTACACAGAAAAAAAGTATATCTTGGAGCAAGAAATAATTTTCATTATGAAATGAAAGCAAAAATTTTCTAAGGACTAGAAGAAATTTTTTGCACAAAGATATTTTTTTCTCGCCCCCAGAAAATTTTTGTGTAAGAGAGCGCATAAAAAACAAAGACAGATAAATATGAGCGATAAATTTTTATAAAAATCTCAGAGAATTCATCGACTTTTGTTAATCTTTTGAATGATAAGGATTTCGTTAACGAATTGTAAAAGGGATCGTCTTTAGGGTGAAGGGAAACTTGTAAAAAAAAAGTTTATTAATGCGGCTGACGAACTATGGTGGTAACAAACAGACGCACAAACCAGCGGACGTGACTGTAAAGGAACTTTTGACTGCGTTTTTACAAACATTGGCTGTACGAGTTCTACTCAAAGGTCAGCTAGGCATTAAAATCTTGCAAAAGAGAAAAAAAACTGAGTTCTCCTATATATATATATTAGGGTGGCGCAAAAAAACCGACTATTTTTTTTTCGATCTCGCATGAAAATTTGTTTGTTTACGATGTTTTAAGAAGCCTCTCCAAAAATCAGCTCGATAAAAAATTTTTAAGAGGTCGCTCAAGAATTTTGAAAATATCAAAAATGAATGAAATTCGGATTTTTGATTTCAAAATTTTTTTTTTCTCGTGGCAGCAATAGTTTATATTTGTAAAATCATGACTATGCTGAAAATTTCAGCCCAAAATTCAAATATTTAAACGGCGCTCAAAAATTTTGAATATTAACTGATAATATGTAACTAATAGTTTGAATTAGTATTTGTATTTTTTTATAACTCAATTATTGTCATTTCAGTAAAATATAACTTTTGCAGAACCAAAAATATACAGGACAGTCTTTAAAAATAAAATTTGGTAAGTTTTGAATAAGCGAAAAAATCTACAAATTGAATAAAAAAATAAATAAGTATGTAAAAAACTTATTATTTCTATTTCTCGGGTTTTATTTTCATTCATTGTCATGTAAATTGATGGTGAAAAAATCGAGAAGCTTTATTATTAATATTCAAGGGTCGCTCGAAAACGTCCAAATGACAGCACTCGGAAACATTCAAAATTCTTGAGCGAGGTTTAAATATTTGAATTTTGGGTTTAAATTTTCAGCGTAGTCATGATTTTACAAATATAAACTATTGCTGCCACGAGAAAAAAAAAATTTTGAAATCAAAAATCCGAATTTCAATAATTTTTGATATTTTCAAAATTCGTGAGCGACCTCTTAAAAATTTTTTATCGAGCTGATTTTTGGAGAGGCTTCTTAAAACATCGTAAACCAACAAATTTTCATGCGAGATCGAAAAAAAAAATAGTCGGTTTTTTTGCGCCACCCTAATATATATATATATATATATATATATATATCTAATATATTATTCATATATCGAAATTAATGTGTTAAAGTTGGGCATTTTAAAAAACTATAAATTTCGATATATGAATAACAGAATCAATTTAACTAATAAATAAAATTTGAGTGTGTAGATTTTTTTGAAGAATCCCATGATTATACAATCGTCTAAATTAATGAGTTTGTGAATTAATGACAAGATTTGTCTTATTAATCTTGAATGATAATAAAAAAAAACACAAAATATCTGAGAGTTTATTGATAAGATTTTAATAAACAATTAAATTTAAATGATATTTCATAAATTTAGTACACAGAGAAAAAAGTTATCTTGAGTCAAGAAAATATTTTTTAAGACAAACGTTTTCGGGGACCAAGTCATGATTTTCTTGAGCCAAGAGAAGTCTTGGTCAGAGGAGACTTACTTTGTCCGGAAAACTTGAGGTTTTAAAAAAAAATTTATTGAATCAGAATATTTACTTTCAGTCGAGAATTTTTTTTTCTGTGTAGTGATACTCGGGCATAAGTAATAATTTTTTAATTATTTTATATGAAGGAGCATTCCATGGAAGAACTCTCGGCTGTTTATCAACAACACACAGCAAATATATTCATAAGATTGATGTACCTGCGTTTGATTGGCCAATTGCTAGTTTTCCAGCTTACAAATATCCATTGGAAGATAACGTTAGTGCTAATGCTGCTGAAGACAAACGTTGTCTAGCTGAGGTATAGATTTTAAAATAATTATTAGCTACCCGAGTCAAAAAACAAATTCGGATTTAAGTCTCAAAGTTCTCAATCAGGTTTTTCAGGATCAATTTATAATTTTAAGATTGACAACAGTATAGAAAGTTATCCTAGTTTAGTCTTCAAAGTAGTTACGACCAATCTTACCACTTTGAGGGCTAAACTGGAATAACATAATCTGGATTAGAGCCTCAAAATACTCAAAATATACAGGAATAATTTTATCCACATTTGAACCTCAAAAGTCTCATTCGACATCTTCTCTCCCTTCCTTTTTCTATCTTAAATTTTTCAAAATCCAAAATATAACTTTTCATTCGTTGAGGATTTTGAGGTCTTAGTTATAATTTAAAATCGATAAATTATTCGCATGTAGACCTCATAGTTCTCATTGAGGATTTTGAGTACTAAAGCAGAGTTACTTTCTGGGCGGCAAATAAAATATCAAAGGAATAGAGGCTTTTGAGGACTAAACTATAATTTGTTTTTAGACTCGGGCACTTAATGACTATAAATTTATTATCTTTTAGATTGAAGATTTAATAGTTAAATACGATAAAGAAAAAAATGTACCAGTCGCTGGTGTTATTATCGAACCGATACAAGCAGAAGGTGGTGACAATCATGCATCACCAGAATTCTTTCAGCAATTAAGACAATTGACCAAGAAATATGGAGTAGCATTGCTTATTGATGAAGTACAAACTGGTGGTGGTCCGACTGGTAAAATGTGGTGTCATGAACACTTTAATCTTTCATCTCCACCAGATGCTGTTACGTTTAGTAAAAAAATGCAAATGGGTGGTTATTATCATTCTGCTGAATTGAGGTAATTTTTAAATCAATAAATATTTTTTTCTTCATATTCTGTTCGATATAAATTTAATAAAAAATTATTAATTAATTTACTGCCAACGATTCGTTAAATTTTTTTGATTTCTTCAGGGCTCAAATTAACGGCTACTCCACAATTTTCAAGTATATTATTGTTGTGATTTGTTTGGATTGATGATCAGAAAAAATATTTATATTTATAAACTATTCAAATGTAATGAACTTTAATTATTAAGTTTGGCTATTAATGTTTTTTTTTTTTTTTTTTTACATTCAAGACGAGAATGAGCCCAAGTATTTATTATTGACAATTATGTAGTAGCCGTTAATTTTAATTCTGAAGTAATCAAAAACATTTGATGAAACGTTGCACAGAAAAAAAATATTTCTTGGCGCAAAATATTTTTACTCTTTTCAATAAATTTTTTAGTCTTAAGAAAATCGTCTTCAATTTATAGTGAAAAATTTAACTTGCGCCAAGAAATAATTTTTTTATATGTAGCAATAAATTAAAAACTATTTTACAACTAAAGAGTCCTTATTTCCCGCTAATTTGAATTATTTTTAAATATTGACGGACATAAATATAATGAATTAATTAATTTTGTAGACCTAATCAAGGATACCGAGTCTTCAATACATGGATGGGTGATCCAAGTAAACTAATCATGTTAGAAGCGATTCTTAATGTTATGCAGAGAGATAATTTATTGGAGAAAGTTTCAAAAGTAGGCGAGTACACGCTGGATAATCTTAAAAAAATGGAAAAAGAATTTTCGACTGTTATTAATTCAACCAGAGGTAGGGGTACTTTTATCGCTTTTAATGGAGCAAGTCCTAAAATACGTGATCAGATTGTCAGCAAACTCCTTGCTAAAGGTAAGATTTTTAAAAAAATTTTAATAGTAATAATAATTTACTTATCAACTTTTTATTTTTTTTTTAGGAATTCAAGCAGGCGGTTGTGGTGCCGATGCCGTTAGATTGAGACCGGCTTTGACATTCGATCGGCATCATGCTGACATATTTTTAGACACACTTCGTAAAGTTCTTAAGGAATAAATAAATATATGAAAAAATGCACTGTGAAAAATCGGGAGTGAATTCGGAGTGATTATGGATTTTATTCAACCCGTCAGCACTTCCGTTAATATCTGAAATTTTTTCTATCTTTGAATAATATTATCTATTTCCAGATTCCGCTTAAAAAAAATTTGTTTAGTTGTCATAGAAATTATAAAAAAAATTTTTTTTCATGCTCTAAAAATATGAGCATTTTTCTCATCGCGGGCGTAAAGGCGAAAGTAAAAAAATTTTATATTCGGTTATTCTCGTAACTGCTCTCCTTCTGCAGTCTGCGGTATCCAGAGTTATTCGGTTGAATTCGTTAAAGTTTAAATTACGTTTATTAATCGTAAATAAATTACAATTATCTCTTATTTGTTTATTATTCTAATAATATACAGAGCAATTAATTTATGATAAATATTGTCTTAAGATTTTAAATGCTGACGAGTCACTTAAAGTTCCGGAGTTTTAGAAAAAATTACTCTGCATACGGAGTTTGTTTTTTCAGGGGAGTGATTTTGGAGTGATCTGGATTTTATTTAAATTCAAATTCACTCCGATTCAGAGTTTCAATATTGAAATAAATTCCCCTTTGGAGTGAATTTTACTCCAAAGTGGTGAAATAAATAGACAGCCCGCTCCACATTTACTCCGGATTTAATCCGCGTTCACTCCGCAAATTTTTTACAGTGTAATAATGATAATAATAATTCAGAGCACAATAATCTCCAGTCTTCCAAAACTATAAAATCAAATATTATTAAAATAATTTTAAAATATTTTTGTATCAACAATTTATTACTTTGTCTCTTTGTTTTATTTTCCACCTTTTCTTTGTTTAAAAATGTCGTTATCGTCCGTAAAAAATTTATATTAATCACAAAAAAATAAAAATATTTATTAGCTGTAAGTAATAATCATGTCTTCCATGAACTGTTTTAAGAATAAATTTAAAATGTTTTAAAATTTTGAAAGAATTAATGAATAAAAAAAAAATTGATGCTTAATTATTGTTTTTTAAATCCCCTATTAATTTTAAAAATTCAAATTTTATTTATTACTAAATAATTAATAGTTTTTAATTAATAAAAAAAGGAGTTAATTAATAAATTAATGATGTAAATAAATCAAGTAAATTTAATTAACAAAATACTTACAAATAAGATTACACTAGTGTCTTGTACATTTATACAAAATTTTATTATCATAATAATTATGGATTATTAATAAATCTCACGATATTTTTTTCAAAATCTCAGTTAAATGTTCAAATTGTGGATGTCTACTTTTACGCTTTACGTATTCTATCGTTTTTGTCTGCAAATAAATAATTTAATAATTAAATACTTATGTAATTAACAATAAAAAGTGCAATTATTAAATTTAAAAATATATAGTAACTTACTCGCATTTTTTGATCAACACACCCGTGTTTTAATGACAAATTCCATAAACTAACAGCCAAATTAGCTAGCTCGGGTTCTTTAAGATCAGCCCTCATAACAAGCCGTCCAAATAAATCCATAGAGAGCGATGATTGTTTGTCATATTGATTAGAAACTCCCAAGTACTTTAAATGATTCAAAATTTCATCTAAAACTTTTGTACAAATTTTGTCAACTTCGCCAATAAATTTTTCATCACTTCCGTACAGTCTATCGTTGGAATCAACCTATAGAATAAAAGATATTAAATATTATTTTTTTTTGTATAAAAATTATTTTTAAACACGGCTTTGTAACATCTATAAGATAACAGGTTTGAGGCTGTTTTTTGACCTATCGATAAGACATCAAAATGTTGACAAAGATCAAAAATTTTTCACCGAAAAACGATCTGCTAAAATACGTGACACAAATGACGACAAAAAGTAAATTACAAATTATTGTCAAATAATCATCCCGAAGTAGCACAGAGACAACTTGAAGATGTCATAAAGATATCTTTTAAAAGGACAAGACAAGATCAAGTGTAGTATCTGTTCTTATCATCTTAATATCTGATACGATTCTCATTGAGAATCCGGAATATTTAACTGATTTTTGAAACTTTGCAATAATCTAGAGCTCGCTCTAGTTTTGCCGCAATTTTACTGGGTTTTTTGTCTCAAAGCCAAGTTTTTTTATATCAATAAGACGTTGATATGTTGGTCCTAGGAGTCATTGAAAATTTGCCTTCTATTTCCTGTCTTAAAAAAGTCAATTCAATTGACAAATCGTTCAGATGACATTTAATAATTATTTGTATTTAATTTTTTGCCGCCGTTTATGTCAAGTTTTTTAAGCAGATATTTTTTCGGTGACAAAAATTTCTGAGTCAAAATATTGGTACCTTATTAATGGGTCAAAAAACTGAGTATCAAAACTTTATCAATTAATTAAACAAAAATTAGAACATTAATTGAAAAAAGGACAACGTGGTTGCAATTTAGTTGAGAAATAGATTAAAAAAAAAAACAAATTACGTACAGGTGATGTCAATTGTTAGTTAAATGACAGTTGAGACATTGAATATTTTTAAAAACTGGGGTGGAGACACTGTCGGAAAATGACCTCAACATTTTGTTGATTTATTTCAAAATTATAATAATTTCCAAATGTCTGCTATATTAGCAATTATTATTAATTACCTTATCTACATGGTAGGGATAAGTTTCCAGAGTTATTGTAGACAATAAATCAAGAACTCGTAAATGCAGAACACATTTGATCGAACTGTTTTCATCAAAGCATCGTTGAACGGCATTAAGCAAGCCTCTCATTAAATATAAAACCCCATGCTCAGGACTATCGGGAACAACAAGAAGTGTAGAAAGAAAATTTGATAAATATGACAGTAAATAAGGTTCTGTATTTTTAGGCCTCCCATCAACTTCTATTGTCTTGGGCATTTCTGGAACCAGGCTTAGTGCAGCTTTAAAACAGGCATCAGCTAAAAAAAGAATTAATTATTGATAATGAATATGAATATAACTTACGAAAAGTATTTTAAATACAAATACTTGGTAAATATTTTAAATAATTTCATGCGATAAATATATATTGTATACTAGTGACAATAAATTAATATCGAATTGAAAAACTGGCCTTAATTTTATCATTTATAAAAGTACTTAAAAATTTTTTCGGTTTTCAAACCTGTTGAATTTAAATTCAAAAAATTCAGTACTAATTAAAAAAAAAAAATATTAATTAATTTTTGACAATTGTAAGTTCATTAAAGTCTTGCTGTTAAATTTTTTGTATTTAAAAATTATACTTAAAAAAAAAAATTTCAATTAAAATTCAAATTTTTAAAATAACGGTAATTGTTTGGAAGTGGGGTCAACAGGTATATCGAAAAGCAAAAATCCTAAACCTGGCAAATGGCTTAGGGACCACGTTTAATCCCAAGCATTTGTCGGCGGATTTAAGTTGTTTCAGCTTAATTTGATGTTATATAAGCTTTGATACACACTTGGTATATAATTAAGGTATAAATTATGCTTAATTTCGAATTTATCTTTGAGATTTTTCAATTCCGTGTTACACTGCACTATTTGACATATTTTTCTTTTCATTCTATGTATTGACTCTTAAGTCAACCACCAAAACTTAAGGTATATGCCTATTTGCCATAATGTTTGTAGTTTCGTCCTAAGTACGTTAACGGACTCGTCAGTAAGGCTATGTTAACGCACTCTTGCCTTAGACTACATCTCTTACTAGTACGGGCCGGCGTAAAACAGTGTTGTGGGTTTTTGCCAAACACTATACTAGCAAGGGAAGGCAGATACCATCCAAACTACTTGCAACAAAATGTTATGTGAGCTGTTGTACACATTAAAATACTGAAATAACAAAAATATGCTGATTTTCACTATTACAAGAGTTCAAAAATTATTTTCAACTCTTAGATCAACCTTTCTATCACCACCGTCCATCTTACGGTATTATATAAAATTACTTATATTTATTAGAAAAATTTATTTTTGAAAATTTACATGATTTTGTGTTATTTTTGACATTTTTTCACACTTCAATTGCAAGGTTCAGATAGATATCTGGTGTTAGAGACATAAACTCATACAGAAAATTTGATCCGCCGTGTAGCTGAACACGTGGAAAAAGTTTAATTATGGATCTTTAAGGTGTAAGCACTTGGAATTCTGAAAAATGTGGTTGACCCTGATTCCAAACTAATACCAAAATAACCATCAGCTTTAAAATTAATTTGCTTACAGACAATCGGCGACATTAATTAGAGAAAAATTTATCAAGCCGAGGGCAATACGACCCAGTACAAATTAATGTCGCCGGTCGGACAATAAATATAAATTTCAATAAAAAATTTTAAGTGTAGCGAAAATTTTAATTACTAAAATAAAAATATTTGAAATACTTTTAATTAAATATTTAATATTTAAGGCAGATGTACCATAGAGCATGAAAAATTTTAATAAATTTGTAAAAGACGCGATTACATAATTAATTTTTCAAATGTGTACAGACACTTCTATCTATATACTTTTCCATTAATTAAAATAAAGTTTCATGCCCAAGAATGGAGCAGTGGCCACAAATGCTACTTCTACCCTCTCTGATTAAGAAATCTAATTTGTAATGATTCGAGATTACGTAACTCTTAATTATTTTGAATAATTCTAAATTGTCTGAATTATTTTGCTTTGGAGTATCAATTTTGTAACGAATCATTTTAAATTAATTTGAATGAAGAAATAATACCGCAATTATTAGTTTCTCAGGTGATCTAAAATTATTTTAAATGATTTGAACTTTCGAATTATTTTAAATTAAATTAAATCAGACGATGATATTGCAAAAAATTTAAATTATTTAAAATTAGATTTCTTAATCAGGTCTAAGTGTAAAAACTAAAAATGAATATAATAAATAAATCACCTTGTCCAAGACACTGATTAAGTAAAGCGACTTGTCCAGAAAGTAAATAGAGCTGCAACCGAGTACTGACCAGCGTCAGCGAAGGAATGGTTATAAAACAAAAAGCAGCACAGGCCCGCACAAATGCTGATGTCCGTCTCGTATGATGTCCTCTGACGATCCTTCTAGTATCAACAGCCTGTCTATTAACGCACTGTACCAGTTGAATGTGAACCGAATCAAGATTAGGAAAAGCAGCTCTAGCTTCAGCGTAATAATTTAATTGTTTTTCAAAATCCCGTCCATAGTCAACTCGCTGTACCAGGTCACAAATCAATGCGCCGATCTGCCGTTTCTCGTCTTCCACAGTCAGTGCGTTAACCGAATCGTGCATGATCCTCGCGATATACATCAGCGCATTTATTATTATCGGGTCTGTTACCAAACCACTTTGAGCTCTGAAACCTTCGATAATATTTTTACAGACTTCAACTTTGATACTTTCTTTATGAAATAAATCAATGAGAGGTAAAAAATTATCCATCGCTAATAAAGATTCAAAGTCCTGGGTTTTGGAAACAATTTTTTCAACAATTGCTTGTAATTGTGGGTAATAATTTTCAAATATACGCTTTGGACTCAAATGATTTATTATTTCTTTTAAAAAATCATCGAGTTCTTTTACTGAAAAATGCATTACGACAAATTGGATCCATACTTCAGCGCAATGCATAAATTTAACTGGTTCTTGTAAGCTGGTAATATATCTCCATATTATTTCATAAATAGTTTGACAATCGTCTCTTGGTAAATCCTCTTTGACAAGACATTCACCCAGACTTCGATACAATAAATATTGCGGGAAACTAATGTCATGTTTGCATTCATCAACAAGATCAACAAATTCCATCGCTCGAGATGCGATGTACTCTGGTTTAAAAGCAACGAGTATTGCATTTAATAATAATGCACAATTGGCTTGTAATTTACAACGTGATATCACTTCTGAAAGAATATTTTCATCAGCAGTACGCGTCAGTACCTGAAGTATCCAGTCTAGTGCTGGTGTATATAAATTTAAATATATAAATATCGATATATTCTGACGATTTAATTCTGTTTTCATTGATTGGGTAAATAGTTGATTGTATGTCAGTAAAAAATCGTATATATTTTCACGTATGAATTCGTAGTCGGATGTTTTTAATGCCAACCCAACACGACAGAGATAACATCGTGCGTAGACGGCTATCAGTGGATTGCCGATACCTCGTATCATTTTAGTGATACGCAGCAATGCTGTATTGAATTCGGTGGTTGTTAAAAAACTGTATGATTTGATAATGGCCATTTCGACGTAGAGACGTGGCACTAGTTCACGTATTGATGCTATTTTGTAAAACCAATTTCTGCAGGTTTCCTTGGCGTTTTCAGGGACCATGTCTGGTGTAAAATTATCTGGAAGACTCTTAGGTACTTTACTACCGGGTCTATAAATAAATTTTTTATTATTTTAGTAATTTATTTAGTATTTATATTACTGAGGTGCTAAGAAATTTTTTTTACGGCAGTAACTTTATCGTTAAGAGGGGAAGCTGGTCTGAGATACAAAAAAAGAGAATATTTTTGGGATTTTTTTTTCAGAGTAAATTCTTTATTAAAATTTTTAAAATTTGTGTCATTATTAAGCATCATTCCAAGAATATTCTGCTAAATTTTCGTAAAAAAATATTGAATAATAAGCCAGTGGTAGTGGGGAGAGACGAGTCAAAAAAAAAAGTCTCAATGCAGTAGGCAGGATAACTCATGACTGCTTCATCTGAAATCAAAAAACCAAAAAGATTTCTTTACAACATAAGTTTATCTTGGATTTGAACGAAGTATTTTTTTTTTCAATGACTACTTATTTTTTAATTAAACAAAAGGAGCAATTTTTGGCAAAAACCAGAGTTTTTTTGATTGCACTTTTACCGAAAATTCAAAAATGAATATTTTGTTTATTCCTTCGTTCGAATCCAAGATAAACTTATGTATTAAAGAAATCTTTTTGGTTTTTTTATTTCAGATGAGGCAGTCATGAGTTTCCTGCCTACAGCACGGAGACTTTTTTTTAAGGTGATTCGGTTCTCCCCACTATCACTGGCTTATTTTTCAATATTTTTTTATGAAAATTTAGCAGAACATTCTTGGAGTGATGCTTAATAATGTCACAAATTTTGAAAATTTTAATAAACAAGATACTCTAAAAAAAAATCACAAAAATTTCCTCTTTTTTTGTATCTCAGACCACCTTCCCCACTTAATTTTTAGAAGGTGTTTCGAACTTTCGAATTATTCGTAAATTTTTGAATAATTCGAATTTTTTTTCTGAACGACTTAAATTTTAATATTTCTATGAGTGTGAATGTAGCAGGCAAGAGACAATTTTGGATTTTAAGTAAATAAATAAATTAATTCAAATAATGAAATTGAAAAAAATGCGCGCGCTGATTTTTCAATTATCTAAATACGCATTTCTTCATTTTTTTTTCTACTCACATTTTATTTATTTATTCAAAAATTTTTAAAATTGCTAATCATAAGTTACAATCACACTCATATATTTTTTCCAATAATTCAAATTTTTGTCAAAGATATAAATAGAGCTCAAACACTAAAAACTAAGCTCTCTAATTAAAAATTTTATATTTGAAAGCTGATCAGAATTTTCTCAATTTGAATCGAGTAATTTGAAAAGTTACAAATAATTCAAAAAATTTCGGATTATTCTAAAATTTAAAGTTACGAATAATTCAAAAAGATCCAAATAAAACGACAAGGCTTAAACCCGATTCGCACTCTCCTATAAATTTTGTATCATCAGAAAAATCTTGACTTTGATTTATTTTTTTAAACTGTTTTAAAAATTTCTATCTGATAATTCATCGAGTTTAATTTCAAATATATTCAAATTTCGCGCTAAAAAATTTTTTACTATTTTTAAATTAACCCTTAAAAATGTTAATTATTTTTTAGTATCGAAAAAAAATATGACAGAATTAGACAGCAGTAAAAAAAAATTTATAATTACAATTCATTTTTTTTAGTTTAAATTCTAATGATAATCAAAATAAGAAATATTTCATATTAATTAATTCGATAGTAAATTTCAAACCAAATTTAATTGTCATTAGATCTTGAGGTTGCTAATAAGAACAATAATAAAAATTTATAAAAAAAAAAAACTTACTTGTAGTATTCAGCCTTAACTTTCAGTCTTTCATAGACAAGTTTACCAAAAATATCAAGTATATCAGTAATAAGAACAAATTTACTAGGATAAAAAGCCATTCCCGATGTATCAACGAGCAACTTAGCACACTGGATAGCTATTTTCAGTGCTTTAACTCGTTGGTCTGCATGCCAGGCTTGCACAAGTTCATTATTCAACTGTTCTATCCTCGACACGTATTCCTGCTGTGACAAATCAAGCATCTGCCGAACGGATCCTTCTTCAAAGTCGTCAAGTTGCTCCAGACGATTACGCACCTTGTCCACGAGGTTGTTGGCTTGAACCTTAACCACTGGAACCATCAAACATTGACAATTACAATAACATATACATTAAAAATGTAGCAGCAGCATGTAACAGACCAGTTACCAGTTACCTTTCTCGCCGCCTGATAAAAAACTAGTGACTATCGAAAGCTTCTCCGAAGTTGTATATTTATTTAAAATAGAAGCTCGACGCACGGACCAGGGTTCCACGAATTCGTCGGCAGTGTCACGTGGTTTTTTACCCGGTGCTACCAAACTTGACGAGTAGTCCCATTCATCAGCAGCCATACGAGAAAGCGGATCCAGTTCTTCACGTGCAAATTGCGTTAATGGATCAGTCCCATCTAATGCTGAATGCCCTGACAGCGGATCACCAAGACCTGAATTTATCGGCGTATGAGTCGGAGTTGGTGTACCAGTTGATGTACTAGTGCTGGTACTTCTCAATGTTCCTCTTCGTACTCCAGATTTTCCATCTATCAACTAAAATATTTGACATTATTTATTAATTCACTTTAATTGTAATTATTTGTAATTAATTGAGACAAATTTACTGATATCGTTGCAGGTTTCAGTGGATGCTCCAAAGTCTCCTCTAAACCCAGTGGTTTTGTAATTTTCAGGTCCAGGCGACATGATATCCTGGATTATATTTATAATTATTTATTTACTATATGCTAAATATTTAAAATAATTATTGTGATATTTATTTACCAGCTGATTTCTGTCATGGCTTCAAATACTCGGTCTACACACGCCTTCAAAATCAATTGTCTGTTGCTGCTATTTTATTTACATTTATTTATGTATGTACATGTTGTTTTTTTTTTGTTTTTTTATTTATTGGACAATTGCGGAATACTTGAGGATTATTTTATTTATAAATAATTTATTTATCCGCCCTTTTAAACTGATGGTCCCTAGATGTGTTTTCCTCGGAGATAAAAAAAATAATCTGACACTTGAACGCCATCTTTGTTTAAATTTCAATTATATTTTTTTAGTTTCATATTTTCGCGGTTTTATTTTTTAAGTTAATTGTTGGGTTGAATAAATTAATTATTTTAATTGAAAATTTAAATAAAGATTATTTGGAAATATATATACTCATATATTTATATATTTTTAATTTAAAAAATAATTGTAAGGTTAGAATTTTATAATTTAAATTTAGTTATTTTTTTCATACTTTGAATTATTTAAAAAAATTTAATTGTTATAAATAATTGTAATTTAGAATTTGAATAAATTACTACATAGATTGTCATATATATTTTTTGTATTAATTACTTAAGTTATTATGAGTATGAATGTAGCAGACAATTGTAAATTTTTTAAATTTTAGAATAAATAAATAAAATATAAGTAGAGTACAAATTTTAAAAGTGATCCTGAAGTTAGCAGACAATTAATAATTTTTGAATTTTTTTTTCTAGAAATTAATTACTAAAAAACAAAAACTAAAAATATGCACATGTAGCAAATTAAAAAAAATACAGGTGCAATTTTTTCAAATATTTTTTAAAAATAATTTATTGTTTAAAAAAAAGTAAAAAAATTATTAGACGTCGGCTAACTTCAGTGTCGTTTAAAAAATGCATATTTGAATAAATTCAAAATCCGTACGCGTATTTTTTAAAATTTCATTATTTTAATTCATTTATTTATTTGTTTAAAATTTATAAATTGTCTCTTTTTTTCAAAAATGTAACTTAAAAAAAAAAAAAAAAATATGCACATGTAGAGGATTAAAAAAGCTACAGATGCAATTTTTGTAATATTTTTTTTTATAATTTCTTTTTTAAAAAAATCCAAAAATCATTGGACTTCAGTGAAATTAGCAAACAATAAAGAATTTTTGAATCTTCTTTTTCAGCAATTTAATTAAAAAAAAAAAAAAATACACATGTAAAAAATTATAAAAACTATAGGTGCAATTTTTTGAATTTTTTTTTTGCACATCTCGAACGCGAAGCGGAGAGGTAGTGCTTTACTGTCACCATTTTTTAATTGTCGTTTTTATAATGAATTCAAAAATTATTTGACGTCAGTTAATTTCAGTATCATAATAATAATAATTGAAAATATTATTTATAATTTTTTAGTATACTAATTAAAATTTATGTTAGTAATTAATTTTTAGATCAAATAATACAAACTTTTCACTACGTCATTGTATAATTAAACTAATTTACTGAATTTGAAATTAGTCATTAATCATTTTTTAATTGACGTCAATGTCATCAATGACGTCTTGATTTTAGGGCTGGAAGCTTATCAATCCAATACGTCTGTAATAAACTAATATTGACATATATATGGCGTGATTATATTAATATTTACATTGTTATATCTTAATCATAGAATTTTTTAAAAGACGCAATTAATTTAAATGGTTATGAATCACTTTAAAATTCGGGTATATAAACGCCATCGCGTAGTCAAATATGATTAATTGTACTACGAGTAATCGGATTTTTTAAAAGATGTTTAACAAGATTTTATTAATTACTTTAATTGCGAGCCTGTATTTCTACTTTGAGGTGAGAATTTATTTATTTATTTATTAGAGAGTTTTTTTTTATTTTTAAATTAAATAATTTTTATATTAATAATGCGACTGTTTAATTTTTGAATTTAGTTAAGTGACAGTTCTTATATTTTTTTTTAATTTCCCGCTGTAATAATTGAAAATTTTCAAAAAAAAGGAGTTATTGGTTTTGGTCCAATTTTTATCAGATCTCGACGTTATGTGTGTGTGTGTGTTTGCGTAAATTAATTTTGTCGTACGATGTCTTTGGAACGAATCAACAGATTAGCGGCAATCGAAAAAGCTCATCAAGACTTAGATCTGATTAAATTTTGAAGTCGTTCGGTTGAGTAGTTTACGAGTTATACGAAAAATAAAAACTAAAAATTTTTTTTTTTAATTTTCAATTTTTAAAGCGGGAAGTTTAATAAAAATAAAAAATTTCGTTAAGTACTCAGTTGTCAACTTTACTAATATGTCACTTGGTTTTGATATATATAAAGTAGGTACCGTTTTTGGTCACTAGAAAATTTTCGACACGAAAAATTTTAATAAAATAATTTGTATAAGACGCAATGAGATAATTAATTTTTAAAATATATACAAAGATACTTTTATTACACTACTAAAATGGAATTTATATTTTATAATTTTCCATAAATTAAAATAATTAAATTTTCAAAAATCGAACAGTGACCACAATCGATACTTTTGCCCTACTGAAAAAAATTGCAATCCATGTGATCTTACTACGTTTTGGCTGGAAAAAATTAAAAAATTTCGGTATCATTAAATTTTTATAAATATTTTACTTGACGGATTAATAAAAAAAATACATAATTCATAAAATTTCTATTAGTTTTATCTGTTTCATATGATAATATGACAATGCAGCAATTTACATAACATATTCATAAGTTAAAACCAAATTAAACAATTAAATTTATAAATAGATTTTGAGTTTTTTTTTTTTTATTCATGAAAAAATTTTAAGTAAACTGAACAAAAAAACAATAATCTTCCAAGTTTTTCGAAAAACTTCGATTTTCTTAGCGGGAATTTAAAAAAATTCAATTCCGAATTCTTTAATTTTTCATTTCAAAATAGAGGAGCGACAAAATGGTCACTATAAAAGAATTCAATTGGTCATATAGTGAAAGTTTTTTTTTATATTTAAATCTTGAAATTTTTTTAATTGATTTGCTGAAAAAGAATCATTTGAAATTTGAGTTTTTTAATTTTTTATAGCCGATAATTAGCGAGTGGGTAATTACGCATAATTATTGTATTTATTTATAATTAATGGATTGTATTTAATTACATAATATAGATAAATGCAGACAGAATTGACGATGAACTACAGGCACAAAGGCTTAAATTATCACAAATATGCACAGACGCCGGATTTAAATTTGCTTGCGTAAGTTATTTAAATTTAAATATAGAATAATTATTCAAATAAAATTTGTATTTTAAGCAAAATTTATAAGCATTATACAACAAAAAATATAAAATAGAATTTGTTTCAATAATTTTTTAAATATTTGTCTGTTTTTTTTTTTCTTATTTAGGTTTTGGATAGAACTTGCGTTCCAAGTTGTGCTTACTATGAATTAGATGCTGAAAAAAATAATTGCCAGCATATAAATGAATCTATATATGATCCTGATATGGTTGAGCACTTCCAGTGTTCAGATCCGAATTATCCCATTGATGACTTTGCAGTACGTATATTAATGTTAATGTTAATGTAATAATGTTGAATTTTAACAATTTATTATATTTATTTATGAGAAAAAATTTTATCTTACAGCAATGTGATGGTGGATCATGTGGGAGAATATTCTGAAGAAAATAAATAATTATTAATATTAATTATTATTAAAAATAAAAAGATTTTTAATAGAATTAAAAAAAAAAATAAAGAACGGACAAACTTTTTTTAGGAAATAAATAATTTAAGTCTTGATATGAATTATTTGTACTTTCAAATTTAATTTTAAAAATTTTTGAAATAGGGGTGTGCGAATTGTTAAGACTTAGGAATTATTCTTAAGTTTTCGAATTATTTGTGAATTTACGAATAATTTCAAAATTTTCTTTTTATCGACTTAAAATTGTTATATTTTTTTCAATAATTCAAATTGTTGTCGGAAGTAAATAGAGCTTAGATACGAATCTATGTAATAATTTGTTTTTACTTTAAATTCAAGCTCCCCATTAAATAAAAATTTAATATTTGAAAGCTGATCATAATTTTCTCGATTTGAATCGAGTAAATTGGAGTTACAGATATTTCGAAAATTTTCGCACATCCCTATTTGTAATATAGTTCAAGAAAAATGAGTGAAATTTTATATTGTATTTAATTATAATTTATAAATATTAATAAAAATTGGATAAATTAGTTATCAAAATTTATTGATGGTCCTTTTAATCAACAATATAATTTAGTAAATTTTTCAGAAAAAAACTAGTCTGAAATTTTTTTCAAAAAAGTTTACAAAAATAATACAATAAAATATGTTACGTTTATTTACAATAAAATTATTATTTATTTTATTTATGTTTTATGACGATTTTTAAACTTCTCAATATACAAAGAAAAAAAAAATAGACTTAATAGAACACAAAAAGCACAGAGACAACTTTAAGGTGTCTTTTAAAAGGACAAGACAAATTAATCTTTGTCTCAAAGCCAAATTTTTTTTTATATAAAAAAACATACAAATGTTAGTCTAAGTCATAGAAAATTTGTATTCTTTTTTCCGCTCTAAAAAAGTCATTTCAATTAAAAAATCTTCTAGATGATGACTTATTTGTAATTTACTTTTTGTCGTCACTTGTGTCAAATTTTTTAAGCAGATATTTTTTTGGTGACATAAATTTCTGATCACTGTCAACATATTGGTACCATATCGATGTCAAAATAGTTTCAAAACTTCTATGTCTTATAGATGTCAATTTCACTAAGCCAAGTGTCTTACTTAAGATTCTTGAGCCCGGGAAAAATCAATTCAAATTAAATTTTAAAATTTCTTTTGAATTTTATAAATCATTTTTTTTTAGGGAAATTAATTTTATACAATTCTAATATTAAATAATTTAATTATTTAACTAAGAATTGACTTGATTTAATTACTACTTTTTAATCTGCACAAAAAATCCAAATAAGTTAATTAATTTTATAAAGAAACTGCTTTCATTGATTGTCACACAATAATAAATTTATTGTTAATTAGTCAAGCAATTAAGTAATTAACGATATCGTCATTAACAAATTTTTATAATATAAATAGACTCTAATTAGAACATGTAATTAATTAAATGCCTATAAATAACTATTTACTTACATTTAAAAAATAAATAAGTTAAACATTTAAATAAATTTAAATTTGATATCAATCTTTATTCTGCAAGTAAACAATAAATAAATAAAACAACAAACTGCTGTCTCTTTTTATTTACAATCGGTTTTAAATTCTTCCAGTTCCTTCGTGTCTTATTTTCTCAAAACATCAGCCATCACTATCATAAAAAAAAAAAATATCAAATTGCATTTTAAAAAAATTGTAATAAAATTTGAATTGATTACGAGGTATTCTAAATATAAAATGACATTATAATTATTTCGTAAAAATTAATTTCCGTATTTACATTCACGTAATCAATTTAACGCGTGATTAATTTTTTACTAATTTGCAATGTTATGTTGTTGCTTTTTGATAATTTTTTTGGATATAATATCATAAGAATGCACAAATTAAAATAAAATCTCGTTGATTAACACGAAAATTATAAAAATTCGGAAATAAGTAAAATAGATATGCACGTTTTGTTTATTAAAAATGATTTTATCAATAAAAAAATTTAATTCCTGGCTTTACTCTCAAGTATATAAAGGACAATTACCTCTACTGTCCATCATACTTGAGTTTAATGTCTTAATTAATTCATTTAATTATTTAATATTAATTAAGAACTAAAGCATCAATTAACGATGAATAGTAAAGTAATACTTTTAAATATTTTTTATTTTATTGTACTAGTGTCAGCAGACTCACATGAAGATATTTCTCATGAAGACAATCGTGAATGTGAAGGTAAAATTTATATATTAATTTTTCAAAATTACCTAAAAATAATAGATAATTAATAGATTAATAATAATCTATATTTATATTATTAAGAGAACAAGAAAAATTTTGTTCCCGTCATATCTATATAATAAAATATGTTAATGTTATTGGTATCATTAAGAAGGTCCTGACTTGAACTTGTGCCTTTTCATACTTTAAATTATTTTTTATTCCTGAGTTTCGAGATAAATAAACTTCTATATCATTCGAATAACATTTAAATTACGCGGGAAAAAATACAATCGTATTTATTTTCTCGAAATAAATTAATATTTAAAATATTCTATCATTAAATATGACTGAAGATGTAAAATTTATTATACATTAGGGTGGTTGTTAAAAATTAAATTTTCTCAGGCGCCTCATAAAAAGCTTCTTTTAAGTGAAAAAATACGTGGGGAGTTTGGTTTTTTCTTTTTTAGTAAAAAGAACACGTGTCTCAGGACGATCAAAATTCATTTTTCGATACAATCGCGGTTTTTTTAAAATATCTCATGAAATATGCAGATTAAAGGAAAAAATCATAGGAACAATTTTGTAGGAAATTAAATTCTTGACAAAAAAGGTCATGTTCATTTTTTTTATAAAATCTGTATTTATGAAGATATTTTAAAAAAACATTTTTAGATCTTACTAATGGAGCATTTTACGGATTACGAATGTTAAAAATAACATTTTTCGAAATATATAGAAACTATAACAAGCATTAATGATTGATATGTTACGAGTTACGAAGTTGTCTATATTTAAGAAAAAATGTTATTTTTAACATTCGTAATCCGTTAAATGCTCAATTGATAAGATCTAAAAAAGTTTTTTTAAAATATCTTCATAAATACACATTTTATAAAAAAAAAGAATATGACCTTTTTTATCAAGAATTTAATTTCCTACAAAATTGTTCCTATGACTTTTTCCTTTAATCTGCATATTTCATGAGATACTTAAAAAAAACCGGGATTGTATCGAAAAATAAACTTTGATTTTCTGAGGCACATGTTCTTTTTACTTAAAAAGAAAAAACCAAATTGCCCACGTATTTTTTCACTAAAAAGAAGCTTTTTATGGGACGTCTGAGAAAATTTAATTTTTAATGACCACCCTATTATACATTTATAATTGAAAGAAAATAAAAAACATTTAGTCTATGCCATGTCTTCCATGATTGAAAAATGAAACAGATTTAATTTGATATCAGTCAAAAAAATATATATATATTAGATGACTAACAACAAAAAATTTGACCATGTTTAGATTTTTTTTTAACAATCCCATGATTTACAATCATTGAAATCAATAAGTTTGCGAGTCAATGATGAGATTTGTTTCATTAAATTTCAATGATAACAGAAATAAATAAAAGATTCTAGAGTACAGATTTCAATAAACATTTAAATTCAAATCATATTCAATAAATTTTTTAGTAATACTCGAGCAGTCACGTGGCTGCAGGTTACTCGTAATAGTTAATTTGAAATCATGTTGATCAACTTAATGAAATAATAAATTCTTAAGAAGGTAGATAGTAAATTAAAAATTTAAATTTAATTTTTTCCATAAATTAGACGTTTCGTCCCTGTATTGAAGTTTCTTCAGCAACAAATAAAATAATGTAATGATTCATGCGAAAGAGTAGATCTTTAAGCAGATTCACCATCAAAGAAAAAAATAATAATAATAATTTTTTAATTACAGATCTGAAAAAGTTTGACTACAAATTAAATTGTTTAGTAGACGGTATAGAAATATATTTTATTCAAGAAGGAACCAAACCAACTCAACTCTACGTCGAAGGTTATCAAGATCATCCAGATTGTATGAAAACATATCCTAGTGGAACTAATGAAGGCAGTTTTACTGTCAAGTACGATAAGTGTGGAATTAAATTTAAAAAACCAATTACTGAATATAATCTTACTGTCTTACGCCCACCAAATGAAATAAACGGCCACGATAAAACGTTCTCCATTCGATGCGACTATTCATCAAAAGCTGACAAAGCAACTCAGGATCTGACGGTAGTTAAAAATAATAAAATAATACGTCGTCCAGCATCACCTATGAATGTCTCACCATCTCACAAAATGTCACTGATGTATGATAGTAAGCCTGTTAAAGAAGTAGAAGCTGGAAAAGTAATAACTGCTGAAATTTGTATTATGCCAAAAGTTTTCCGGGCAATGATAAAAAAATGCAACGTATCAACAAACGACAATAAAGGTAGAAGAGTAGAGTCTGTTACTAACGAAAATGGATGTCCAATCCGGCCAGAGTTTGATCCGTGGGCATGGAACGAGGAAACTCACTGTTATCAAGCTGACTTTAGAGTTTTCACATTTTCAGGCCGTAGTAATCTCAAAATTGAATGTGAGGTTCACTATTGCATAGAGGGCCAATGTCGAGCTGTAAGTTACAATAAAATTAATATTATTTATTACATTTTATACTCGTGTAAAAAAAATTCGGCCCAAAAACTTTCATGACAGTGAACTTAAAAAAAAAAATTGAGAGAATTCTGAACTTTAAGCTGAACATTTTTGGAGTTTTCAAAAAATTATAAAGTGAACAATTTTCTACTGAAGATTTTTCCTGCGCTTTTTTTTTTTTTGAGCAAAATTAATTTGAATTGACAATTTGATAAATTATAAAAAAATAATATTTGAAAAATTGCACCTATAGCTTTTTTAATTTTCTACATGTGCATATTTTTAGTTTTTCTCAATTTTGTAATTGATGTGGTAAAAAAAAATCCAAAAATTAAAAATTGTTTACTAACTTCGTGATCCTCTTACCAGACTTATCCAGGTATGAGGCAAAAAAATAAAAATGATTTGAAAATATCTATGAACATTTTTTGACTATTATTAGAAATTTTTGGAAAGGTCAATTTTTTTTAGTTTTCATACTCGCTCAAAAATAATCCTAAAAATACGTGATCGGAACTAATTTTAAACTTTTTATGAACTCAAAATTCTCAACTCAAATAAATTTTGCTTAAAAAATTAAAAAAAAAAAAACAAAAACCCGCAAGAAAAGTCAACAGTAGTTGAAAATTTTTCACACTTCTAATTATTTTAAAGTTCCAAAAATGTTCAACTCAAAGCTCCGAATTCTCTCAATTTTGGAATTTCACTGTCAGGAATAATTATGATACTAAAGTTAGCCGACGTCTAATAATTTGTTTTTTCAAGCGATAAATTATAAAAAAAATTGCACATGTAGTTTTTTTTATTTTCTGCATGTGCATAATTTTTTTTTTGTAATCGATTTGTAAAAAAAAAAAAATCCGAAGATTTTTAATCGTCTTCTAACTTCAGGATCATGAATAATTTTTAAACGAATTCTTTTTACACGGATAATTACTAATTAATAGCTAATAAAATACATACTTATTTTTTTTTATTTTTCAGCCTAAATGTGAAAAATTGGCGAGCTTATGCCCCGACAGATAAGCATAAAAAAACTTATTTTCTCATTACAAAGTTAACGCAGCATAAATATCGTTAATTTTTTATTTTATTTTTCTGTCAATATACAAATGAATTTTACTATTATTAATTATATTATAATTATGTTTTTCATGGATACGTAATAAATATCAAGTATCCTATTGTAACGTTTATTATCGTTTATTTTTTTTTGTTTCATATAATTGGAAATAGAAAAAACTTGATTTATTATTATTATTATTATTATTATTATTATTATTATTATTATTAATATTCATTTATTAGTTTAATAAATTAAGTAAAAACAAATAAAATTAGTTTATTATTATTTCTGTGTTATTTATGTGTCATGTCATTCGCTCATTTTTACTCACTTTCATACTCGAATATTTATAATTCGCATTTATTTATGCATCGGATTATAACTTACGACTATTTTTTTTTTTTTTTTTTTTTTTTTTAATATTTATTAATGATTCTAGTGGGCGTATTTTTTTATCGTCGATTTATTATTTTTTTTTGTATCTCATATTTTTTTTTTTTGTTTATTCATTCGTTTGCTCTTAATTGTGTTGATCAATTTTACAACGTGGCTCAATTAACTAATTGCTACATGCCACACTGCACATTTAACTACGAACATACAAATATATATGTATATATATACATATACATATATATATATATACATATACGTATATATAACACAATTTGATTCAAGTAACGACCTAAGTACACACATATGAACGTACATTGCATTTTATTTTAGTATATTATATTAAATTGCTGTTTGGTACATACGAATTATGTCATTGACATTTTTTTTTATTTTTTTTTTTTGTACCGCAGATTATTTTATTTTTTACTCCACAATGCAATATATCTCTACTACACTCTAGAGTCTATACAACACGACGCTAATCGCCGTTACAATTTGGGATATTATTATTATTATTATTATTATTATTATTATTATTATTATTGTTATTATTTTATTCGCTGCAAAGGAAAACAATTTAAATACTCATGTCTTGATTTAAATTTAAATAAAAATAATAAAGTAATTGTGCCTTGTTTTCTAATTTTTCGTTAATTTTTTTTTTTTTTTATTTTCTTTTTTTTTCTTAAGTCTGATGGTATAAAAAAATTTGCTGCTGCTGATTTCGCTGCTGCGGGGCAGTGGGACAATGAGTCATATTTTTCCTTGTTTTTATTTCGCTGTTACCTATTATTTTATTTATTTATTTATTATTAATTTATTATTTAAGTTATTATTTAATAAAGGGCGCTAGTTGCCATTTGTTGACCGCTGCATCGGTGGAATCACTGGATCACGTTCTGTGCCATATATTTTTCCAGCTTTTCGCGCCATATTACCTAACATCTCCATGGAACATTTATGCGCTGATCTTAACGATAGTGCCCATTCTTTCAAACTGATTTCATCCTATAATTAAATAAGTCATAAATAAATATATATATAGATTTATATAAATAACAATTTTTAATAATTGATTAGAGGCCGTTCATAAAATACGTCACGTAAAATGTCACATTTTCTGTGTCTCTCCTATTAATATCGCGTCACAAATGATAGATCTCCCCTCCATTATGACTGAAATATAGGGGAGGGAGGAGGGCAAAACGGGTTATTTAAGAAAATATTTAATTTTCGAGGACTCAAATACGCTAAATCTTTTTCTTTTATGATATTCAAAGTAAATAGAAAAAATTTTCAGTTGCCATAAAAAAAATTTATTTTTGCGGGTAAAATGGACTGTCCCCTAAAAGAGGTGAAAAAAAAATTTCTGGATATTAAATAAATTTGATGAAATTAAATTTTTTTATAAATAAATTACATTTCATTATTGGATACAAAGGCAGAAAAAATTTTTTTCATAGTTTTTATCATAAAACAAAAGTCATTAATATTTTTTAACTGACACTTGATTTTTGAAAAAGTTTAACAAAAAAAAAATTTTTTTATATAAAATTTTGGAAGTAACCCGCTTTGCCCCGCCCCATCCCCTATACATAGAAATATTTACAAACATGTAAGGAATGACTTTCTATCGTAACTAAAAAATTTTCAAAATTATTTGATGCGACTTTTGTAGTAAGTGACACCCCCTCCTACCCTATAACTGCGAACATATTTTATCAACGGACCCTTACTTTAGAACTAGTACTTACGGGATTAGTGAGCACTATTTTAGCATCGCGAGTACGTACGACAATACACTGTTCCCCTTTAACATGCTGTAAATCAGCACTTACTTCTTCTACTTGATCTAGGAAGACGAGCTCGGGTTTTGTTGTTGATTCTGGATGTAATTCTAATCTATTAGGGTATAATTTGGCATAACGTGTTTGCCATGCACTAGCAAATGGACCACCAAGTTTTTTAATGTAACCATGGAGTATACAATCAGATCCTATAATATACAAAATAAATAATCATACATTTTTTTAGTTTACTTAAATCTATAGCTTGACAAGCAGGATAAAAATTCCCAGGTTAAATGAGATATTTTTTTTTTTAAGTTGCTGATCAAATTTACTTACCTGTAAAACTTCAAATCAATATGCATGCGTTTGCGTGCAGTAAAAAAATTTTAATATTCTAAAGTATTATTTATTTTTTTCAATTTTTAATAAAATTTTTTAAAAATTTACGCATATAAAAATACTCATACGAATTTTTTTTTTTATATTAAAGAGAAATCCACTTGAAGTAAAAAAAAAAAGTCTTAAATTTCTATAAAATAAAAATTTTGTTATAAATTTTTATTATTGCGCGCAAAAATTTTTACAGGTAAATATGATCAATAGCAACTTAAAAAAAAAAAAAAACGCTCATTTAACCCAAGGGAATTTTCATTACTTTTATCTGAATAGTTTTTTTATTTACCTTTTTCATCAGCATCAAATCGTTGCTTTTGTTTAGCTTTCTTTTTATTTTCCATCTAAATAAAATTAATTTTTTTATATTTTTATTTGTATCAATATCGCTATCGAAAATTATAAAACAAAAAAAAAGCTGTACTAAAATACCTTATCAGCTTCAATGTTGATTGTTTCAAAAACAGTCTCAGCAACTTCAGCTTGCCATCTTTCGGAAATGACGAGTGGGAAATTTTTGTAAAGATCTTGATCAGCGTCTGTTAATTTTATGCCCTTAGTATCTTCTTCATCAAACGAACCGATGTCAAATGCATCCGCAGCATTAACTTCCCCCCTGGGTGGTATTAGCGGGGGTGTATATTTTTGCATATAAACCTGCTGCCAATCAATTCCATTGAAAAACGGATGTTCTTTTAATTCATCAGCGCCAGCGCCGCGACATCCGAGCCTGCTGTTGACATCGCGTTGCAATAGACCCTCCAAAAGTGAACGTAATTCACGTGAAAACGTATCTGGCAACTCGACATTCTATAAATAAAACAATAAAAGTTGTAAAAAAATAAATTTCAAATGAAATTAGACACTGAAAATAAAATATACTGAAAAATTATAAGTAAATATACAAATAAATCTCTGTCATGCAGTAGATAATATTTAAAAAACTTTACTGATAAACATAAACCAATATTTGTTTAAATACTGTGTAAATATTTACACCCACCGTCGTCAATGTCATTCGATCAATTTCATGTTTGTCCTTAGTCTTATGCTGCCTGAACGGACTGTGACCCTTTAGCAGTTTGTACATCATGCAACCAAAGGAAAACCAATCAGCGCTAGAATCGTATGTTGTTCCTTTTGACAGCACCTCGGGGGCCATATATCCATGGGTACCGCTGATTAAAAAAGAAAATAAGTCAATTATTATGATTACGTTTATTAAATTTAATTTACTTGGTAAATTATTTTCATAAAAAAATAAAAATGAAAAACAGTTGAATCGTTTATTTGAGAAACCCCGTAAGTCATGTTTTTTTCGAAATTGGATTTTTTGCATTTTTGGGTTCGTTGGATGTCCCCCCATAGAAATTAATAAAAATATGCATTAAATCAGCGTTTAAAAAACAATTAACGGGGTGACAGAAATTTCATTTTAGTGAGAAACCCCATAAATCAATGACTTATGGGGTTTCTCAAATAAACATATGCAGTTTTAGTTTTATAGAAATAATTTTTTCTTTTTTATTTAAAATTCGCACTTTTTTTGGAAAAAAAAAAATAATATTTCTAATTAAAATGCATAAATTAATTATTATTTTTTGTAATTTCTGAGTTTCAGAGTTTAAATACATATAATATACTTCATTTTATCAGTCTAATAAATTATTTGAGTGGAAAAAATTAAAAAAACAATGATTTTATAACTTTATTTTCTGTTTGGTTGAGAAACCCCATAAGTCAATCAACTTTAAATAATTTTTTCAAGTAGTTTCAATTTAAAAAATGGAATTTTTCTTGTTTGAATCTTTTTCAGAGACGCTCACATTATTGTCTTCAATTATTTATTTATTATTTTAATGGCAAGTTTTTCCAGAAAATTTTTTTTAGTGTTTCCTGAAAAATTTTGTTTTCTTGACTTATGGGGTTTCTCAAATAAACGATTCAGTTGACCCTGCGTGTAAAAAAATTCGTTCCAAAAACGTTCATGACAGTGAACTTCAAAAATTGAAAGAATTCTGAACTTTAAGTTGAACATTTTTGGAATTTTGTGAAAATTATAAAGTTTAAAATTTTCAACTGATGAAGGCTTTTCCTGCGCTTTTTTTTTTTTTTTTTTTTGAGTAAAAATGATTTGATTTGACAATTTGTTGGGTTTAAAGAACATAAGAAAAAAAAGGAATGAACATTTACGACTCTTACCAATGATACTAAAGTTAGCTGACGTCTAATAATTTTAGGATTTTTTTTGAAGCGATAAATTATAAAAAAATAATATTTAAAAAATTGCACCTACAGCTTTTTAAATTTTCTACATGTGCATATTTTTAGTTTTTCTTATTTTTGTAATTCATTTGGTAAAAAAATATCCGAAAATTAATAATTGTCTACTAACTTCAAGATCATCTCATACCAGAATTATCCAGGTGTAAGACAAAAAAAAAAATAAAAATAATTTGAAAATATCTATGAAAATTTTTTTACTTTTATTAGAAATTTTTGGAAAAGTCAATTTTGTTCATTTTTCGTACTCGTTCAAAAATAGTCCAAAAAATGAGTGATTGGAACTAATTATGAACTTCATATGAACTCACAAAATTGTCAATTCAACCCGAGAAAAAAATTTAGATCAGCTCAGATCAAATTTGATCATAATTGATACTGAACCCAGATCAGAGTAGATCTGATTTGATCTGTTCAGATCAAACTAGATCTGATCAGATATGAAATTTTTCTTTGGGGAAAAATAGTCCAGATCTACCCTGATCAAATCTAATCAAGTCAGATCAACCTAGATCAAGTTAGATCGACCTAGATCTAGTCAGATCAAAATAGATCAACATTGATCAAACGATCAATTTATGAAGTAAATATAAATAGATCTAATTGGATCTGTACGGATCAAACCAGATCTGAGCTGATATAACTTTTTCTCGGGAAAAAAAGTTCAGATCTGCTCTGATCAGATTAGATCTGTACAGATTATAAAGAAATATTTTTTCACATTATATTATAATTATAAGATTAACTAGCTGAATTTTGACAAATTTTATCTGAGCAGATCTAAGAGTGTTTTTTATTTACCTTGATCAGTTTAGATCCAAGCAGATTTATTCTGATCAGAGTAGATCTAATTTGATCTGAATAGATCTAAATTTTTTTTCCCGGGTAAATCAACTTTGCTTGAAAAATTAAAAAAAAAACCGCAAGAAAAGATATCGTCGGAAAAGTTTACACACACGCACACGCGGCGGACGTCCGGAAATAGAATAGTTTCCAAAGACCTCAAAACGTCGAGATCTGATGAAAACTCGATATTCTAAAATCGTACCGAAACCAATAACTTCTCTTTTTTTGAAAATTTCCAATAGCGGGAAATTAAAAAAACAATAACAAAATATTTATTTCCAAAATAGTCTATTATGTGACAAGAGATAAAATAAGACGTTTTTAGATGAGAGTGCTGTTAACTGGCGCCGAAGGCGAGTACTGCCATCATTCAAAATCTGAATTTGCGTTTTATTCATGATACTGAAATAGTCAGGCACCGTAAAATTTTTTGTTTTTTATTTTAAAAATTTAGTATCAGTAGAAAAAAATATTGAACATTTGCTTATATAAATTTTTCACAAATTTACAGGTGCATTTTTCAAAATTTTCATTTTTCTTGACGTGTAACTTGCTCGTAAAAATAAAAAAATTATCAGACTTCTGGTCATATCAGTGTCATTTTTATTTTACTACGTAGTATATTATTATTTATAATTTCCTGCATTGAATTTGCGAGTTTCAATGCTTTACTTGTTTAGCCGGACGGAACGAGATAACTCAAGCCGAATAGCTGTTGTACAAATTTTAATTGTCAACTTGATTGGTTAGAATGACCTGATTATTATGAGGCTTACGATAAACAAAAGCGATTGTGACAGGACTGAAATTAAGTTTGAAATTTATTTAGCGGGCCGCAAATTTAAAGTTTATAGTTTTAAAATTTTAAATGTCCATCCGTTTTAATAAAAAATTTACCGACAAAGTTGAAACATGAATAGAAATAAATATAATTTTTATTGATAATGTTCAGTATGTACTTTTGCAACCAATTATCGTAATGGTAGGAACATAATATTGAGTTCACTAGAGCCTCATGCTGTAACTAAAACTCCGCTTTCAAATGTCGAGTACTCGAACAAAACTTGGTATCTCCAATATGAAATTAATCGTAGATACGAGGGTCTGTCAGAATATCCTCGGAATGCAATTAACTAATTTGGGCAACAATTTTCATCTCTTTTATGACCGGGAATTTCCAAGACATGAATTTAGTCATAAAAATAACCAAAAGCGTCTTGTCTTAAAATAGACACTTAATCCCATACAGTTATATGACTTAAACCCCAGCTACAGTTTTTTATTAATTATTTTAGTGATACTAAAATTGTCTTTTAATATATTATCGATAATTGTATCATATTGTGGTTTTAAAATAGACATAAAATTAATTTTGAAATATTATGGGTGTGCGAATCGAGTAATTTGAATTTCCGAATTATTTGTAACTTTTCAAATTATCTGAGATTTTGAATTATTTTTAACTTTATAAACCTCGATTTAAATAGAAAAAATTATGATCAGCTTTCAAATATTCAATTTATGTTTAATGAAGAGCACATGATGATCACAGATTTTTGAATTTGAAATTCCCTGATTTTTTCAAGTATTCCAGTCATATAATTAAAAAATTCCCTGACCATATGTAGTAATATTAAATCATTGGAAATATTTATTTAACTTAAAATAAAATGCTATAAGTCAGTTCAATAAATAATCAATCGTTGTCATTAAATGAAATTTTATTTTATTATTTGTCAATGTTCATAGGTTTTTTTTATTTATCAAATGAATAATTATTTATTTTTTATTTTAAATCTTTGTTTTTATATAACTTACTCTATAATAAAATATAAATAAATTTTTAATTTTCACTAGAATAAATTTCATAAATAAGAACGTTTTATAGAATATTGATAAAATATTAATCAAGTACGCGAATAATAAATATAGTGAAACTTATTAGTTCAATACTTATGTATACTTTTAATGTTTTTGGTTTTTTAACTTGTCAATATGCATGTTAATAACTTGTAGTTTCTGACGATTGGTTTCTACTAAGACTTTTTTTTTCTAACAGCCTTTTTAATTCAAACTGCTTCATTTTTTCGCTATTGGAATCAATTCTACTAATTTTTTTTCAAAATTGTATTAGAATCGCATTCGCGCTGCGCCACTTTTTGAACAGTTTTGACAGAAAAAAAAATTTATCGGATTTTTTCAGTCAAAAAAAAAAGAATGTAAAAATTTTTCCAGCTTTATGACGAAATTCCCTGACTATTCCCTGACTTTTCCAGTATATTTATAATTCCCTGACATTTCCAGGTTTTCCATAAATGTGGTCACCATGGGCTTAGTTTCTTAAAGTAACAAAAAATAATTTTTTTGCAGATTCATGTCTAAGCTCAATTTACTTCTAACAAAAATTTGAATTATTCGAAAAACTATTACAATTTTATTGTTCAAAAGAAAATTTTCGAGTAATTCGAAAACTTACGAATAAGTCGTAAGTTCGAACTATTCGCACACCTTTTTAAAATATGTAAATATAAAAAAAAACTTACACGCTCGCGTGCGGTTTCTTCTTCGAAAAATCACATGCAAGACCAAGATCAGATATCCTAACGTGTCCGTGTTCATCAAGCAAAATGTTTGCTGGTTTAAGATCTCGATAGACAATAAATCGTCGGTGCATGTGCTCGAGACCAAGAATAACTTCCGCGGCGTAGAATTTCATCTCAGGTTCATTGAAAACACCGTGTTGGCTCAAGTGATAGTGCAAATCACCGCCATTCATCAGGTCTAAGATGAAACACAATTTGTCGGGTGTGTGGAAGGCGTACGTCATACAGACAATAAATGGACAATCCACCTGGAAGTATTGCTGTTTATCAATCCAAAAACAATTGGAGTGTGATAAAAAAAACATTAATGATTAATAAAATTTAAATAATTGTTGTTCTTATTAATTACTTCTACTACTACTGTTACTACTAATTATAAATATAAATCATAAATAATTCTAGTTATAGTTATAGCTGAAGATGTTCTTGTTGTTGTTGTTGTTGATGATAATTAGGTGTAATGAAGAAGATAAATAAAGTTAATAAATACCCCGGTGCTGACTAGAGATAACATTATCCTCTCGTTGAGTGCAAGTGTCTCACCCTGCTTCATCTTGATACGTTTTTTATCGAGACACTTCATCGCATACATTTTTCCAGTATCGGCCTTGCGGCATCCGTAAACCTCGCCGAACCCGCCCCTTCCTATTATGCGATGCACGCTGAAGTCGTTCATTGTCAACTGGAGAAACAATGGCAAATCGTTGACGAGCTCTATCGATTATTGAACATTCCCTCGAGGAACGTGAATGGAAACACAGAAACGTCTCTCGCTTACCTGAATATTTAGTTCGAGATTTTTCCATTGGCAAAAACGCGTGTACTTTTCACTGAAAAATATTATTACCGTAATTTTAATATTTTATCAAGTGCTAGTGCTTTTTTAAATTCTTAAACAACTAGACCGTTTAAAATATAGTAATGTTTACTTTATAAATTTTTTTTATTAGTCTCAGGAACTAGTTGTTTAACTTTTGTTAATTATTTTTTATAGTTACCTCTCCAGGAACTTTTGGAACGGCTCGCCCCTTAAATGATTGAAAATTTCCTCGATGTATGGCTAAAAATAAAACGTTATTTAATTCATGTTAACAAAACACACAGTATGTGTGTTTATACGATAAACAAAAAGTATTTTTTAAATAAATTTTTACACAGTAACACACGATTTTTAAAATTATTTTTTTTTTACGATATAAATTTTTTGATAGACGGTAGAAAAATTTGCGGAGTGAACGCGGATTAAATCTCGAGTGAATTCTGGTTTATTTATTTAATTCTCTCGGAGTAAAATTTACTCCGAGGGGAGTTTATTTCTTAATTCAAGCTTCGTATCGATTGAAATAAAGTCTAGATCACTTTGAAATCACTCCGCTGATAAAACCAACTCCCTATTTACCCCGTATTCGGAGTGATTTTTTGTAAAAACTCTGAAACTCCGAATCGGAGTGAAATGAAATCCGTGATCACTCCGAATTCACTCCCGATTTTTTAGTGTATTCATTAGTAGAATTACTAAAATAAATATCGAAAATTATTAATTGATTTTAATTAAATTTAACGTCTTAGATGATTTGAACATGGGCTTAAAAACTACGGTGTAAAAAAAGTGTTGAAAAACCGTCGACTATTATAAACTTTGAAACGTGACACGACGAACTTTTCTTTTAACGTTTTTTAAACTTGAAAATTCAAGGGAAAATCGATGAGTGTCTTAATACTTTTTTTTTTTATTTACTTTCCTAAATGCATGGCCATCTTATAATTTTTTCTAGATGTTAAATTTTTTGGCTCAGATGACTTTTTTATCGTTATTCGAAAATTTAATGTCTTACACTCAGAAAATTAAATAGTAGGAGTTACTATCTAGTTATGGTAAAAATTTCTACCATCAATCAGATAGTAGTAAATATTATCTAGATGATTGTATAAATCATCTAGATTGTAATATTCACCATATTTATGATAATTGTTACAATCCTGTATGTTAACTCAAGTTAATTATTATAATTATTCTAAATAGTTATATTTATAATCCAGATGGTAACAGTTACCATCAGAAATTGTAATTGTTACCATCCTGATAGTAACTGTTTCGAAATTTATTGCAGAAGTAAAATTATCATCCTGATAGTAACTGATATCATCCTGATGGTAACTGTTACGATCCTGATAGAAACTGTTATCATCCTGATAGTAAATATTACCATCCTCATAGTAACTATTTCGAAATTTATTGCAGAAGTAAAATTATCATCCTGATAGTAACTGTTATCATCCTGATGGTAACTATTACTATCCTGAAAGTAACTGTTACGAACTTTACTGCAGAAGTTATCATCCAATAATTATTAATTCTATTAAAAAAAATTATAACATCAACTATTTTTGCATTGAAAAACGTTCCAATCATTCTAGATGATTGGAATTAAAAATTTAGCATAATAAACATAATTACTTAATTTTCTGAGTGTATTAGAAATTAGATAAAGTAATAGATGTCTTAATACTATTAAAATATGCTAAAAAAAAGGTTTAGAAATATTTCAAAATCAGAGAGTCAAAAAAAATTTACAGAGACTAGATTCATTTATACCCAGGTCAACACTTGGCTTTTTGATATCTACACAGAAAAAAAAGTCATCTTGAGTCAAGAAAATATTTTGGAAGACAAACATTTTCAGGAACCAAGTCATGATTTTCTTGAGCCAAGAAAATTCATCTTGATCAGAAGAAATTTTTACTTTGTCGGAGAAAATTTTTCAAAAAAAACTTCTTGAATCAAGAATATCTATTTGCAGTCGACATTTTTTTTTCTGCGTATACGATAGCAGTTTTTTGACCTATTGATAAGGCAACAAAATGTTAACAAACCGATCAGAAATTTATGTCACCGAAAAAATGTCCACTTGAAAAACTTGATACAAGTGACGACAAAAAGTAAAATACAAATAGTTGTCAAATAAGCCATTATCTAAAGGATTTTTTAATTGAAATTACTTTTTTAAGATGGAAAAAAGAAGACAAATTTCCCATGACTCCCAGGACTAACATCTATATGTCTTATTTATATAAAATTACTTGGCTCTGAGACAAAAAAAAATTGTTTTGTCCTTTTAAAAGACATCTTTATGACATCTTAAAGTTGTCTCTGTACTACTTAGACAGTATAAAGTCAATTGTTTTTTTCTTTGTGTTTTAAGAAGTTTAAAAATCGTTTAAAAAAAATTTCTCATTGCGTTACGTTTTGAAATTAAAACAGTCAACGCATTTTTAATTTTCTTCCACCGATTTTTATTACATTTAAATTTATTATTTTTAATAATAAATTACATTCCTTAAATCATAAAGTATTTGTTTTTTTTTAAGTGATTTATTTTTCGTTTGTACGATTATTTCATAAAAATATACTCATATATTTTTTTATTTTAATAAAAATAAATGAGAGCAGAGAGTGAACAAGAATCGCACTTTAATTCTATGAACTTTTAATATATCTCTCAACAAGAACAATATTATTTTCAGTTTTATTACCCAACAAAATTATCACATTTAAAATTTAATGTTTTACTTTTTTTATTTTTTTCAGTCTTAATATTCCATTAATTTGTCGCAAGTAATTTTCTTTATTAATAAATTAAAAAATGAAGTCAAATTTTATTTTAAAAAAATAAAAATTAATTTAATCGTATAATAAAAAATATATAAATTAGTTTTTAAAAAATGGTCAATGGTTTACTTAAATATATATTATAATTATAAATATGTACATATAAATCTAAATTTACCTCAAACAAATTAACAGGCACCTCGTTCTTCATTAGATATTTGTGTACATGAGAGACAGCATCTGTTGAGTATTCCTGTGAATTTAAAAATAAATAATAAAAATTAAAAATACATGTAAATAATAATAATGAGAGCGTATACATAAAAAAAATATTAAAATATTAAAAAGAAAAGTACGTAAAGGAAAAAAGTTATTTTCAGTCGTTTCATAGTGTAGCGGCGTGATATGATAGATAAAAAAAATAAAGGGACAAAATAAAAGTTAAATAAAAAATAAAAATAAAATATAGACACAAGTGTGGTGTTGGATATTTACATGTGAATGCGCCAGGAGTTCTTTCATTATAAAGTTGTCGTATATCTCTCGTGCAAGTTTTCTTCTTTCTTCTGGGCATTCTAGTTTTTCATACGCCTTTATCTATATGCAACATACATATTTATCTTTCAAACCATATTTATTTATGAAAAATAAATAAATAATAATTTTAAAATATAAAATAATACACTGTAAAAAATTTTTCATAAAAAAATAGTCCCTGAGGACTTTACACGGTCTGCTAGTTGTAAATTGATCGTGTGTAATATCGAGCAGTAATTTTAACAATGTATTACTACACGGAGAAAATTTTATTATACTATCTACAATACTAAATTTTAAATTTCAACTATTTGAAATGGTAGTAAAATTTTTCAGCGGTAAAATAATGAATTTTACCATTGAGAATGATAACAGTAACAATTGATAGTGGTGACGATTACTATCGAAGATGCTAATTGTGACTATTAAAGATTATAATTGTTACAATCGAAGATGGTAACTGTTACCATTCAAGGTTGGAAAAATTCTTAAACAAAAAACAGGATAAATTTATATAAATTTAAATCCTTCATTTATATCCATACTTTAGCTATGTACATTTTGTCCTTTAAATAATTTAAATAAGTAACAATACAATCGTTTAAGTCCGAATATAATAAAACTTTCCAAATATTGGAGCTGTTATTGATAACTTTAAATGATTGGGTGTGATCATTAAAATAGCAATCATCCAAGTATTAAGTGAAATTAATCACATACACAGTTAAACAAAGAGAAAATTACATGTAGACAAGCTTGAGACTGTAACGCCGATATTTAAATTCTTTATTAGTTTAGACAGTAATTATTATTTGGGCTGATGGTAACTATTACCATCAGGTTATCAAGAATTACGATGTTGATAACAGTTATAATTAGTTAAGATAATAAAAGTTATAATTTCTGATTATCATCAATAATTGTAAATTTTGCCATATAGTTGGTAGATACTACAATTCAGATTGTTTATTTAATAATTTAAATGATATTCACTACTATCGAATTCAGTTTAAAAATTTTACTATAACTAGATGATAACTTTTACTATAAAATTCCCTCCGTGTAGATGAAAAATTGTCCGATTAGTTCAGTCAAAGAAGGATTTCAGATACATGCTAAAATGGATAAATTCGTAACAATGTGACATTTTGTGTTCGAATCAATATAAATAACGAGAAAAAAAATTCACCGGAAAAAAACCCTGTGCGATTGTTTTTTATAAACAAAAAACAATTTTTTCGCCGCGACCGCGTAAACAAACAACTCTAAAATGAAAACTATTAATCGGATCAGATCACCGAAACTCTCATTTTGAAGAGAAAGAATCATAGAAGCTGTGTACTAAATTTCACATCAAATATTTAAAACTTTTTGAGTAATAAATTGTTAAAGTCAAAATTACAGATTTATAAACAATCGAAAATATTTATAGCAATTATTAATATTTTCGTGTAGTTATACATATATTTTTGTTCAGAATAAAAAGACACTTCTTTTGAGTTCTAGCTGAGCTCGATACCTCAATGTACAAAAAAGTTATTGCAAAAAAACTGTTTTTTTTTACGGATTTTTTGCTGCTAGGAAAAAAATCGTAGCGTAAAAAAAAATTGTAGAATACTCATGAAAGATTAAATTTGAATGTTATAATATATCAAATAAATAACTTATACATTTACACCATTAGTAGTGTAAACGTTCTAATTCACACCGTCCAAAATTTAACACCGTGCGCTATGTAACTTTCACACCGATAGTTTTTAAAATTTTAACACCAAATCATTCACAGCTACCGCGTATTCAAAATTTTTTACAGTGTAATTATAATATTATAATATTTAGTAACCGACCTCTTCATAAAACCTAAGCTGAGGAACTGGTTCCTCTGATACAGTCTCACAAAAGTCTTTAAATAAAAGATAACCTGAAATAAATTAATTATTTAATATAATAAACGAATAAATAAATAAAATAATGTTTTACATAAATTAATTACCTAACATTTGATTAAATATTTTATCAAAGTTAACTTCACTTTTCTTCTCTAGATATTTATGCATAACACTCCTTACACTGTAACATAAAGAATAAAAATTTATTAAAAGATATGTAGGCGAGTAAAGATAATTTATTACTGTGAATATTATTTTCCATGTAGTAAAAGTAATTTGAATTTTTTTTCAATTTATTTTCTAACGAAACTAGTATGTTTTTTTTTGAATAAACTTTTTTGAGTTTTAGTATTATGATTAAGGACACAGAAAGCTCCCTCCTTTTAAAAATATTCAATAATTTCAAGCTGTCACGACCATATTAAGATTAATATTAATTGAAAAAAAAGACAACGTAGTTACAATGCCACTGAGAAATAGATTTTTTTAAAAATTACTTCCAGTTATCAATTAGGAGTTAAACCAAATTTGTTAAGTAAATTTTAGCCCTCAAAATTTGACATTTCAAATTATAATATTGACATGAAGATTTTACTGAAATTTATTTAACGAACTTCGTTTAACTTCTAATTGGTAACAATTGCAAGTAATTTTAAACTTCCCGCTATGAAAATTGAAAATTTTCAAAAAAGGAAGTTATTGGTTTCGGTCTAATTTTCGAAAATTAAGTTTTCATAAATTCCGATGTTCTAAGGTCCTAGATAACTATTCTGACAATTCCCGTGTGTGTGGGTGTATATAAACTAATTTTCGTCGTATACGATATCTTCGGAACGAATCAACCGATTGGCGGCAATGGTAAGGGCTCACCAAGATTTAGAAGTGATTAGATTTCGTAGTCGATCGATCGAGTAGTTTACGAGTTATAAAAAAAATAAAAATGAAATAAAACAAAAATTTTTTAGGTTTTATTCGTATAACTCATAAACCACTCGCCCGATTTGCCTCAAAATTTAATCAGTTCTAGGTCTTGGCGAGCTCTTTCGATTGCCGCCAGTAAAATGTATGTTCTTTCGGTCTAACAGTTTTTTGAGCTCAAAAATTTAGTAATAATGTTTTCAAGATTCCTGAGCTGACAAACACCGGAAAGTTTTGGGGTTGTCCCGCAGGGTCAACCGTTTTTCAAAATTTTTTTAAAATTAATATCTTGTTAAAATCGTAACTACGTTGCCCTCTTTTAAATTCATGCATTTAATTATTTTTGAATCAATTAATAAAATTTGAATACGGTTATGACAATTCAAGGTCACTGAATATTTTAAAAAGGGGGAGTATTGGATCAGAATTCCCGTAATAATAAAATTAACATTTTATTTTGAAGTTATTAGATAAGATAGAATATAATACGATTTCGAAAATATTAAAGATAAAATATAAATTTGCTGTAATTTATTACAAGAAAATACTCAAGGAAATAAATAAAATTGCCTGAAGGTATGAAACTTAAGATGTAGAGTCATATAAAAGTTACCCTAACGAAATGAGGAATAAAATGAATAAAAAAATCTAATCGATGCCCAAAATTTCATGAATTGAACGGTAAATTTTTTTTTTATTTATTTTTCGTGAACCCGGGGCATCGCGCATGCGATTTTTCTCTACACATAAGGGTGAAGATAATGAAAATTTAACTCGTACGTAAAAATTTTTCTGATAAACATGTCAAGAATACAAAAATTGAATATTTATAAGCATAAAAATTTATAATTTATTATTTTTACTAAGTAGGGTCCTTAAGTATGTAAGTTTTTAATTGCGGAATTTTTTTTTTTAGTCCAAGGCGCTAATGGAATATTAATAACAAAGACGTCAGTAATCAATTAATATGATAAAAATATTTTTTTTTCATTATGATAAAATATTTTTTTCACCACTATGACGTTAGTGATTGTGGTATTTTTTATTTTTATTATCTTTTAAATTTTATTCTTTGTGGTAAAAACGAACATGAGTGAAGATGTTTGTTGAAAGTAAAAAAATTCATCGATGGATTTACTGAAATAGACATAGCCATATGTCAGATAAATATATATATATATATATATATATATATACATATATGTTATACACTTGAATACTTCACAATCGTTGCTCAGTATAAGCATCCAATACTTGAGAATAAGACGTAAAGAGCAGACTTTTGTTGATGAAAAATTTTTTTATACTGACATTTCACACTAACACAAATTTATTTCAATTACTTAAATATAATATCATCTATTTATATATACATATAAATATATATGAATTTAACGGCATCATAAATTTGAAAAATTTTATTTAGTTACCAAAAAAATAGCATTTTCCATTTTTAAAGGTCAAATGACAAATTTAATTTATTTTTGTACATAAATAAATATTTGTTCTAATAAATGACTTCTAAATTTTATTTATTAAAATATATTGATAAAATTTTTAGTAATTTTTATAATTTAATTAAAACTCAATCCTACAAATATTTGTATTTATTTATACACAAAAAAAAAGGATTTCTTGTCGCACGAAATATTTTGAATTATAAATTGAAGAGAAAAATTTTTTTGGCTCAAGAATTTTTTTCTCACCTCAAATAATTTTTTCTCACCCCAAGAAAATTTTTATTTTTAATTTATAATGCAAAAAATTTTTCGCGCCAAAAAATAATTTTTTTCTGTGTAGATTAAAATTAGATTACTGTATAAATATAAATATGAATTTAAAGCTTTGATAAACTATACATTGCAATGATAATTAGAGAATATCTCTGGGGTAAAAAGTAAACTTTTAACATTACTCTATGAAATAGTAATCAAACGCCCGGGAGTTAATTGAGACATTTTGACATTTCGAACAATTATTTTTTTGTGTAGGCTTTAAAAAAAAAAAAAAAAAAAAATAGAACGCAAAATATTATATCGATAAAATTTTAATAAAAAACATGAAAAAAAGTTGATTTTTTTAAACTTTCAAATCAAAAAAAAAATCAAAATTTTTTTTAAAACCGCCGCTATTATTTTTTCATCAATGCGCTTTAGAGTAAAACAATTTTTAGAGAAGAAGCATAAAAAAAAATCTTTATTGGAATTTTATTGTTACTTACTATTTTTAAAAGTAATTATAATTAACAACTTTGCCATTAATAACTTGTTACAGTATATTTTTTCTAGTTTATTTATCAAGTGACGATAAAATAAAAAATTAAAATTTATATAGCGATGTGACAATCAATATCACAGAATTTCATGGTAAAAACTGTCTTAATATAGTAAATCCAAAGTTAATAAAAGCTTAATCGTTTGATCATTGGTGTAATCTAGCGTACAGTTAATTTATGCGTTTCATCGGCAATGGCTTTTCAAAAGCTATCGGATCGCAAATAACCATCTAGCGACATCAGTGTCAGTATCAGTATCATAATAATAATAATAATCATAACCATAATCATAATTATCATTATCGTCATCATGGACATCAGCATCATATTCATCAATGCTTCAATCAGCAAGTTTAGTTACCAAGCTACCAAGCGTTTTATCTCAATATTATACTCATATATCGTACAACGCAGTGCTACATCCTATTAATAGTTAATGTGTGTCTAATACTAACGCTCGATTAAAGTTTATATATCAGCTCCGCATTTATCGCTTAAAAAAAAAAATTTTTTTTTAACTATATCCATTAAAATATTAATATGTTAAATAACATATATCGCACATATTGATTTATAAAAAAAAATAATAATAATTAATTATAACGATAATAAAATATTAATAATGATTAGAACTTTTGTAAATAATTATTATTATTATTATTATTATTATTATTATTATTATTATTATTATTATTATTATTATTATTATTATTATTATTATTATTATTATGAGTGAATTCAATGTTATAATAGAAAGGAATTATTATTATTATTAATAAAAGTTATTACATTTGAAATTTAATGCATGAATTCTATGAGTTTTTGAAATTTTTGTTTAAATTTGTTAAAGTTACGAATACGCTACCAAGTTAACTTATTACTACAATAAAATAATAATAATAATAATAATTAGTAATGGCTATAACTTTTGTAAATAAATTATTATTATGAACGAAAGATATTACATTTAAAATTTACTAAATAAATTTCATGAGTTTTCGGAATTTATATTTTAATTTGTCAAACAGTTTAAAAAATTAATGATTTGATTAATTGATTAATTAATTAATTAATTAATTGTCCATAATACCCGTGATAAACTTGTAAATTTAGGTCACCTGATATTAATAAAATATTAATAATGAATAGAACTTTTGTAAATATGTTATTATTATTATTATTATTATTATTATTATTATTATTATTATTATTATTATTATTATTATTATTATTATGGGTTGAAACCGTATTTATAATATTAAAATCTTTAATAATTAGAATATATTCAATTAATGTATAGTATTACAGTGCACATTTAAAATGATGCATATTAGCATTATTAATCGACATGTAATAACTCATAGACAGTTTAAATTATAAAAAATAATTTATCAATTAAGCAAATCAATAAAGCCGTTATTCCTTTAACACAAAAATTAAAAAGTCTGATCGTTAAATAGAGTCACCTTAAAAATTATTATTATTATTATTATTATTATTATTATTATTATTATTATTATTATTAATAAGTTATTACATTTGAAATGTAATGAATAAATTCCATGAGTTTTTGAAATTTTCATTCCAATTTGTCAAACAGTTTGAAAAATTAATGTTTTGATTAATTAATCAATCAATTGTCCATAATACCCATGATAAGCTTGTTAATTTACGTAATCTGGACGTGACCAAGATAAATAATAATAATAATAAAATATTAATAATTATAACTTTTGTAAATAAATTATTATTACAAATAAGTTATTTCATTTGAAATTTAATTAATAAATTCCATGAGTTTTTGTAATTATTAATTCAATTTGTCAAAGTTACGAATAAGCTACCATATTAATTTACTTCTACAACAACAAAATAATAATAAAATTTAATTATTGTGGTTAACGATCCGAAACCTTCTTGTTATAACTCATAATATAAAATAATAACAATCTATTGTAAAAAATAATTGATTATCAATATAAAATATAACAAAAGCTATAAGTTTATTTTTAAACTCAATTCACGTAATTAATTTATTTACATAATAATTATTGTTAACAACTTGTGTTGTTAGATGTAATAAAATGTTTATTAGAATAAACTTCAATTATTTACTTGTTACTCGAGTAGATATAAGTAATCAAAGTATTGTTAGATTCGATAATTGTAAAAAAAAATACTTTTTTTTTTTTTTAATAAAAAGATATCGATCAAGTCTTCAGTCGCGATGTGTTTCTATACAGATCGTGTTTCAGCTAACAAAGTCGCTTGCGGTTACGCGATTACTCCTTTTTTACTCATATATATTTTATATTTTGTTAAATTCAATAGTTTTTATTTTACACTATTTTTCTATATCATCGCCGTATTCATTCAATTTATTTTTTGTGTCGTTATATACAAGAGTATTTTGTTTTTGTTACGGTTTTCTATACATTTTTATTTATATAACAAACAAGTAAAACTTGTATACAGACGATTGAAGTTTAAATGAAATGATCGTATGGTTGATGACAAACAAACGTCAAGTAAAGAGAATGTGACACACTGCATTATATTATTATTACACAGTAATGTTATATTTATATATATAATGTGTTGTCTATAGATGCAAAAAAGACGAAACCAAGTTTGAGACGTATGACGTCTGTTGCATTTTTTTAAAACTCACATATACTTTTTTTTTATTTTATGACTCATAATTAAAATTATCAATAAATGAAGAAAGTAAAATTAATATAAATTTTTAAAAAATAATTGACTAAATTTTTGGTAATTAAAAATATATGAAAATTTAAATTTGAAATTTTAAAAAGTAGTAAAGTTAAATCGGCCCAGAGAATAAATTTTGTTTTGCGCAATTGCCACGGCCGAGGCCACACGACGACGTCGTCGTCACGCGTCAGATTTCTCATATATATATATATATATATATATATATATATATATATATATATATATATAAAATATTTATAAATGAATGTGTATCCTGGTAAATAATTATTAACATGGGAGTAATAGTAAACCATCATATTACATGTCTTCATTATTTTCGTCTAACGATACATAAAGTACAGTATAGATTATAGAGGATTACATCTACTCATATGATCATGATCTTAAATCAATAAAATCTGTAGCAGGAGAAGCAGTGGCTTCAATACCCTGTTCTATTTCATACATCAGCTATATAATATCTATGTACTATATATTATACATTATATCTAATGCTGTATCCAGAGTATCCAACAACAAACGTACGTACGTACGTTATCCAATAATGTAACAATAAAAACGCCAATGGCTGACCCAGTTCTATTTATTTATTTATTTATTTTGTTAGTTGCAAATACAAGCGATCTTTGTTTCTCCGTCATACGGGTAATTTATTAAACATTTTCCAGCTAAACTACATGCACTAAAATCCACACTGCAACGACGTGTCTATTTTGAGACGAAGGTTTTTAAACAAAATTTTAAGTGTACAAGTTAGTGTATAGTTGTAGGTAGTAACTGCAACGATGCCAGTCAACTTGGAAGTTAAGCATCAGCAAGTAGTTTGTATAGAATAGTTTGATATAGACGAGGGAGTATTGCTACTAGACACTAGACATTTACCAAGTTCCATCAATCAACCTAAAGAATCTTGATACCCATTTGTCTCTTTTGTGTTTTGTCTCTTGTATTCTATTACTCATCCGATAGATCGATTTATCGTGTGCTTTGTATTTCTTATCTTTTATTATGAAATATTTTATATGTTCACACGATAATTATTTTTTACGTTACTGAAGAAAATTTTGCAATCCATTGCTTCTCACTTACTGACTTTATTTTTTTTATTTTTTATTACTTCCCATGAATTTCTTTAGCTCTTCTCTATTTCTTCAACTACTTCTTTATATTTCTTGTATCTTTTTTCTTCTTATTTTTTTATTTTTATTGTATCCTTCTTAGTTTACTAGTTGAAGCGTCCAACCGACTTATTGCCAATTTTCTTGGAGTGGTAGCCACAACTAGGTAATCGTAAAAGCTCAACAGAACTTCAATAACCGTTTGAACATCCTTCTTAAGTGCAGTTGCACGTGGACAAAGCTTCAATAATAATAATAATAGTAATAATAATAATAATAATAATAATAATAATAATAATAATAATAATAATAATAATAATAATAATAATATTATAAGTATTCAAATTTTCAATGTATATATTTATATATATCTTTTAAATCGGTGACAATTGTTAATGATAAAAAAATAACAAGCACATCCGGTTCATTTTAGTTTTATAAATTGGTAATATTTCACAAATCCCTTGTTTGCATCTTGTCTCTAAATACGAATTAGTGAAAATTAATAAAAATCACTATTTGGCAGTGAATAGTCACTTATTATCAGTGAAAAGTATGCCAGTATTTAAATTAGCGACATACTTTTCACTAGTAAGCAGCGATTAGTCACTAGTTTCACTATTTTTTTAAATTTAAAAGAGTTCAGACCTTAGTACTATAAAGTTAAATTAACAAAAATTATTGTGATGTCAACACAGTTAAATCTTATTGCTAATTAATTCCCATATGCGAAACCCTTATTAAAAGAAACTTTTTGAAACGATTAAAAAAAAAAAATTTTTAATACTTTTGAATGCTTTGAATATTTTTGAATCTCCCTTCTCATGGGCATTTCACATTCCAAATCGTTTCGAATCGTTTCTTTTAATCAGGGAAATATATATCCAGGAATATATGCTGGCAAAATAGCATACATATGACAATATTGAAGATATAAGCCGGATATATACTATTTTGCCGGGATATATATTTTTTCGTGTGGGTTATTACTTGCAATTACAATTTTTTTACGAAAGAGATAAATTTTTCTAATTTAACATATTTTAGAAATTTTAGTCATTACTATTGTGAATTGTATCAATTTTTATGTTTGAATGTCAGAGAAATTGCTTTTAATCGATTGTATTAATTAGACTTTGCGAATGACTTTATAAAAACTGCAATAGGGTCCAGTGAATGAACACGACCATCATGTAGATTTTGATCATAATTACATAAGAAGAATACTTCATTGCTGTTTGACTGACTGCTTTTTAAACTTCAATTCCAATTTTTTTGCATCCTTCATTATTAAAATATTTAAAAATATGACCGTTCATTCACTGGTCAAGAGTTCATTTACTGGCTTGGTCACCCTATAGAATAAATAATTAAACCCCGAGACGGAGTATTAGTTTTTTTTTTGGTTCTCTCAAGTTCTCAAAATTATGCTTTTGTTTCTCCATAAATTCTCTTTATATTTCTTTTGATTCTCTTACATTCTTTTTACTTTTTTTAGTTCTCTATAATAAGCTGTTCTGAGTTCTCTGTCCGAAGTTTTTAATTATCGAAATAGAAATTTATACGATGATTCGTTTTTGATTCTCCTTCGTTCTCAAAAAATCAATTTAAAAATCCGTCAATCGTTTTCAAGAGCATTTGCCAACGATATCTACCCAAAAAAAAGTTCCCATGTTTGTGTTTGCAGATTACATACTTTACTTGGCTTATGCAGAAAAAGTATCTAAAACATACTAAGTATTTAGTATATTTTCGGTATAATTCTAATAATATATCCAAATTATATTCAAACAAGACTTATAATTTGAGTATATATTTAATATTTAATTATTTAAAAAATAAATTTTTGATAAAAGAGAATAAAAATCGTATCAAAGAGGGTCAGAAGAGAATTTTCTCTTTAAAAACGAATTAATTTAAATCACGTGACAATCTCTACTTGGCAATGAATAATCACTATTTTTACTATTTCAAATTTGAGAGTTGGAAATCTTTCACTTGATTCTCTTTTGATATTCTTGGTGTGTAAAACGATAAATACTATCATCAGCAGAGTACCAAGAGACAATCAAAATTACATGGAGTTAAATGAGGACGTGGTATCTCGTATAATTTTCCTTTGGTTCTCTTCAATTAAGAAAATCAGGAGAGAATAAAAAAAAATCAACAGAGAATCAATTGTTCGATTCGGGAATATAACATTATTTTAGAGTATTGTTTGTCATAATAGATACTTTAAATACCTAAGTTACTAAATTTTTTGAAATTTACTTTGAAATAATAATAATAATAATAATAATAATAATAATAATAATAATAATAATAATAATAATAATAATAATAATAATAATAATAATAATAATATTAAAGTAAATATTTAATTATAGAATATATTGAATGCTGTAAAGTGAATTTAAATTTGTCAGACATTCAAAAATAAAATTTTTAAGTATACATTGATAAATTATTGCTTTCAAAGTTATAATATATACTTTTTATTATTTTTAATAGTGTACACTATTATTGCAGTTACTACAAGAATAGCATTTCACAAACAGTAAAATAGCCAAGGTAAATCTAAGTGTAATTGAGCTTCATGCTCAGTAAATTCTTATAAATCAAAAGTTATTTTATAATGCTCTTCAAAAAGAGAGAAAATAGAAAAAAATGTTTAATGTTAACTTTAAATAAAAATTAATTACTTTTAAACTTTTGACGTCATAGAAGCTAAATAGTTTTTTTTTTAAATTACTCTGTTATCTCGAAAGCGTAGTCTTCATTTTTTTTTTTTTTTCGCCCACTCAATGTCTTTATCTCTTTATCTGTATAATATATAGTTTCTATTGTAAAATACTTTTTTACAATATATTTTATTCATCATTCTATAGCTGGTTAATGCTCATTTATAGACTAACTCGATGCTTCAAGTATCAGATGCTTCAAATACATTTAACTTTATCTATATATCTTCTATACATTGTTCTAGTGCCAAAAAAAAGTCTTTTCAACTTCTTCTCAACACACTAGTACTTGTTGAGTTGATAATATTTTCATAGTGACCTTTCACATACTAATTTTTTAAAAACATGGTGACCACATATTTCTGAAACTGAAATTCCTTGACTTTTCCAGGTATTCCAGTTAAATAATTACAAAATTCCCTGACCATATGTAGTTATATTAAATCATTGGAAATATTTATTTAATTCACAATGAAATGCTATAAGTCAGTTCAATAAATAATCAACCATTGTCGTTAAATGAAACTTTATTTTATTATTTGTCAATGTTCATAGGTTTTTTTTATTTATCAAATGAATAATTATTTATTTTTTATTTTAAATCTTTGTTTTTATATAAATTACTCTATAATAAAATATAAATAAATTTTTCATTTTCACTAGAATAAATTTCATAAATATGAACGTTTTATAGAATATTAATAAAATATTAATCAAGTACACGAATAATAAATATAGTGATACTTATTAGTTCAATACTTATGTATACTTTTAATGTTTTTGGTTTTTTAACTTGTCAATATGCATGTTAATAACTTGTAGTTCCTGACGATTGGTTTCTACTAAGACTTTTTTTTTCTAACAGCCTTTTTAATTCAAACTGCTTCATTTTTTCGCTATTGGAATCAATTCTACTAATTTTTTTTCAAAATGGTATTAGAATCGCATTCGCGCCGCGCCACTTTTTGAACAGTTTTGACAGAAAAAAAAATTTATCGGATTTTTTCAGTCAAAAAAAAAGAAAGTAAAATTTTTCCAGCTTTGTGACGAAATTCCCTGACTTTTTCCTGATTTTTCCAATATGTTTATAATTCCCTGATATTTCCAGGTTTTCAAAAAATGTGGCCACCATGGAAAATTATAATACCGAACAAAAATTATCTACAATAACTGCAGCGTAAAACTTAAGTAATGACAAAGTAATTACTTTTTAAAAAATTTTTATCTCAAATATTTAAATATTTGACATGAACTCCTGGACACTTGATTGCTATCTAAAATAGTAAAGTTGTAAAGTTGATTTTTTTATCGTATTTATTTTACGGCGATTAATAAAAATAAAAAAACTCTGTTTCAATATTTTTTTTCCTTTTGCTGGAATAGCAGGAAAACTCGATGTTTAAAAAAATCTACAAGTCAAATAACAGAGCAGAAGTGTTCTTTCAGCCAAAATTAAAAATAGTGAATAGAAAAATTTAATTATCATTTTCAAACATCATTTTTCTTCTCTCATGATATTTCCGTTGGTTAAAACTGTTTTTTTTTACTCTAGATTTTTTTATGCTCATAAGTCTTCTAGTATACCAACAAACCTCCCATATTTTACTATTACATAAATATAACCATTAATATCTCAGTAAAATAATGAACGTACAGAACCCAGAGTTAAAAAACCATTTGAATTATTTTTTAAAAAATAACTTCAAACAAATTTACTGGTATTTAACTTTTTTTTTACATTTAAAATTTTTTAAACCCCAGTACAATAAATCAACTAAAAGCTCAAACTTTAAGCTTTAATTTCCGTTTTTTAAATTTATCTAAGTCAATTTATTTCCGTTTTATTAAATAATAAAGAAAAAAAAAAATAATAATACCTTTGGCTTAAAATTATCAGTCAATAAAAAAAAAATACGAAAGCTCATGAATCTGTTATTCGAAAGCGGAAACTTTAAGTTCTCGAATGCTTTTGATTGATTTAAGCTCAGATGTTTTTCTCAAGTAATATTAAAAAAAAAATAATAATAATAATATTGAAACTACTGAAGGAATTTATTCTGCCCTTCTTATTAACTTTTAAAATTTTTTATATAAATACATTGAAAAAAAAAAAAAAATATCTATTCATCTCCAGAACGACATTTATTATGTCTAGAAAATCAGACCCATGTCTTTATTTTTAATAAAAAAAAGTTCTCTTTCATCCAGAGATTACCTCAGAAACGTGGGGTAAATATTAAAACCCAAAGCTCTAAGTAAATTACTATAATTAAATATTTAAATAAACAATAATAATTAACAAGTTTAAGTCAATTAGTATCCATTGATACCATAATCTTAATATATCACTTTATTTATTCTCTATTATTATCAGTCTATTGACAAGAATTTGCTTATTTTCAGTGTATCCAGAGGACCAATAACTTCTCTCCCCATGGTATTGATTTGTTTTTCTCCTCCATTCATATATATATATCTGTTTACACATACCTACATGTGAGATACTACATACCGTTGATTATGTCATTCATGTTATTTATCTTCCATAGTAAAAGAAAATACGACATAAATATATAATACATAAATCCTTTTATACTTCACAGCTCAACATTAACCAACACACAATAGTGATTTTTTTTTTTCCTACTCATATCCATTACAAAAATTTATTTTCGTCGCTGTATAAATTAATAATTTAAAAGCCTTGAGTTGATGACAAAATCTCAGTATCCTTGATAATGATAAAAGTCCGGGACCTTATAGACCTAGATTAATACCATAGAGCCTTTGATAAATGTCTGGATAAAATATTACGCGGATAATTTATTCGTAGTAGCGAGTACGTAGTACTTAATATATACAGGTGTAGAATTAATATGTAGAGGGTAAAAAATATTTTTAAGTAGAATGGAGTACACAGATGATAAGTTAAGCGTTGGGTTGATATATATGCATATATAATAAGTATAAGTAGAGGTAGAAGACCGTCATCGTCATCATTGTAATCATCAATGTGTATACTGTGCATAGAGATGGGTTATTAAAATGCAATTTGTCTGCGAGAGGCTAATGTCACGTTTACTCGTAAACGACAAAGACAAAGATAAAGACCTGAGTCTACGTATAATATCTTGTAGATATAGATGACACCAGACGTAGGAGTGTTTATAATAAATTAACATCTTCATCAGTATATGGAGCTGGCTCCACAACATAAGTTTGTGTCTGTGAGGGTCTAGATGACGTTTAAATCCTAGGAACATATTTCAAAGGGTTTGATAGTGTCTCCAATTTCCAAGCGATGTAGGTCGATGCACAGGACATTAGAGTGATGGAAAAAGACGTTGGTAGGAGGGTGGCTCGTTCCCAGAGAAGGTGGGATTACTCTGCAATGACCTTTTCGCGCTTGCGTACTTTTATTCTTGCTCCTCTTCTTATTCATTTTTTTTTCTGCTTCCATAATATGCTCCATTAAATTTTAATTTTTTTATATTTTATTGTTACGTTTTCTCACATTCTTATTTATATCATAAGAGGCCGTTCTGTTTTTAAATTTTTTAGTTTCAAAGTTTGCTGTAGTGCAGTAAGAAATCACTAAAATTTTAGGAGTAAACAAATAAAATTGTATTTAAATCCGATGATAGTTTGGTAAAATTGATGGGTATGAGGATAGAGAGGCGAGCGCTAATCTATTTGACACGAGATTCAAAACAATCTACTAGTGTCCAGGTCAGTCTTCTTAGCCGAGGTTTAGTTTAAATCCTGAGCTGATAAATTGGGAACGATATGACATCAGAGGCCCAAGTCCCAAGCAAAGTGACAGTCTAATTACATGATATTAAATATTCAATGTTTTTTTTTTTTAAATGAACTCATAAATTTTCATTGAGAAATACAAAATAATTTCAAGTTGAGTTTTTTTTTTATGACTCGCTGGTTTCCGTGGGAAGTTGAAAAATAATAATACGTTTAAAATATACGATTAATAAATAATTATAAAAAAAAAAAATATCAACTTTCGCAGTTTAATGTTTTATTTTTAGCGATAACGACACACTTATTAAAGATCTTGTTGGCTTTGATGATTTCCGGTAAAGTGTCCAAATGAAATCATCCGCGCCACCGACCGATACCTTTTTTTAAGCCCCTTCTGTCAGGGCCAATTTTTTAAATACCGAAATAGATATTAGTTAATTTTTGGATCTTTAATAAAAATAATTTTACGCTTTAAAAAATTTAACAGTTATCTATCACACAGAAAAAAAGATTTCTTGGTTCAATAATTTTTTCACATTATGAATTAAAAATGAAAAATTTCTTGGAGCGAGAATAAATTTTATTAGATCAAGAAGAAATTTTTTCTCGTCCTAAGAAAATTTATGATACTAAAGATGAGTTTGAATGTAGCAGACATCAGACAAATTTAAAATGATAAAAGAATAGAGTAAATAATTGAAAAAAAATATTTATAAAAAATGCACTTGTTAATTTTTAAATTTTTTAAATGCGCATTTTTTTTAAATTTAATTTTATTCATTATTTAGTCTATTTATTAATAATTTCAAATTTGCCTGATTTCTGCTACATTCACACTCATTACTAAAGTTAGCCAACGTCTAATAATTTAAAAATTTTTTTTCAAAACGATAAATTATAAAAAAAAATATTTGAAAAAATTGCACCTGTAGTTTTTTTTATTTTCTACAAGTGCATATTTTTAGTTTTTTTTTTTTTAATTGATTTGTCAAAGAAAATCCGCAAATTTTCAATTGTCTTTCAACTTCAGGATTATGAAAATTAAAATTTTCAATTTATAATTCAAAAAATTTCTTGCGCCAAGTACTTTTGTTTCTGTGCACTAACAATAAAAAATGTAAAAAATTTTCGAGATTTTCGTACGGCAATTAATTAAAAATTTTTAATAGCTCGTTAAATATTTAAAAAATAAATTAATTACTATCGCGCAAACTCAGCGATATGTTCATGACTGAATGCATTAAATAACATTAAAGTAACAAACTTTAGTATGTTACAAAGGTTCTCTATTAACACGTAAGACCCTTTAGATTTTGATGGGACAAGATTACACGGGTCATTTGTTAGCAAGCCAACGCTCGGCTTGTACTATTTGTGTGTGAAACTTGTACTTAATTTTAAACAATCTTGTTATGCTATTCCTCTTTATTTGTCTCATTAAAAATAAACCAAAACAAACAAATTAAATTCCATTTTCCGCATTTAAATGTTTCAATGAATATTTAAACGCAACCGAGTCAATTTCTCTTTGCTTTACTTCTCTCAGCTTAAATTAAAATTTTTTTATTAGTTTACTCAACTTCTTTTTTCTGGTTCATACATTTAAAGATCAACTCTCCATCAAATAGCAAAATAGAAAAAAATTTAATGAATGAATGAATGAATGAATGGATGAATTTTTTCAACTTTTTGTGTAAGAAAAAATATCTAGTCTGAGTTTTAAAAAAGGAGAGAGAGGGAGAGACAGAGTGGCCGGGGGGTCAAACGCCCCAATTTTAGTAGGATCGATGCTCCGGGACAATTGTTTGTAAACATAATATTTGACTTCCTACATTAGTATTTCCTGCTTATAAAAAATTAAGCTCATTAACTTTGAGCAGATAATGGAGAGCTTTGTTACTTTTACTGCCATATCTAAGGCAATAAATCAGGACTATTTCCAAAAAAATGCGGTACCTTTGAGTAAATAAATAATGACAGTGATAAAGATTGATAAATAAATAAATAAATAAGTACCTAGGATCTGGAAGGACTATTTTCTTGCTAGCTCGTGCTGCTGGAGTACATTTACTCTTCTCCATAGCCATAAGATAGCTGACATCAGCGAGAACAGCTTCAAGATCCGCCATGTTGATAAATCACTTAATTTCTGGTAATTTATTATCGCTAAAATAATAAATAATACTGTCGTCTGTTTGCTATCAACCAGTACCCAAAAACTCGAGTACTTATCACCCAAAAAAACCTTCAAATTTTCAAGTGTCTGCGTTGTTGACGGCACCGCTGCGGCCAGTAGCCACAGCGGCGAATTAACCGACGTCTTACACTCACCCGTATCTTTTTTTAAATCTCCTTAAAAACTTTTAACAGTTTAAATTTTAAATCTCAATAATCTTATCACTTATCGTGATCTCAGTAGACCACGATATCCACTACTGGAAATCCTCTACTCTACTCAAGATCGTGATCTTGATCTTGATACTGATTTCAATGCTTCTGATCTTCAATATGATGATAAAAAAAAATACTTCCTGACAATCCAATTAACTTTTATCGAACACTTTGTCTATACATGATTGAAAAAACTTTTTTTACCAACAATTTTAAATTATTTAACCCGATTAACTTTTAAATTAATTGTTTTAACCCTTTTAAATTTTAAACACTGACAGTTACCAAGGAGTCATTTTCGTTACATCGTCATTACGTTCAATTAATTTGCGTAGCACTTAATGATTAATAATTATTATTATTATTATTATTATTATTAATGTTGTGCTTGTAGGATATCCCCTTAGACTTTTATCACTCTCAGCACGACACAGTGATCACGGAAAGCAACACCGGGAGTTCACTTTGGTCATACAATTGTTATTTATATATTATATTTAAACTTTCTCTCTCTCTTTTAAATATTCACTCACTGGCAGCATAAAATAAATCATTTCTTCTTTGAGTACTCCAATAAATAAACGAAAATTTGAATAATTTTCCTCACCTGATAAATTAAAATTGTTGTTATTATGATTATTATTATAATTATAATTATATTAATAAAATAAAAATGAGTAAACTCAGGTGTGTTTACAGGTGGTGTTTTGTTGTACTGTTTATGCTGATTGGCTATGAAGATGACAGGGAAATTTGTTAGTGAGCCTTTTATCGGGGAAAACGACAATGACGGGAACGAGGATATGACACTCATGCACTAACTCACGTATAAAAACTCGAGTTGTTGGTATGCATAAACTATGAATATCTATAGTTATATTACGTAGTATTAACTTTTGTAACATATATATACACTAGTTACTTCCTGACTGTGACCTCGTCCGCACCCTGATTGGCCGGAGACTGTAGAGAATTTTGTTAGAAGTGATTTCTCGACCTCGATATCATGGTAGCGACTCGGTTTTAAATTACGGGAATGTGCTGAAGTTACTTTTGTTTCAAGCTCTGTTGGTACAGTCGATGTCTTCTTTTTTTTTTTCATTGTTATTATTTATGGAGAATTCAATTAATTTTAATTATTTATTTTTTTCTAGGACGTGAGAGTCGTAAATTAAATATATGATGATGAAGATGATGCGGATAATTTAAATAATTTAAGATTATATTCTTCTTTATTTATTTAATTTGTTTATAGAATATTAAATTATTTTTATGGTATTTTGTAACTGATGATGAGATTTAATAAATTTTTCCGTGTACTTCAATATGGCCAATGCAAATATCAATCGACTATAATAATAAATATAAATATTTTTAAATTTATTGTTTAATAAATTATCAAGTAAAATTAAAAATGTAACAGACATCAGACAAATTTAAAATTATTAATAAATCGAATAAATAATTAGTAAAATAAAATTTTAAAAAATTACTAAATTTATGTGCATTTTTTATAAATATTATTTTTTAAATTATTTAGCCTAATTAATAATTTTAAATTTATCTGATGTCTGCTACCCCTGATTAAGAAAAATAATTTGCTCTATTTTAAATGTATATCTATATATTAGTCAATTCAAATTGTTTTAAATCATTTCAAATTATTCCAAATCATTTTTTTAAATCAGAACATTCACACTCATAAATTTTCTCCTAAGTCGTCATGATGCTGACAGTAGTAAATATTCGTCAATTTTAGTGGTTTATAAATAAGTTACTTGCTAATTAACACAAAAACAACTTATAAGATGCTATAAAAATGTCTTCTGAAAAACAAGAAAATTTTTTTTTTGTCTCAAAGCCAAGTTTTTTTATGTAAATAAAACATACAGATGTCGGTCCTAGGAGTCATAGGAAATTTGTCTTCTTTTTTATGATACTGAACTTAGCCAGCATTTAATTATTTTAGGATTATTTTCAAAACGATAAGTTATAAAAATTGCATCGAGTTTTTTTTTAATTTTCTACATGTACATATTTTTGGTTTTTTTTTTGTTTTGTAAATGATTTGTTGCAAAACAACTTTGAAAATTGTTATTTATTTACTAACTTTAAGATCATTAAAGTTAGCCGACGTCTATTAATTTTCAAATTTTTTTTTAAACGATGTTATAAAAAAAAAAATTGCACCTATAGCTATTTTAATTTTCTACAAGTGCATATTTTTATATTTCTTATTTTTGTAATTAATTTGTTGAAAAAAATTCAAAAATTGATAACTGTCTAATGACTTCAGGATCATTCTTTTTTCCATCTTAGAAAAGTTATTTCAATCAAAAAATCGTTTAGATGATGACTTATTTGACAATTATTTGTAATTTACTTTTTGTCATCACTTATGTCGTCTTTTAGCAGATATTTTTTCGATGACATAAATTTCTGATCGTTTTGTCAACATTTTGATGCCTTATCGATAAGTCAAAAGACAGCCTCAAAACTCTCATCTTATAGATATCACAAAGCAAAGTGTCTATTTGGGTTGTAATAAAAAAACAAATTTTTTTGAATATGCAAAAAAAATTTCAAATTCTCAACATGGATTTTTCAAAATTTATCCCCATAAGTATTTGATTTTTTTTTTTTAAAGAAAAAAAATTTTTAATGTCTGCTACCATCAGCATCATGAGACGTAAAATTAAAAACTCGAAAAATTGCACTTCTAGTTTATGATACAAAAAAATAAAATTCCGTGACGTTTATAAAATGCTCAATATTTATTTGAAAATTTAAATCATTAATAGTAAAAACGATTGATTTAATTAGCAGAGGCATCAATTAAAATGCATTTAAAATAAATTAATATTGAATAAAAAATTAATTATGATGTCTAACACACTTCTTATAGTGTCGGTAATTGAGACTTTTACGTCAATTAATAATTTTAATAAACACTTACGTTCATACATTTACGACGTTTATTATTGCAGCCATAAATTAACAATTTATTTGTAGTAATTGCTGCTGCAGGAATGTCTTCTAAAAAAAGTCTAACAAATTAAATTTAGAAAATGTAAAAATACAAATGAAATATTGGAAAATTATGCAATTACGTGGCTTAGCTTATTTTTTATACCATAAATATTTTTTTATTTTTTTTTTTTCAGGTGCTCATCTACGGATTAATGAAAAAAAAAATATATAAAAATATTCATATGACTTTTTCAAATAATTAATGAGCGACTGGAAAAAAAATTGATAATAAATCAGAGGAAATTCTAATTAATTTTTTAATCAATTCATTGGTACGTAGATAAAATAAAGCCAACAAATTGACGTTTAAAAAAAATTTTAATAATATTTTTAGTTCAAAAATATGCAGAGCCCCGGAATTTCATAATTATAAAATAATTATAGGCTTTAATTGACTGATTATAAACAACTGTAATTCAGTATGATAATTTCCACCGTCTAAATTTATCGTATCGATTGTGAGCGTGAATTGTTGGGTTGATGATGGAGAAAAGAGGCCACTGATCGAATCTAATTTAATTGAATCCAATGGGAAATCACTCAACGATTCATTTTCATCGTTATTGTATCTTGAATTATTTTTTTTCCAATAATAATATATCTCTAATTCACTTGAATTTATTTTAAAATTAATCAAATGATAATAATAATTCATCATATATTTATTATCATTGTAATTAGTATTATTACCATAAATTTGTAATGCTAAACAGTACAAAATTATTATTCGAATCAATTACTCCTAAATTGATAAGCCAATTATCAATTAGCTGTTCATCGTTACTGTTTTCTTTCTAAAAATAAATTATTTGAATTTTTAAATTATTTTATTAGAAATTATTATTTAAGGGGACCACTAGTGTAAAATTTTGAAAAAAATCAACTTTTTTTTGCATATTCCGATAGTCTATATCTTCAAAAATAACATACTAACATTTAAAGTGCATGTCTCAAATATTGTTTTCGAGTTACAGCTGCTCATCGGTTCTCAAAACTACATTTTTCAAAATTGCTGCAGTTATAACTCGAGAACGAATCATCCAATCGATTTGATTCTTATAGCAGCTTCATGGTGACCACATATTTTTGAAACTGAAATTACCTGACTTTCCCAGGTATTCCAGTCAAATAATTAAAAAATTCCTTGACTATATTTAGTAATATTAAATTATTGGAAATATTTATTTAATTCAAAATAAAATGCTATAAGTCAGTTCAATAAATAATCAACCATTGTCGTTAAATGAAACTTTATTTTATTATTTGTCAATGTTCATAGGTTTTTTTTATTTATCAAATGAATAATTATTTATTTTTTATTTTAAATCTTTGTTTTTATATAACTTACTCTATAATAAAATATAAATAAATTTTTAATTTTCACTAGAATAAATTTCATAAATATGAACGTTTTATAGAATATTAATAAAATATTAATCAAGTACACGAATAATAAATATAGTGAAACTTATTAGTTCAATACTTATGTATACTTTTAATGTTTTTGGTTTTTTAACTTGTCAATATGCATGTTAATAACTTGTAGTTCCTGACGATTGGTTTCTACTAAGACTTTTTTTTTCTAACAGCCTTTTTAATTCAAACTGCTTCATTTTTTCGCTATTGAAATCAATTCTACTAATTTTTTTTTTAAATTGTATTAGAATCGCATTCGCGCCGCGCCACTTTTTGAACAGTTTTGACAGAAAAAAAAATTTATCGGATTTTTTCAGTCAAAAAAAAAAGAAAGTAAAATTTTTCCAGCTTTGTGACGAAATTCCCTGACTTTTTCCTGATTTTTCCAATATATTTATAATTCCCTGATATTTCCAGGTTTTCCATAAATGTGGCCACCATGAGCTTCTTTTATATGTTTCTCCATACCATGAACCTCCAGTTTTCTGATCGAGTAAAAAATGTTATTTTGCCAGGCCAAAAATAATCAAATTTTCTCGCGAAATCTGACGCTTTTTTTTAAAAACTCCGCCATTTTATTAAATTTAATTTTTCCTTTTCAATCGAAGATCATGGTACGGAAAATACCTTCTAGTTCAATATAATAATTTTTGCTATTTTTTATTTCCTGCACTATAAAGGTCGCTATCACTGGACTTTTGGTCCAAAATAACCATATATTTATTATATATCCACAAATATATCCTTAAAACATTAAGACATTCCATGCAGTAATTTTTTTTTTTTAAATTCCCAAAAATTATCTTTTTTTAGGTGGTCGCACTAGTGGACCCCTTAAAAAAAAAAAAATCATACGTATTTAAATTGAATAAAATCTTGTTCAAACAAAATTCCATCGCAAAGTATATCTAATAATTTAATCGAATAATTATCACAGATAATTAAAAGCTTATCAACATGCATTCCATGTGTACTTGGGGTAAAAAAAATATTTAAAATAATTATTTCATTTCTTTTGAGTATAAAATAAGCAGGTGAAATTTTAAAACAACTCAACATGACATCATTATCTTCAGTGATGTTCTTTAAAATAATAGTACTTTTAAAATATAAATAAATAAATAAATAATAAATATAAAAAACAATATAATAAATACTCACATTAATATTCATAGTATACCAATCAATTTCATTGATTAAAAAAAATTTCCCATCACCTCCATTGTTTTTTACCTGCAATTTAATATTTATTTCTTCCCCAACAAAATATTTCCCACATTCTAATTCTGTTTCAATCATTGGGTCACAATTTAAATTATCATTGTCTACATTTTTATTATAATTATTCCACTAAAATAAAAAAAAGAAAAAACATAATAATTAATCAATTAATTAACGATAAAAATTGGCGGCAAATAACTAAAATAAATTTAACTGATAAAATTTCATTGGAAACATCAGTTGTCGGCGTGAAAGTTTTTGAAGCCAGACATAAACATGGATCATAAATATTTGTTACTATAAAAATAATAAAAAATTTGATAATAAAACTTTTAATTAATAAAATTAATTAGACAATTTTTTTACTTTCGAGCACTGGACAATCTCGATAAGCATGAAGATTAATGACAATTGATTTCCCGTTTTGTACACGAATGTTTACTTGTTCTGTAAACTCGTCCGGAAGTTCCGATTCAAAATAAATAATTATAAAGGCTTGCATTCCTGGAGCTAAATGTTCTTTTTCTCCTCGTGATGTAGAAATTATAATACGAAATTTAGAACCTTCTGGTCTTTTGTCTACTTGATATCTTGCTAAAACGTTACTTACATTTTTAATTACCGCTTTTTTCTACAATCAATTAAAATTACTTTTTTTTTTTTCTAACTTTAATAAAGAGTGGTAACTAGTAAGTGCGAATAAATCGAAATTACGAATTATTCGCATCGAATCGAATCGAATTAATCAATTGGAACTTGCGAATTTTTTTTAAATTTTCAAATAATTCGTAAATTTTCAGATAATTCGAAACTTTCTGAATTATTTGTAAATTCTTGAATTATTCAAAATTTACGAACAATTGGAAAATTTTCTGTGAACAGAATTTTCTCGATTTATATCAAATAATTTGAAAATTTAAAAATTATTCAAAAACTGTTGGATACTTTTAAAATTGACAAATAATTTAACAATAATTCCAAAATTTTCTTCATTTGTATCGAATAATTTAAAAATTTACAAATTATTCAAAAAATTTCGAATACTTTTAAAATTGAAAAATAATTCGAAAATTATTTACGAATAATTCAAAAATTTTCTTGATTTGTATCGAATAATTTTTAAATTATTCAAAAACTTTCGGATACTTCTAAAATTGACAAATAATTTGAAAATTTACGAATAATTTCAAAGGTATCTTTGATCAAAATTTTTTTGATTTGTATCGAATAATTTGAAAATTTACAAATTATTCAAAAATTTCCAGGTACTTTTAAAATTGACAAATAATTCAAAAATTTACGAATAATTCCAAATTTTTTTTCGATCAGAATTTTCTGGATTTGTATCGCATAATTTGAAAATTGAAAAATAATTCGAAAAGTTATGAATAATTCGAATTACTTGATTCGATCTGATTCGCACACACCTAGTAGTAACTAGTAACTAATTAATACAATTAAAAAAATATAATTAACTTTGTAGAGTTTGTTTAATTGGTAATTATTAAATGTAATTTCCACCGGCGTGGCAACTATTATTTTTTTCGGTTCCATTATCCTCAGGATACTGCGTCTATACAATTTATTAACTAATGTAATCATTAGTCTTCCGGATCATGATTTCAATAATTAGATACTTACCCCGGCTGAGTTAAACTTGATCGATTACTCGATTTTATTTTTAATTGCCTTCCTCGACGTGATCTCTCCCGTGAATTTTCTTCAACTTCCATACTCTTGGGAAATATATCAACTTTTAACTTCTTAATTAATACCAAATCATCAGGATAAATAATTATAAATTTATCTGATTTAATTACATCTTCATTATCAGTTCGATATCCAGCAGCGATTATTTTCCTCGCGTTATTTATTTCTTCAATCGATTGTTTATAATTATCGAACTCCTGTAAGAAAAATAATCAAAATAAATAAAACTAATTAATCAATTAATTAGATTATAAAAAATAATTAGTGTACCTCATTATCTTTACTTAAATCTGTGTCACTTAAAAAATCATTAAAAATTTCTTCAATTAATCCCCGCATGTTTACGTTATTTATCCAATTAAATTTATCTTCAATGCAATTAATTGCTTCACTTAATTTACCATCAGACTCCATATTAACGCGAAAATAAAAGTAATAAAAAAAAACGTTTATCAATTGTTATATATTACAAATAATAAATAATATATAAAATAAAATACTTAATTTATTAATATATATTTATAAAATAATAATAATAATAATATTTAATTAATTAAAACTAATTAAAAATATGATTTCGTGTAAGAACGTATTTTTTTTTATTGGACTCTTACATTATACGAATGTCATTACCCCATAATTATTAATTAATATTTAATCATTTATTCAAATATCATTCACTCATTTCCTTAACTATTTTTAATTAATTAATTAACCAATCATTCATCGGGGTAACATGACATTGAAGAAATAAGAGATTGATAAATTGAGTACACACTTAATTAATTTTAATTATTACTTAATTATAATTATCTCCCACGAGAGCCAACTAATCACGAATTATAAATCTTTTAAAAAGATATCCGTGTTTTTATTGAAATAAAAATTAAAAAAATTGAATTGGTTTCATACCATTCCCCTTCCAATCTCTTTTACTTAATCTACTATTTTTAATTGTTATTAATTTTTTAATTATTTTTCTCCCAATATTTTTGTTCATTGGTGCGACTAAAATAATTTTAATAATAATCAATCAATTAATGAATTAATTAAAATTTTTAACTAAGTGTATTGTGTAGCTCTCTTACAATTGTAAAATATAAAATTCCAGGTGATTATTTTTTATTTTTATTTATAATTATCAATATTATTTTTATGTTATTGTTAAAAATCATTTATCGTTTAAAATAACTGTACTTTTTTTTTTTTATTACATCTATTGTTTTTTTTACGTGATTAAATTTAAATGTGAAGTATGTGAAAGCTTAGTAATTAAATTTAATAATTAATTATGTGTTATAATCTATAGCAATGCAAATACATTTGCAATTACAAGTTTATTTTATCTTTTTAATGTGAAAAGTAAAATATATAAGAGCGGTTTGTCATTACATACTGAAATTTCTAAAATACAATTTATTTAATTTAAACTTATAATTATGTAAACTTATCAATGTTGGATGTTTTTTTTCTTCTTATTTTTTGTCAATTTATTTTAATTATTAGTCACAATTTAAATTGAATTGTTACTTGCTCGATCTATTAAATGTTTTCTGTTCTTTTTTTTTTTTTTTAGCATCTTTACATCATTTAATTATTTATTTAGCTGATAAAAAGCGAGTTTCATAACGTGATATTATCATCATCATCAATTGTCGTACAGAGCTAACGATTCTTACATATATACATTAATAATATTTTTTTTTTATTTTCTATCCCATTTTTATGTAATTAATATTGTAATTAATATTCATTTATTTATTAATCTTCATACTTTTAGTTTTGATGGACGTTAACTCTTACAACGTATCATTAAACTCAATCCAAGTTTATCATGTTCAGTATTATATATAAATATATATGTATATATATGTATATATAAATTTTTTTTTCATTTCTTTTAAATTATAAAAAACACTTTAGACTCATTTGTCGAGCTCTAAAGCAGCATACTGTTCTTCGTCGACTTCAGTCATCATTAAATTACCATCCGGAAGTAAGAGAACAACTCGCCTGGTACCACCTGGAGTAAAAAAAATTTAATTAATTAATTACTAAATAGAAAACCTACACAGAAAAAAACGATTTTTTGTAGCAAAAAATTTCCACTCAGCCCAAGAAAATTTTTACTTGTCCTGATAAATTTTCCGCATATTCAATTGAAAAAAAAAAATTTCCTAAAGGCGAGGAAATTTTTTCTAATCCCAATAAAATTTTTTTTTCTGTTTAGAATAAATAAATAAAAAAAAAAAAAAAGATAAATTATTGAAAATAAAATTTTACCTGGCGTAGGTTCGTCAGCTTGTACAACCTGAGCAACGACTTGAGCTTGGCCGTCAGAGTCTTCTTGGGTACCAACAGCCCCCGCAGCCGAATTATCCATAATAGACATGACCATTTGATTATCAGCGGCCTCACCTTCGCCCTCTTTGACGTAGAACTGGGGCGCGAGATTTACCTGATCGGGCATTAGCTGGGCGACAGCTTCAGCAACAGCGTGATCGAGAGTGAGAACAGAGCCCTCATCACCCTGCTGTTCAGTCGTGACGTAGACGCACTGCTGCTCTCCATCGGCACCACGTGTCACCAACAATGTCTGGCCGTCTTCAGCGTGACCTGCAACTTGGTATACAACACCGTCCTCCCCCGTTATTGTTACGACATTTGTTCCGTCATCGGCAACTACTTTTGTCTCCTCCTTTATTTCCTGCTTAACATGAGTGACAGTTGAAGCTGTGCTAGTTACTATCGTACCAGTCAACCCAGCCGTCGTTGCCGCAGACTCTGAAGATATTGACTCGGTGAGTGAGACTGTTGGCTGTACTGCTGTAACGGAAGTGGTCGCTGTGTCGTCCAGACACGGAAGATCCGGTGCTATTGTTACGCCTGCAAGACTTAATTGGGCTGATGGATCAGTGCTAGCTTGTACAATCGTACCTGTTGTTCCACCTGGGCTCATTTCAACGCGCATTATACTATTTGTCTCTGTCAGTGATTCTAACGAGGGTAAAACTAACTCGGCTGTTGTCGTCGTTGTGGTCGTTGATGTGTCCATGCTCTCGGTTGATGAGGTGGTTGCTGTAACAGTTGTACCTGTAATTGAAGCTCCAGCAGTTGTGTCGACTGTCGATGTATTGGGTGTTGATGGTTCCGGCTCGGCAACTGGTTCTCCATCCTCACCGATGATTCGTCCAGTCAGCGGGCAGAGTGTGAACGGCCTCTCTGGACTCTCCGGTGGATTCTGCGGAATATTACATATATTATCGGCCTCTGATGAAACATCAGGTCCTGCTTCATCACTGCTCTCTTCACTCCCTACTTCCTGAAATTCCATGTGTAGTCCATCGCTCTCGACGATTTTAGTTTCCTTGGGTTTACCCGGTGCTGGAACTGCTGCTGCTGATGTTATTTTACCGCGTCCACGTCCCATCGGCTGTTTTGTATTTGCGACCATTGTTTTTACTGGAGTCTTTACACCTTGAGAAGTTATTTCTTGGGTCTTTCTTTTAGCCATGAGAATTTTTTGCTGCGGTGATATTAGTGACTGCGGTGGTTTGTTACCAGGTATTATTTTAGGCGACTGTTTGGCTTGGGCTGGACTGACAGTTTTGACAACTTGACCAGGTCCTGCAATGTATTTAGCACGTATTTGAGCTTGTTGATTAGGACTTATTGTTGCTTGGGGTGAGCTGGACATAATGCGCTTCTGCATCGGGGTACGTGTCTGTGGTGTTTGAAGCCTTGGCGCAGGTGCACGTACAGGACTACGAATAGACCCAATACCAAGGACACTAGTTGGCGCTTGACCACGGACTGTCGGTCTGGGAAGCAGTGGACGTCCATCAGGTGTCTTTTGCTGCTGTTGAATTGTCGTTGGTCGTACATTTGTAGTCATCCTCGGCTGCATGCCTATTGGATTTTGTACCGCAGTCACCACATGAATCTGTTGGAGTTGCGTAGGATCTGGTTTAGGCTGAATTTTAACTGGCTCAGCTTTAAGCCCTAATGATGGCCGTGGTTTAGCCGGTACTTGTTTTGAGATCACTTTCATTTGTGTAACAACCTGACTACCGTCAGGCTTAGAGACAACTTTAACAGGCGTAATTGAGTTTGCCTGAGATTGCGTTATCACTTGTCTTCGTACTACAGTAGTTTCGCGATTCTGTACCATAAGGACACCTTGATTGCCTTTCATAGGTTTGGCATTTGGCGAAGAATCGAGTTTGATGATTCCTTCCTTTTTGGACATGACATAAACACCGGATGCCAAGTTTGGCATTTGTTTGGGATCGACTTTGACAACTCCTTTGGCATTAGCGACAAGAACTGGTGACTGATGAGTAGAAGATTTGGTAGGATCTGGCGACTGGAGACCGAGAGAAGTTGCCAAGTCAGTACTTGATACAGAAGTTTTGTTGTTACCATTGGACTGGGCATTGGCGCGATTGAACGCACGTTGAATGACATCACTGCGCCCTGAAGCAGCGATACGTTCTTCCTCAGACTCACCAGTCCACTCCTCGTCACTACCCATCTCCCCTTTTGGTCGTTTAGCTGCAGTTGTATCTGAGTCGCTGTCAGTCAAATCAGCTCGGCGTTTACCCAGCAGTTCATTTTCTTCTTCTTTCATGGATCCACACCATTGCTTTACTTGATCCATAGCCTTCGACTTACTTGACCGCATCGGACGTGTTATTTGTGCAGCAGAACTCGGCCCTGGTGTACTCGGTTCCGCTTTGATAACAGTCTTCTGCGGCACTGTCCTAGTTATTATTTTAGTCGTCTGCTGTTGCTGTTGCTGCTGCTGTGCCAATTGCTGTGCTTTCAACTCTTTCATTTCTTTTTGCTTGGCTAAATTACGCTCGAATTCTTCTAACAAAAATTTACATGAAGACACAACATCAGCAGATTCCCAAGTATTGTATTCAGGAGTGTAACCCTCCCATTTCAAATAATATTCAGCGCAACGTTTCTTGGTGTTGTAACGTTTGGCCATTATTTTTTCAACAGCAAATTCTTCTTCATTGGGTTCATCTCCGTCAGTTGGTGCCTTGCCCGGCCTAACTCGAGGTTTAACAAAAGCCTTAGGTCGAGTTTGAATAACTTTTTTAATTTGAGTCGGTGTCGTTGTTGTCGAAGCTGACTCTGATGCTTCTGTCTTTACTTCGGTCTTGATAACTTCTTTTTTAGCTTCAGTAGACTCTTCTGGCTGGCCATTACGTATTACTTTCCGTGCTACTTGTTGTTTCACACCTTAAATAAAATAAGTAATCAATTAAAATATTATTTACATTAATCTTATTATTAATTACAAGTCTAATTAAATTTTTAATCAATTTACCATCGGTATTTTGTGGTCTAATGTCTGTCATTTTAGCATTATGGATCTTAGTAAACGCTTGAATAGTTCTGCCAGCGGTGATCCATGTTTCCCGGACATGCTGATCCATTTTACACCACTTCTGATACAATTTCCATGAAGTAACTGAATCTTTATCAGTTGTTTCTTGTTGTATTTGTGTGTCTTTCCACAGTAAAAACGCCCAGACTTGAGCTTTCTGTTCATTCTGAAAAAATAAAATTATTACATTCATAATTAGTAAAAGCAACAAAGAAAACAGTCACGGTGGCCACAAAGAAAGGATTTTTAAACTCCCTATTTCCCGGTTTTACAGTAAAGTTTTTCACATTTCTCCCTGATTCAGAAATTTTATTCGTAGGATTGATATTCAAAGTTTTTATTATATTTTCATTGTCAATAATTAAATCTGATGATTAAATCATGTGAGAAACCAAAAAAAGTCAATAAAATAAATTAATATGGCGTACTTTTAATTACTCGATGATAAAAATAGGTAAGTTAAAATATTTAATAAAAAACTTTATGATTAAAGTACATTAAAAATACACTAGTCACAAAAATCAGGGATATTAAAAAAATTGTAAATTTTTAAGTGATTTTCCCCAGGTTGTAACTCGAAGGAAAATGGTCGTACAACAAAAACAAAAAATACGAATTGTAGCTTCAAATGTCTAGTTTTCTGATCTGGTTTTTAAATTTTTTTATTATGCACAATTCCGGAGTAACTAAAAGTCAATCATAATTATCGAAAAAAATTTATTGGAGCCCGTAGACCGTTTTTAAGACGAGCAAAAATTTTGAAAATTTTTTTTTCGATGGTTTTTTTAGAATTACTCCCGCCCGTGCATAATGAAAAAATTTAAAGACCAGATCAGAAAACTAGACACTTGAAGCTACAATTTGTCTTTTTTGTTTTTGCTGTACGACAATTTTCCTTCAAGTTGCAACCTGGGGAAAATCACTTGAAAATTTATAATTTTTTTAATATCCCTTAATTTTGTTGACTAGTGTATTATTTAAAAATTTTTTAATTTTCAACTGTCGCGATTGAATTCTCGGATACTTTTCGAAATTTACTGACATTTTCATACTTCGCGGTTGCATAAAATTCCCTGATACTTTTTGAAATTCCCTGAATTTCCATATTTCTCGGTTGCATAAAATTCCCTGACACTTTTTGAAATTCTCCAACATTTCCATATTTCCGGTTGCATTAAATTCCCTGATAATTTCCGATTTTCTAGGTTCGTGTCCACCTTGCAGTCATTTGTTTATTTTTTTTCCTCATTATTTAAATTAATAATAAAATACTTACATTGCCATTGTCACGAAAGTGTGATGCTTTAGTGCAAGCGCCCTCTTTATTACGATGCTCTTCGAATTCTTCAACGAAATGAAATGCCAAATGACACTGTCCGCATACCAGGACATCAAGTCTTCCTATCTCTTCTTGCGCAGCTAAAAAATACACAACAATATAATTAATCATCAATTACCAATAACAAATTATTTATAAATTAATTCTATCCTTAGAATCTCCAAGTTAACAATCAAAATTATCCTCAGTTAATTTAAAATAAATAGTAATTATAAAAAATATTAACCTTTGATAACAGCAGGATTGTTGACTACCGCAGAACCATCGCCGCCTTCCATCTTGAAGTATTACACTGTGAAAATTTCCTCACAGTTAAATCTAAAGAACAAAAAGTAAAAAAAAAATTAAATCCCAAGTACTCAGACTCTAAACAATAATTTCAAAAAATAAAAAAAAAGTGCGAGCCCTCTATTATTTCTCTACACGTGCACACAATAAATGAATATACATACATAGAACACATATTAAATCGAATTCGAATTAAACCGATTCCCGCATAAACTTGTGGTATATAAACTTATTATATATATAATATATGTGGATTGTAGAACGAGTGATAAAAAAAGGCGACAAATTTCCGAGGGAAAGAGTAATAGAAATAATTGAAAACGCGGCCAGTGGCGTAAATAACTAGTAAGTAAACTGGGAATTAAAAAAAAAATAAACTATTAAACTCACCTTAATAAATATTGTTGTAAAATAAAAAAAAAACGATGAAATAATAACCCACTGGTTGTATTATTTATTGTCTTGATTATTAATAAATATAAAACTTTTAGTAGAGAATAATCCACGACACAAAGCAGCTTTTATTATCGTGATATGATGCCATCGTGCCGCTCGATGGCGATCCGTTTCCCTGTTGTGTATCCTCTTCTCCAAGATGGCTCTCACTTCCCACCTTAAGAATATATGTCCCCAGCACACGTTGGCGTTCACTTTCTATCTATTAAATATTCGCGGCTTTCTTATAATATTATTTATTTATTGCCGTATATTTTATACGACGCTCTTATAATTATTACTGTTATTATTATTATTATTATTATTATTATTATTATTTATTTTTATAGTTAGTTAACTATATATATGAATATATATTGTACTACCTGATAAAATTTATGTAGTTTAGACGTGAGACTAACTCTTGTGTTAAAAATTTTTTTTTTACATATACTAAGATATTGTTACTCTTTCACTTGATGGCACTCGTTTCCCCGGGGATTATGTTCCGAGCAAAATTTTATTGCGACGCCAGGGACGCAAACGGCAGTACCGGGGACATTATACCGGATCGCGTCGTGCGACTGTAGCGCTGCCATTTCCTTTTTGGATTTTAATCACATGTACACATGTTCACTACTTTTTTGGCGGGAATTAAAAATATATGACATTTTGTGATATATATTAATTTTTAATTATATATATTTGTTAATTTATATCTTATTTAATATTTAAAAAAAGGTTTTTTATGTTGGTTACGAATAAAATTAAATTTTTGCGGCGGTAATTTATAGTCTATTTGAATTGCGACGGAGTTCGCGCGCTTTTTAAAGGAAGTGATGATGGATGCGAGCTTATGTAGGGGGTCAAGAATAATTTATTAATGAAATTTATTTGTTTAATTAGTGTTTGTGATTAATTATATTTGTTAATAGATTCTTTAATAGAATTTTGAATATTTTTTATATTTTGTAGGGACTTTTGTTGAAGGAGTGGGAAAGTTTGAATGGCGAGATGCTGATTTGACTTTAGTTTGTGAGGTTAACTATAGAATTTATTAATTTAAAAAAAAAATGTATGCAATGTAATAAAAAAAAAATGTATGTACATTGTACTGTTTTTTATCAGCAATTGTAATTATAATTTTTGGCGCGTAAAATTTTTTTACTCATTTTTCAAATATATAATTTAACATGTAACAGTAAAAATTTAATAAAAAAATTATGTAAAATTTTGAATAATAAAAAAAAAAGTGAATATTAATTTTTAAAAATTACTTTTGTTAAAATATGTGAGTAAGATAATTCATGAGTGTGAATATAGCTAATGATTGTCAATTTTAAAAATTTTGAAATAAGCGAATTAAATAAAAAAACGAATAAAATTTAAAAAATGCGCATTTATAGAATTTGAAAATTAGTAAATGCATTTTTTTTTTTTTTTTTTTTTGTTATATTTTTAATTGTTTAATTTATTTATTTGTAATTTAAAATTTGTCTTATGTATGCTACATTCACACTCATGATAATTCTGATAATAAATAAAATAATTATGATATTGACGTTAGCCGACGTCTAAGTATTTTTGAATTTTTTGTTCTACAAATAAATTAAAAAAAAAAAAAACTAAACCAAAAAAATCCACATGTAGAAAATTTAAAGTTATAGGTGCAATTTATTTTTTTTTTTTTTAGTTTTTCATATTTGTAAAAAATCCAAAAATTATTAGACGTCGGTTAGCTTCAGTGTCTTAAATAATTAAATTTAAAAATTTTAATGAAATGTTTTTTCAGAAATTTTGTTAAAATTTTTTTCATCAAATTTTATGACAGTTTAAATATTTTCTGGCGATTCTTACTAAGTATCGGCGAGTGATCCTGAAGTTAGCAGACAATTAAAAATTTTTGAATATTTTGATCAAAAATTTAATTTAAAATAAAAAAAAAATAAAAATATGCACATGTAGAAAATTAAAAATACTATAGGTGCAATTTTTTGAAATATTTTTTTATTTGAAATTTATCGTTTTAAAAAAAAAAAAATATATTATGAGATGTCGGCTAACTTCGTCATATCGGCGAATAAAAATAAAAATTAAATATGTGAATGTAGCTGACAACTGTCAATTTAAAAAATTGAAAAAAAATAGTGAATTAAAAGAAAATCCAATAAAATTGAAAAAATGCACATTTATAACATTTGAAAATCAGTATGTGCATTTTTTTTAATTTTTATAATTTTAATTGTTTCATTCATTTATTTGTAATTAAAAATTTATCTCATCTCTGCTACACTTACACACGATCCTGAATTTAACAGACAATTAAAAATCTTTGAATTTTTTTTTTAACAAATCAATTACAAAAAAAAAAAAAAAAAAAAACTAAAAATATGCACATGTAGAAAATAAAAAAAACTACAGGTGCAATTTTTTAAAATATTTTTTTTTATTATAATTCAACGTTTACAAAAAAATCAAAAAATTATTAGACGCCGGCTAACTTCAGTTTCGTATTCACATTCAAATTAAATCCTACTTTAGTTTTTACTTATTATTTAAATTAAATTTTAAAATAAAAAACAAAATTACGAGCCAACGATTGACCAGTTCAATTTTTGTTGTGAATCAACTGGTCACAGCAAACACATATTTCAGTCGAGGAGATAATAAAATCACCTCAGTTCCCTTTCCCTTTACAAGAACGGTCCATAGCCAGATCGTCACTTCGTTGGCCCTCAGTATCATTCTCTAACTAACTTGTAATATATAATCAAATCAACTAGTTATCAAGTATCTGCGAGAAACAAAATTCTGCCCTGCCATCTATTAATTTTTTATAAATTATTTATATTCAAAACAATTTAAATCAAACGGAGAATCTTCACAGTTTCTAAAATAAAAAAAAATTAAAATTTCATCCCTAAAATATGTGAATGTAACTGACAGCTGTCAATTTTTTAAATTTTCGAACCAAATAAAATGTGAGTACATAGAAATTTTAAATTGCGTATTTCGATAATTGAGAAATCAGCGCACGCTTTTTTAAAATTTCATTATTTTAATTAATTAATTAATTTATTTATTTACTTAAAATTTATAAACTGTCATGTCTGCAACATTCACACTCATAATAAATAATATTTTTTTTAAAAAATAGTTCACAGACATACCGCGTGGCGTTAAAAAACCTGGATTACCATTATCATATTATCAGTTCGGGCGGGGGCGGCATTGAAGCTAGAGGACACACACAAGAACCATCTCCACCAGCTTACCCCACATATTGATATTCATATATTTTCACACACACAAGTTTCGCCGGACGGATTTTCTCTCATAACGTCAAAGTAACGTCATGAGAGTTTGACAGCTACTGTATTCGATTGTACTGTAGTTCTATACCAGTACCAGCACAGGACAAACCAGTTCTACTCAGTTAGACTTTACTTAACTGTCTATTAAATGATTCACGTCGTCTAACATCCAGTAGCAGCAGCAGCACATTTGTCAATAATCAACAACAATGAAGACAAGTGTCTGAGAGTGTTTTAAATAATAACAATAATTAGCACAGCAATTAAAATAATAAATAAAAAAAAATAAGTGCGGTGATTTTTTACATCAGAATATGGAAGAATGATCAAACACGGGATTATTTTTCTACTGCTCCTTGTATTGCCAGGTAAAAAAATTGACAATAACTCGATACTCATATTGATTTATTTAATATTTATTTTTTTTATTTTATTTTAAATATCAAAAGTTAAAATTTCTAATAATTTATCTTAGTTTTAATTTAACAATTAAATAAATAAAATATAAGTAAGTAAATTTATAGTCAAGGGCGAGCATAGAATGTACTTGCTAATAATTTATTTGTACAAACTGTAGTTTTAGTGTCCAGTCCAGGATGTTAGGTAATAAGATTGTTTGATTTTATCTGAGAATTTAAAATAGAACGGATATTAATAATTTAATCCATTCACAAAAGATTATTATTAATAAATAGATGGTGGTATTGGTAAATAAAAATAATTTTTTTGAATTGTTGTAGGATGGCAAGAAGCCTTGGGATCAGTATCTGTCAGAACTGTCGAAGTAGACATCGGACAAAATCTCACGATAGCTTGTACTGATGAAAATGTATCACGTCATCCTGGTAATTATTCGAATGTGATGTGGGTCCGTGAAGGAAGAAAAGATGGCCAGGTTCGGAGAATGAAAATAGGATCGAATAAAGCACTTGAGCTGGTAAATGTTAGTCTTGATGACGCTGGTAATTACTTCTGTACACTTGACAATGACGCGAATGCTGTTAAAACACGAATTAATATTCAAGTTAAGAGTGAGTTTATTATTGTTGATAAATATTTATATTTTTAATACAAATAACTTTATTTATTGTGACAATATTATTTTAAATCGCAGCACCTCCGCCAGCACTTCATAATGTCTGGGTCAAACCATCGACGATACTCGCAAATATATTGTGGGAAGTAGCAGGTACTGGTGGTTATCCAATAATTGACTTCACTGCCGAATATCGTCTTAAACCAGGTGTGGGTGAAGAACCTGAAGACTGGAAACCGATTATGCCGACGCACATTCCTTCAAATTCTGTTTGTATTTTTTAAAAATTTATTTAATTAATACACTGTAAAAAAATCAGGATTTTATTTCAATTTGAATTCATTCCGTCACTCAGAGTTACGGAGTTAAAAAAAAAATCACATTTTTTTATGGGTGGAGTAATTTCGTAGAGACGCGGATTTTATTTCAACCCGCATTCACTCCGGTCCAGAGTATTAATAAAATAAATTTATACTTAATAGAAATGAGTGTAGCAGACGACAGACAAATTTACAATTATTAATAAATAGAGTAAATAATTGATAAAATAAAGTTTTAAAAAAAATGCGCATTTAAAAGATTTAAAAATTAATAAGTGCATTTTTTATAAATATTTTTTTTTTAATTATTTACTCAATTTATTTATAGTTTTAAATTTATCTGATGTCTGCTACATTCATACTCATTAATAGAAACAGCTGTTAATTAGAAACATAATTATTTCAATGAATAATTGATGCAAATCTTGATAATTAAACTTAAAATATTATGTTTTTAATTTATAAAATGTTTTAGTAACTCACTAAATTATAATTTCATACATATGATACATAGTGAAAGTTTTATTATCAGCTGCTTATAATTTTTAAAAATAATTTCGCGTGAATATATGGAAAGGGAGCTCGTAATTATTTCTGTACTCAACATAAATGTAACCCAATCAAAATAATTCATATGGGAATCCAGCCTAGATTCTCAAGTGGGTTCCCACATGACGTTTTCGGATGGATTTCTGATCGTTTCCTATAGAAATCCAGCATATATTCATATATTTGTATCAATAGACGATAGACATAGAAATTTAGATACTCTGGGTTCTATAGAAATTATTTATATAGAAACCCAGAATTTTATATGAATTTCCCATAAAGAAATCCATGTATTCAAGTTGTTTTATGGGAATCCAGGTACCCACAGTTCCCTATGTAGATTTTCTATATGGGAATCCATGATTTGGGAAATCCATATATGGGAAACCCATGATTTCTTTCTTGGATTTTTATATAAATCTCCTATTAAAAAAATCCATGTGGGATTGCATCGAAACTTATTGGAATCTATATAGAAAAGTATGGATTTATGTAAGAATCCATAGGAATTAATACAGGAGTGTATGGATTTATATAAAAATCCATGTAGGAAACCATGGGCTTCTGGATTCCCTAGAAAACCCACATAGAAAACTGGGTACCTGGATTCCCATATAAAAACTTGAAGATATGGATTTCTTTGTGGGAAATTCATATAAAATTCTGGGTTTCTATGTAAGTAATTTCTATAGAATCCAGAGTATCTAGATTTCTATGTCTATCCTCTATTGATACAAATATATGAATCTATACTGGATTCCTATAGGAACCCACATAAGAATCTAGGCTGGATTCTCATATGAATTTTTTTGATATGGTCAAAATATCAAAGACCTGAGCTCACTATGTATTAGTAATTTTTTTTATAATTTATATTTTCCGAAACTCTCCTTCGAAGTGAATAAATAAAAAGTCATTCACTCCTCGTTTACTCCGTAAATTTTTTACAGTGTAAGGATTTAAAAAAAATTTATTATTTATTTATTATCAATATCAAATGACAGAGACAAATTGACGTTTATCATCTGGAGCCAAACACAACGTACTTGTTTCGCGTATGGGCAACAAATAAACTTGGCCGTGGTGAAATCGTTCAAGTTGAAGGTCATACTCATCACACCGTCGAAGAATTAGGTAAATTTTTAATTCATTAGAACCCCAGAGGAAAATGTATATAATGTAGTAAAGTTCTTGCAGCTTGAACCAGACTAATAAAATATATTTTAATTTATTAAAAAAAAAAAATTTGATCGAGCATGTGTTCGATGATGATGATAAATAATTTCAGAGCTGGCGAAACATCTGTTAGCCGGCGTGGAAAATTTTGATACACGAATCTGGGTAGCGGCGGTAGGAATTGTTATGGGAACACTAATGGTCCTTGGTTTAGGTACATGCTACCTTCTGTATCGTGAGTGCAAGGCACCCTGTAAGCATTCTCTTGGAACTTTAAATACGAGCTTCCGCTTCTACTCTGTCTCTTTAATGCCCTTGCTTGAGTTGCGGACTTAGTCAATTAACATAATTTATTACTAAATAAATAAATAAATAATATATATAAAAAATGACATCACAGCTCGATGATCGTCATTAAACACTAGTGCATGATTTAATTAGGTTACTAGTTATCCCATTGATAATATGGTTAAGGGAGATAATTAAAAACAGCAGCGGAAGCAAGGGCATTGCTAGTAATTTTTAAATTTATCTATGGCCCTGATCTCTAGCTTTATCTAATTATTATTATTACTGATAATTACTTATTAATATCTATTTAATCTTATATTAATTAATAATACTATTTATTCCTAATTATTAATATCTATTTTATCACTAATTATTTTCCCGGCTGCAAGCGCTTTTTTAAAATTTTCATTAGATATTTTAATAAATTTAAATTTTTTAATCTGTTTATTCAAATTTTCACTTTTTACTATTATTATTATTATTATTATTATTATTATTATTATTAAATATTGCACAGTAAATCATCTAATAAAAATAAATATCATACTTGAAATAAAATCATTAGTAACAATAAAAATACATCAATCATTAATCATTTTATTAAATTTTTTATTTATTTCTTTGTTTTATAATAATTACAGTTCAAAATATTAAAATAATATTAAATAGTTATTTGGAAGGGGTGTGCGAATCGTGTTCGAATCGAATCAAATCAAATATTACTATTCTGTTCGAAATTCTAAACTTCGAATTATTCGTCAACTTTACAATTATCAGAAAATTTTCGAATTATTTGTAACTTTTCAAATTTCGCGATTCAAATCGAAAAAATTCTGATCGGTTTTCAAATATTCAATTTCTATTTAATGGAGAGCTCAGTTTTTAAAGTAATCAAACATTTTTTTTTCAAAGATTCGTGTCTGAGCTCCACACGAAGAGAAAAGAATAGCTCTGATTCCTACGCTAGAATGGTAACCATTACTATGTTACATAGAAACGAAGATTTTTGTGAAAATCCTGAATGAATTTGCTGGGAAAAATCTTTAGAATTGTGGCAAAAATATGAGTGATAGCTCATTCGATGCAAAATCCAATTTTGAGCAAGATGTGTTCTTTATTTTTTTTATTTATCAAAATTTCAATTTTTTATTAACTAAAAACATAAACAAAATACAGAATCTTAGCTTTTGGTTAATAACTCAATAACTATAAGCGATATCGAAAATCTAAAAAAAGATCTTTAAAGAGGAGGAAATTTCTGAAAAAAAGTATCGACTCCCTGAACTCTAGCTCCATAAATAATAATTTTTATTTAATGTTGAAAATGAGGTTCCGCGCGGCTGTCATACGGCGTGTCGAGGTTAGAGTAAGACAGCAGCCGCACGGAACCTCATTTTCAACATTAAATAAAAATTATTATTTATGGAGCTAGAGTTCAGGGAGTCGAGACTTTTTGTCAGAAATTTCCTCCTCTTTAAAGATCTTTTTTTAGATTTTCGATATCGCTTATGGTTATTGAGTTATTAACCAAAAGCTAAGATTCTGTATTTTGTTTATGTTTTTAGTTAATAAAAAATTGAAATTTTGATAAATAAAAAAAATAAAGAACACATCTTGCTCAAAATTGGATTTTGCATCGAATGAGCTATCACTCATATTTTTGCCACAATTCTAAAGATTTTTCCCGGCAAATTCATTCAGGATTTTCACAAAAATCTTCGTTTCTATGTAACATAGTAATGGTTACCATTCTAGCATAGGAATCAGAGCTATTCTTTTCTCTCCGTGGCATTTATACCTCTGACAAAAATTTGAATTATTGAAAACAATATTACAATTTTAAGTTGTTAAAAAAAAAAATTTCGTATTATTCGTAACTTTTCGAATATATCAAAACTTTCCGAATTATTTGTCAATTTTCTAACTACTCGAAAGTTTACGAATTATTTGTAATTTTTCAAATTTCTCGATTCGAATCGAAAAATTTCTGAGCAGTTTTCAAATATTCAATTTTTATTTAATCGAGAGCTTAGTTTTTAAAGTAATCAATAATTAATTTTTCGTAGATTCGTGTGTGAGCTCTACTATTTATACCTCTGACAAAAATTTGAATTATTAAAGAAAAAAATTACAATTTTAAGTCGTTCAAGAAAATTTTGAAATTATTTGTAAATTTACGAATAATTCGACAAATTCAAATTATTGTAGTTCGAATTATTCGATTTAAAGTTTGAATCGAATAGTTCGATTTGATTCGAGAGAATTAATTCAAAAATTCGAACTATTCGCACATCCTTATTATTTGGTGATTAAATTGTTATGCAGAATGTCAAATAGTGCAAATAAATAAACTAGAAGATCCACCATAGAGATTAGACAATAACGGCCTAGATAATAAAAAAAAAGTAAATAATAAATAAATAGTAAACACAATAAAATAGTAAAATGTGCTACTAGAAACTAAACAAATAAAAAAACTAGAAATAAAAAATAGATTTAAAGTAGCACATAAATTAGTTGGGTGATGCAGTTATTAACTTCGATGAAGACATTATTAAATAAACTATAGACCACAGATCAGTTGAATTTGTCAGCGCAATACTCTAACACAGGATTATTTTTATTGTTCACGCGAAAATTTGTGATGCATACACCCAGCGATTATTGAGAAAATAATAACATTCAAAAGGTTGGTAAATAAATAATAATAATAAATAAATAAATAATAAATTTAAAAAAAAATTCAGAGAGAGAGAGAGAGTAGAAGCGTAGATAATTACTGATATAAAATTAGACAAATGAAAATTAATTTGCTCCGCATAAAAATTTTCAGCGCAGCTGGAGGATCAGGAAGTGATTGAATTGGTACCGAATATTATTCTTAACCCGGGATTCTTTGACGAGAGATCTGAGCGACAGCATCAGCAGCAACATCAGGACGAGAATTTCAACAACCAAACAACCACACGACTGAACAACAACACCGTGATATTACCGAGACGACTTTAGCGTTTTATTAACAATTGATTAATTTATTTAATCAAGCAATTATTTTTTTACTACTGGTCGGTTATTAACCCGCTATTAATTATTAATTATTGATATTGATATTGATATTAATAAATTTAATTACTTGGTATTAATTTACGATAGACCGGTAGTTTTTATGACGCAGGAATTTATTTGTTACAATGCAAAAGTGTTCAAAAACGTATTAATTATATTAATATTTATAATAATAAACAATTGTAAGACTTTGCTATAGATTTCACACATGCCGATATTTTCAAATTTTTAAAAACTGCGGTCGCTCGTGTAATATTACGACCACGTTGTTGTTGCTTGTCGACTGGATTTTTTCACTGTAAGTAAATTATTTCCACGAGCTGATGAAAGACTGGAAATTTTAAAAGAAATTTATTATTAATTATTTTTAAATTATTATTAATTATTAATGAATTGATTGGTGGAATTTTTTGAATGACAAAAAAAAGACTGTTAGGTCTGGCGGTTTTTGCAAATTTTTTTTTACTGTTACTTTTTTTTTGCAAAAATTAAACCGCCTTTTTAATCTGATATTTAATTATTAATTAATTACGAACAAATTATTAGACAAAAAAAAATTGAAACAAAATAAAATTTTTTCTCATTATTTATTTTTACTTTTAAAATTAACCTGGCGAATCCGAATTAGGGAAATTACGGTAATTATCGTAATTTACGGTATTTACGGTAAAATTCCGCAATTGGCAGTAAAATTTGATATTTTATGGCAATAAAACGGGATTTTTACTGAAAAAAAAGCAGTAAGAACGAGGTAATTTATCTTAAAATTGCGGTCAATGAAATATTGCACTGTAAAAATTGTAGAAATAAAAAAATTACGGTGCTTACGGAAAAAGAAATCGGCAAATTACGGTAAATTATTGTATTTTTACCGTAAATCACTGCGTGTTAGTGTAAATCGACGTAGAACGTCGTAAATCACAGTAAATATTTCATATAAATACGTCTTTTTTTACCGAAAAATTGCGGTAAGCCTGCGGTATTTCACCGTAAAGTGAAGTATTGCACTGTAAAAACTGTAGAAATAAAAAGAACATACGATACTTACGGCAAAAATTCTCCAAATTACAGTAAATTGCCGTAGGAATACGGGTTTTTACGGTAAACATGCAGTATTTTACAGCAAAAGTAGGGTATTTTGACTGAAAATTTGCAGTAAGAGAGCAGTAGAAATAAAAAAAACATATGTTGGTTACGGTAAAAATGCTGAAAATTATGCTAAATTGCCGTATGTTACCGTAAAACCCCGTATATTAGTGTACAAATGCCGTATTTTACGGTAAATTACCGTAATTCGGATCCGCCAGGGTAAAGGTGATTTGTTATTTTTATAATGACACTTGAGAGAAGTAATGGAGTTGTTTGTTAAAAAAGAAAACAAAACAAAAAAAAAAAAAAAGGATTATTGCCTAATTAAATTGATATAAAAATTTTAAAAAATTCCAGTGTCTGCTGAATACTTAATTTTTGAAATATTTAATATTAATTATTTTATTTTGTCTTTGTTGTTGAAAATTTCTCGTCGAGATTGCGCTTTTGCTCTCGTCACTGCAGGGAATTATTGCATTAATAATGATAACAATCCACGAAGTATTTAAATAAATAAAAGTAATAATAAAAAATAAAAAACAAAAAAAAAATGCTTCTAAGTAGAATTTTCTACACTTCCAGCTTTTTGATTTAGCCGATAACTCTATTACTCAACTAAATATAACTGCTAAACAAATTAAATACTCTTACGTAATAAAACAAAAACGCTTTCTATGCAGCTTTAAAAATTAATTAATTATTTTTATTTTATATCGCTGATTATTTTCACTGAAATAATTATTAGATAGCCAAGAAACACTCAACTGAAATCATACTAACGAATTTTTGCACAAGTTTCACACATTAATTAAATGAAATAATACGTAATTAATAAAGTAAGTGCGATACAAAGCCTAAAAAAAAAAAAAATTTAATTAGCTTCAATAAATAAAATCATTGTTACAAAAAAAAATTAAAATAATAAATTGTAATCAAGCGTCGAATGATCAGAAATATGAGTAATTATTTTTAAATACTGGTTTAATCACCGGAGACAAAACTAAAATAATTAAAAAATCATTTTTTAAAATTGTATCCGGCGGATTATGAATAGTAGCATATCAGGAGGATTCATTGCATAAAAAAAAATACATTTCATACCATATAGAATTAAATTAATATATATTATGAAGGGGGGAAGTCGGTCTGAGATACAAAAAAAAGAGGATATTTTTGTGATTTTTTTTTTTTCAAAGTACCTTCTTTATTAAAATTCTTAAAATTTGTGACATTATTATGCATTATTCCAAGAATATTCTGCCAAATTTTCGTAAAAAAATATTGAAAAGTAAGCCAGTGGTAGTGGGGAGAGACGCTTCACCTAAAAAAAAAAGTCTCCATGCAATAGGCAGGATAACTCATGACTGCCTCATCTGAAATAAAAAAACCAAAAAGATTTCTTTAGAACATAAGTTTATCTTGGATTTGAACAAAAGAATAAACAAAATATTCATTTTTGAATTTTTGGTGAAGGTGCAATCAAAAAAACTTTGATTTTTGCCAAAAATTGCTCCTTTTGTTTGATTAAAAAATAAGAAGTTATTGAAAAAAAAAATCCTTCGTTCAGATCTAAGATAAACTTATGTACTAAAGAAATCTTTTTGGTTTTTTTATTTCAGATGAGGCAGTCATGAGTTATCCTGCCTACGGCATGGAGACATTTTTTTAAGGTGAAGCGTCTCTCCCCACTACCACTAGCTTATTTTTAAATATTTTTTTATGAAAATTTAGCAGAATATTCTTGGAATGATGCTTAATAATGTCACAAATTTTAAGAATTTTAATATAGAAGGTACTCTAAAAAAAAATCACAAAAATACGCTCTTTTGTTTGTATCTCAGACCCGCTTCCCCCCTTAATGCAAATAAAAATATACGAATGAACGTGTGATCGTAGTATGATTTAAAAATTAAAATAAAAAATTGTGACTAGTTGAGAGTGTGCAGGCCTCGCAGTATTTATTATTTTATATTTTATATTTTTTTAATTTAATATTTATAGAAAAAAAAAAGTATTATTTTATTAGATAACTAATTGTACTAATTATTAAAAGCATTTCAACACGCATGGTTGTATAAAAATTGGTTGTACGTAATCAGAAGCTGAGGATCGAATTTTTTCCCGCCTTTTTCTTTTTGTTTAAAAAATTAGTCATTTATTTATTTAAAATTTTAAATAAAGTAGCAATAATTTACTGGCGGGAAAAATAGATCAGATTGGGCTTCGCACTGTGCACTCTGTGTTGTGAAAGGTAATACACTTGCTATCATTAATTAAAATAACGTTATTAATTATAAAAATGATACATGATAATAATGAATAATAATAATATTAATATTTATAATGAATATATAAAATATATTTATATAGCCAATTTAGTAAATAAGAAAAAAAGGCAATTTTTTATATACAAAATGAAATAAAATAATAATGCTGACCGTGCAATATATATTATTATGTTAATCTACATATTAGTCATTTAATAATAAATTTTATCGCACTTTGTAGTACACACGCTTGCATCGGGACAATAAAATTGTCATTTGTCCGTTTAATTGATGAGTCAAAAAATATTCATCGTGATATTTTTCATTTTTTTCTTCATACATAAAAAATAATTAAATAATTATAATTATTATTGTAATTATTTATGGGCTAGTCATTTTTTAAAAGATCAAATTTTATTTATATTTTCTTTGTTATTTATTTGTTTAATTAATTATTTTTATTTGTTAATTAAAATTTAGCTATTTAGTGACTATTCCATTGCTTCCGTCTGTTGAATCTTTTTTAAATAAATATTTTTTTTAAATGTATTGTATTCAAAACATGCTTTGCAGTATCGCTATTACGATGGAATAAATAATAATAAATAATAAATATATATTAGCTACTGTTGAGACACATAATAAAGCGTATAGGTGCCTATATTAATTAATTTTATTATTTATCGATTAATTACTCATACATATTTAATGATATATATTTTTTTTAATTTTATTATTATTTAAATAATAATATTCCATGTACACAAAAGACATTAGTCGACATATTAGTATTATTAATATTTATTTAAATAATTATATATTTTATTTACGTAGTTAAATATATGTACCTGGAAACAAAAAATAAATTTAATAATTTTTCACGCTCAATTTATCAGAAACTCGAGACAAAAAATGTTTTTAAAAATTTTTAGTTCTTTTAAAATTATGATTGATAATAAAAAAAAATTTTATTTCCGGTTCATGCCCGGGTAAAAAAAAATTGTTGAAAAAATGTCGACTATTCTAAGCTTCAAAATGTAACATAATGAAAAACTTCTTTTATCGATTTTAGAATTGTAAAATTCCTTATTAAATTTTATTTTTTCATCAATCCCATGAAAAAATTAAATTGAATGGGTAATGAAAATTTTTGCCATTAAAAAATTAAATTTATTGGGTGATGAAAATCTTAGCCACTAAAAATTAAATTCAATGGCTAATGGAATCGCTAATGCATTAAAAAAAGTAATGGATTATTTACAACCCTCAACGATTTTCAGGACCAGTTTTTCAAACTGGGTTTATTTTTATCCGAGTTTAAATTATTATTGCTGGTATTTATATATTATCAATGTATAGAAATACTAGCAGTATTATATTAAACCCGGATAAAAATAAACCTGGTTTGGAAAACTGGCCTTTAAATTTTTGAAAATACAAAGAAAAAAACTATTAACTTAATACTAAAAATTACCGTTTTTTGACTCATTTGCAAACTTTTTTTGGCGTTCCATTAAAAGTGCTCGGTTTCGATAACTTTTTTCAGAGCGAAATCCGTTCAGAAAATTTGATTTTGAACTATTTCTGAACGTTTTTGGTTTTCATACCAGGATATTTACTGATTTTGCGCTTGAATTTTCAAAAGTTCAAAAAAAATTCGTTGTTGTACCGCATTTTGAAGCTTAGAATAGTCAACACTTTTTCAAAAATTTTTTTACTCGGTTGTATTTTTAAAAATTAAGCAAAAGAAAAAAAACATTTTACCTGTAAATTTTTTTTACGTTAAAGGAAAAAAAATTAAATAAATAAAAAAAATAAATGACGTATATTTTTTAACACCCGCAAATTATACAATTTAATAAAAAAAAAAAAAAAAAAGAAAACAAAAATCTTGGGCACATATCAGACAGATTACGCAAAAATAAATCCGCCTAAAATCGCATGTAATGATAATAAAGAGTGTAATGAATAAAATAATAACATGTAATAATAATATTAATAATAATAATACGAAAAAAATAAAACAATAATGACCGTTAGGATAAAACATACAATAATTGTTCACGTAATGGATCAATATAGGCTTGTGTTTCATACAGGAAATAAATAAATAAATGAAATTTGTTATTTACAACTGCTTAAAGTAATTAGTTAATTAATTAACGAATTATTTCCGAGACACAAACAATATATATTTCGATATCGAGCTATAATTATTATTAATATAAAATCGTTCGACCGCAAAGCGTGTCATTTAAATTTAAAATTTATTGTAATTATTATAGTTAAGTTATTGTATTATGGTAATTGTAATTATTTATGTTTTTAAATAATATGAGTGTGATTATAATCATTAATGTAAGCCTACATATTTACACTGTATTGATGTAACTTATTATTGTAATACAATCAGTGTATTTTTAATTGTGTATTACACTCAATATTCATCAATCATCAATTAAAATCATTGTAATTATTCAATGGTCAATTTATTTATCAATAATTATCCTTAAATTTATTATTCATTTATTGTAATTTAATTCACGCTAGTCAGCAAAAATTAATTTATTGAAAATAAGAAAAACAAGAGATAAATTATTGAACAAAATCAAAAATTGATTTTTTTACAATCGCTGACAAATATAAGAGAGATCTCCCAAAGAAGTTGATGTCTCTAGAGTGTTGATTTATCAACATAACAATTCTATTTCTAGATCTATGGTAGACATAATTTTTACTTGACCTTTCAACTGATAGCAGCCTTCTTATTCTTAGGTCAGTCCTTGAGTAAATAAAAACCAAAATCAGCCAGAATTTTAAGTGTCCGTTAACTACAGGTCGGCCACTTGTCTGCAATTAATTAAGCTACTGATCTTAACTTGGTGACCTATGCCGCTGATGCTGTTTACATTTGCTGACCATAAAGTAGCGTAAACATTGACAAAATTTATGTTGAATTTTTTCAACCCTGATTAAATCCTACTGAATCTGATTGAAATTCAATCGGATTTCAATCAGATTCGATGGAAAACAAACATTCAATCCGGATTGCTCGTGAGCGTTCCAAGTTTCCACTTGAAATTTCACAATCAGATTGAATTAGAAAACAATCAATTTAATTTCAATTATTTTCGGATTGAATCTGATTTTAATTTTTTAATCAGATTCAGTCGGAAAAAAATTATTTTCTTTTCGACAAACTTTCAATCGGATTTATTCTGAGTTTTCTGATAAAAACTGATTGAGTCAATCGGAAATTCCCAATTAGAGTTTTCCAATCGGAGTTTTTTTTATCAGAGATACTATTCAGTAAACGAAGACCAGCCAACAGACCTATACTCCAGGATTACAATTTAATTAAAATTAAAATTTTTATAGCTATGAAATATCCATGTCTTTTCAAAATGTTAATTTTACTTCGACTTACGAACCAAAATCTGGAATTGTCTGACCCCCATGAGCCCCAAAGTTTCTCTCAAGTGCCTTGAGTCTTCAAACTTAAATTTTATTTTTTAAATTTGAATTTTTATTAAAACTCTCCACTCTAAGGGACACCTTCAATTAAATCTCTGCTTAAAATTCATATATATCAAGTTCATAAATTGAATATTTCTATTCTTTATAGTAAAGATGGCCATTAAGAATTTTAATCTTCGGAACTACATTGGGATAAATTTATAAATGAAACAATAAACTAATTGAGTTTATCATAAAATTTATCTTAAAAATACAAAATTACACTTTAATAATTACAAATAATATAAAAAATTAAATATTTAATAATTAATAAATACAGTCTGCGCGATACTGTCACATAATTTTTTAATCTGGTCATTATTCGTGTACTCGGCAGCCAGAATAGCATTGGCTAGGGCAATAGTTTCTTTAACAGATCTAGCTTTGATCCAAATTCTTCCATTCATACCCACAGCCAATTCATACGGCTGTTCTTTAGCAAAAGCTTCGAAGAAAGGATTATTGGGACTCAATATCTTACGTACAAGACTCAGCGAACAAGTAAAAAGCATTCCATCAGGTCCCAAGACTCCTAGTTTACCTTTTTTACCCAGCGAATCAACGCACACCAACTCCGGTTCCATGTCCTTGCTAGCAATCAGTAATTTAGCGAAGACGATATCTCCAATTTGTACATCAGGACGATTTCTTTTACTCGCACCCTCAAATGCCAGGTATGGTAATGCAGCTTGATCACTTGCTCCAATATCTACTTTGAATATGTCACCAGCTTTTTGTGTTACTATTCCTACGACATTTTCACCACGAACTGGAACATACCTATAGTCATATTTAATAACAATAAAATATAATATTTATATTTATGAGAGTAAATGTAACTGACAAGAGGAAATTTTTAAAATTTTTGAATAAATAAATAAAATGTCAGTAGAATAGAAATTTAAAAATGCGTCTTTAGATCAATGAAAAATCAGTATGCGCATTTTTTTAAATTTCATTATTTTAATTGATTTATTTATTTACTTAAAGTTCATAAATTTTCTCATGTCTGCTTCATTCACACTCATATATAGATAAGAGTGAATGTAACTGACAAGAGGCAATTTTTAAAATTTTTGAATAAATAAATAAAATGTCAGTAGAATAGAAATTTAAAAATGCGTCTTTGGATCAATGAAAAATCAGCACGTGCATTTTTTTATTTTATTTATTTAAAATTAATAAATGGTCTGATGTCTGCTACATTTACACTCATTACATGTAGCAGACATTAGACAATTATTATAATTTTGAAATAAATGAAAAAAATTTATATCGAATAAAAATAAAAAAATTCACATTTACAGAATTTAAAAATCGATATCTGCATTTTTTTTATTTTGTCTTTTTAATTGTTTAGTTCGTTTATTTATAATTAAAAATTTTTTTAGATCTGCTACATTAACTCATTTATATTATGATCCTGCAGTTACCAGACAATTAACAAATTTTGGATTTTTTTTCCAACGATTTAATTTAAAAAAAAAAACTATAAATTTGCACATCTAGAAAATTGAAAAGGTTATGAGTCCAATTTTTTTAAATATTTTTTTTTCACAGTTTATCGTTTTTAAAAAACTCCAAAAATTATTAGACGTCAACTAACTTGAGTATCACATTTCTATTTACTTATTTATTAATTATTTAGTTTACCTTCGCTGATAACTGTCAACATAATAAATAGTAGTGCGTTTTTTTAAAACACCAGCTTTACATGAGTAAATAATGTCACAATCACGTCGAAGTCCTGGACCAAGAATTACTTTTTCTTTCGGATTAGTTGACGTTATTTTAATAACATCCCCAGGCATCACAACGTCTCCTATCATGTCACCCATTATTTTAAATATTTAAATAATCAATAAACAATTTAATTTTATTACATTCAATTACAAACCACGTGTTTTACTAATGTACTGATAAATAACAAAACATGTATGTATTTATAGGTTATGAAAATTAGATTTCAAAATAAACCCGCGAAAATTTCAAATATCAATTGAATTTTCATCGGCACAATTGGAAATATTTTAACTTTCCAAGCAGAAGAATAAAAAATTTTTGACATTTTGATAAAATTTTGACAGTTAATTCCATGATTATTTTACCGGCTAAAATATTGTAAGTTTAAGTTTTTAAATTTCGCGCCGCATTTCAAAATGTAGCCTGGAAGCTCTGCCAGTAATTTCCTGGTCTATTCTCCAACCAGCGAATTAACGGATAAATATAAAACTAATTAAAAAAACGCGCCATCTTTTATCAGTAAAATATTTTATCTCATGGTTGTGTCCCGTTGGTCGTGTGCTTGTGTGTGTTCGTATTCTACTAATCGATCGTATTTTTTCTTAATATTTTATTATTAAAACAATTACGGATGATTGTCAAATATAATACTCCATTGCCAATAATTATTTAAATTAACAAGTGAGTATTTGCACAATTGTTTCATACTTTTTATTGATTCTTTATTATAATCAGCTTATAAATTCGATCAATAATCCATTGAAATTATTCTAACCTATTCAAGTGAAAACCATCCGGTTCAAATCCACTCTGCTCCGATTATTTTATATTTTAACTCACAATAATTCAAATTATTAAATACCGTGTATGTTTTTGACGTATGTTAAATTTAAAAAATTAATTAATTATAATAAATTATTGAACTGTTTGTTTATCAGGCGACATGTACAATGGAATTGGTCTGCAAACGCCCCGAGGATCTGGTACTAATGGACATGTCCAACGTAATTGGGCAGTTGTACGTAAAACTAAAGACAAAGTCGACTATAAATCTGATGATAAATTAGACTCGATAAATAAACAGCCAAATAAAGAAATTCTTGATCATGTACGTAAAAGAAAAGTCGAACTTAAAGTCGCTGAGTTCACTGACATCCTCGAAGATCAGGGGTAGGCATCAAGTATTAATTTTTTTTTAATTAATCATCAATTATTTTTAATCAATTGAATTATTTTCCAGATTTACCGCCAGTGAAATAAAAGAAAAAATTTCAAAATACCGCGAAGTTTTAATGGACTCAGGATTAAAAGCTCCTGTACCAATAGATGAATTCGGACGTGTAAAGTAAGTAATTAATAATTATTATTTATTATTATTTCCTATAATTTATCAATTTTAGTCATCTGACTATTAAATAAATTTAAATTCCAGTAATTTTTGTAATTTAGGTCGAGTATTTATTGATCGTTTTTAAAATAAATTTAAAATGTTGGAAAAAAAAAATAATAATAATAATAAAAATGTTTATCGCTTGGTAATTCCCGGGACTGACCTGGGTATCATAATAAATCTGGGGTTCGTTGCTAACTTTCAACCCTCGGTTGTATATATATATAGATATATATCTATATATGTGCATACAGGTCATCCCTTCTATTTGAAAGCTTACATCCGTGTATACAAGCTTTCAATATCGACTTCCCTAAGCGCCGGCGCTTCTCGTCAGAGAAAATAACAGAAACGAGAGAACAAGAGAGGAAGAGAATATCAGGCTGCGCGCAACCAGTAAAGATTCAATCCTACAGATATTTAAAGCTTGGATGGATGTGTGTGTGTTGGTAACGTGGTTACTATAAGTCCAGCATCATTCTTTACCAGTGCGGGTATGGACCGGCGTCGCGACGCCTTAAATAATCAGTACGTCAATTTTAAGACGTACTAAAAAAGGCGGATAAATTATACAGCAAAAATGTAGTCCGTGTTTTAATTAACGAGTTTGTTAACTCAAAATCACATAAGTCTTCCATTAGAATTAATAATTACATATATAAGATATATTATAATATACTAATTAAATTTCACGAATTTATAACGTCATATTTATGTGGATTTTTAATATTTATTATTTTTTTAATAAGCCAACGATTTATATAAAGTTACGGATTGTTTAATTAATGAGGTTTATTAATTATAAACTAAGTGTTAGTGTGCCTGATCCAACGTCTTCCTAAATAAATAAATAAATAATAATAATAATATATATATTTACACGATTTATACGATCGAATTAATTCTAAGTATTGGAAATAATTAGCAAAAAAAAAAAGAAATAATAGTTCGAGTGACTGAGAAAAGAAGCGACAAAAACATCCGGTTTTTAAAAGATCAGAGAGAGGAAGAGGAAGAGGAAGATATTTAATTACAAGGGAACAATTTTATCCTGAAGAAGAATAAAAAATTTTTTGATTGAATTTTAAAAATAAAAATGTCTGATTTATCAATGACTATGTCAATAGCGCCAGGGAAAACTCCACGAGGACGTGGTCCTGTAGACGGCCGTGCGTTTTTCGAACGTCTTTGGCGTGGTAATTTTTTTCTCGACCGTCAAAAAGCATTCAAACAACGAACGCGTAAACGTAAATTACAGACAGCTAATGGTAAAAAACGGATCCAGCAACAATTGCAAGCTAAACAGCAGCATTGCTGCTGCTGTCAACGCATTCAATTACATTTACTTGCTGGTCGACGTAACAGCATGAGATCCGTTGTTAGGTGAATAATTTAATTAATTAATTATTATTTATTTTATAAATTGACCGTGTTTATGATTCATGTTCACTTAAATACAATTACTTGACTTACTTTATTATTTAATTATAAAAGATTAAATACTTATTGGATCAAAGTATTTTATTATAAGGTTTCACTTAAAGTTTTACTTTTGAACTGATTATTATTTTTACTTAAATAATTTTTTAAAAATAAAAAAATAGTTTTTGTCAAAGATTATAAATACGAAAATAAATTAGTGTGAATGTAGCAGACATCAGACAAATTTATAATTATAAATAAACAAAATAAATTAAAAAAATAAAATTAAAAAAAAATGCACTTATGAATTTTGCAATTTTTTAAATACGCATTTTTTAAAAATTATTTTTATTAATTATTTACTCTATTTATTTATAATTTTAAATTTGTCTGATGTCTGCTACACTCATTAATAAAAAAATTAATAAATATGTAAATATTTTTTACTGTTATAATATATGGGATTATGATAATGACATTGGGTATCGCGGGTGTTAAAGAGAAAGTCCGAGGCATGAAAAAGAGCTCTGGCGATTGTGATAAAAGAGAACAGTGCAGCAGGGGATTGTATTGATCGCAAGCGCGAGGTTTAAATGGGAATAGGGGTGGATACTGAGCCCCCGGGTTTTCATTTAAGGGCGAGGGGGTACAGTTGCTGACTTGGCGTCAGTCGTCAGTACATTATGTCATCTACGGTCTAGTAGTTATCATTTCTAGTCTCAATTTCTCCAAGCAATAAACAAATAAATCATTAAAAATGACTGTCAAAATAAATACTCGGTTTGAATTTAAATTTTATTTTATTTTAAATTCCTATTGTTGTTGTTGTTATTAAAAATTATTTAAAATTAAATTTACAGTGTGCGAGAAACACATCAAGTTGCAGAGGCACAGCAGGAGAAAAATGCAAAATTACGTGAAGCATTTGGTATATCAGAATTTTTCGTCGAAGGGAGTAGTCTAGATCCAGAACGACATGCACGTGAAGCAGAGGCTCGTGCTGCGGCAAATAAAGTGTACGAATTAGTCCACAGTCCAAGTCCGGCAGCAGAAGAACCCGAGCCAGTTGCTGAGAAAAAAGTAAAGCGCAAAAGATCCAGCAGCAGCAACAAAAAGAAGAAGGGAAAGAAGCACAAGAAGGACAGGTAGACGATAGTGTGTATGATTGTAAGCGTCTTTGGAGGCTGGAAACGTTTCGGCTGCTTTTATTTATCACGTATAATTATTAGTTTTTTTTATTTACACTTATATTTATCGTATGAGTGGCCGAACTCTCGACTCGAGGCTCCAAGACCCCCGATAGAGAATTGCTTGGCCCTAGTAGTTTCCTGTCATCTTTTTTTAATACTCATTTATTATTTTTAAATGATACTTATAATTATTTATATATTACTATTATTATTTATCCCAATTTAATATAAATTTTATTACTGTTATTAATATTGTAACGCTTTTTCGACACATCTACGTCAGTTTTGAATCATTAAATTCGCCTACTGTCTCATACCCCGTACATCTTTCTCTGTTTCAAACAGAACTGAGGAGGACTGAGTGCCTACCCAGTAGGTAAGTTCGTCGCGAATTGATTTTAAAGCAAAAAAAATTTATTTATTCATTTATTTTAATAATTAATTCTTATTTATTTATATATTTTATACCCTCGTATTTATTGTTACGTTTCCCACGGTACGGATTATTTTATGAACGTAAATGTTTGCTTATTTTTTTTTAGTAAAATATTTATCAGCAAGTGATAAATAATTATTTTAATTCTGCTCTTTTCTTCGCGGTAGTTAATTTTTTTTATTGATTTATTTTCATCCTCTGTCTTGATAAATAAATAAGCAAACACTTAGCGGATATAATTTAAAATATATTATATATATTAGGGATATATATTTTTATTTTATTTTGTTATATCGATTAAAAAAAGAGCCTATTGTTAATGTCATCTCTCTATTTTTTTCTGACAAGTCCGTCCCTATCGATGGTTATCAAGGTAATACTAATCCCATATTATAATCAATACAATCCTCATAAATCTCTCGTGTACTATTTTATTGTGTTGATTAAAAAGAAATTTAAAAGATTTAGTTCTATTGTAAATATATTTCTTTTTTTTTTTTTTATTTACTGTTAAAAAATTTATATATTTTTATGACAAGTGGGAGTAGAAAAAATTTAGTACTTTTGTATTTTAAAATTACATTCGTGTGAAAAAAAAAAGTTTGAGCAGTCGAACTTCAAAATTTAAGACAAAATTGAATTTTTTCACTTTTATAAAATTTTAATACAGAAATAAATAAATTATGGGATGAAATTAGATGGCAAAATAAAATATTGTATAAAATTTCATACTAATCAGTACAAAAGTTTAAAATATTTTGAAATTTATGAATTTACAAATTTTTTTTCAAATAAAAAAAATTTGATTCAAGTCACAGTAAGATCGAAATTTTCAAATTTTCGATAGTTCTCATTAGTACTCCAGTAACACATTTGGCTTTATGACATCTGCAAATTAGGAGTTTTGAGGCTGTTTTTTGACTTATCGATGAGGCACCAAAATGTTGGCGTAATCAGAAGTTTATGTCACCGAAAAATTATTTGCTTAAAAGACTTGACACAAATGAAGATAAAAAGTAAATTCAAATAATTGTCAAATAAGTTATCATTTAAACGATTTTTTTATTGAAATTACTTTTATATATGATATTCAAGTTAGTTGACGTTTAATAATTTTTTATTTTTTTTCAAAATGATAAATTATAAAAAAAATAATATTTTAAAAAATTGCACCTACAGTTTTTTTTATTTTCTACATGTGCATATTTTTAGTTTGTTTTTCTTTTGAAATTGATTCGTGAAAAAAAAATCCGACAATTGTCTGTTAACTTCAAGATCATACTTCAGGATCATTTTTTTTAAAACAGAAAAAATGACATAAATTTCCTATGACTCCTAAGACCAACATCTACATGCCTTATTTATATAAAAACATTTCGTTTTGAGACAAAAATTTGTCGTGTCTTTTTAAAAAACATATTAAAGTTGTCTCTGTGCTACTTGGGCATCAGTATGAAACCTAAAACTTGACTGGTTAAACTTTTATTTTTTACGCGGGAATAAATTGTAAATTTTAAATTTTAAGTTTCACAAAAAATTGTTTATGAAAGATACAAATTAAAGCTGCGATAATAAAATATTGCAATTAATTATAAAATCTTGTATAGTTTTTGCGATTTTGTAACAAAAAATAATCGATTTTCATATCGACGGATTTAAAATAACAAAGTTAATTTAAATTTTAAAATTCGCGGTATTAATTTCCATTGCTCATAAATAAAATTTAAAGTACTCGTCATAAAATTACAATACATTCATTGCAATGTATTAGAAAATTATAAAAATTTTTTAACAGTATAATTAATTGTTAATTACTTAGATGTATTTAATTATTAATTTATTAGGTATTAGTATGAACTAAATCTTTTAATTATGAGTAGTCGATTTGTTGATTGTTTTTTTATTGTACTTTTAAAGGCACTCTGTGTGTGTCACTAAATTCCACGTTTTAAAATTAAATTATTAATTAATTTTTCTAATTAATAATTAATTTAATATTGACAAAATTTAAGACGTTAAATTGTAAAAAAGAAAGTTTTTTTTTAAGTGTTTAATTTATTTGTTAATTATTTATGTTTGTACATAACACACTGTCGTATTATCGACTACGATTTGTTTATTATCAGCACACGAGATATGCACTTGACGACATAAGGAGACGTCCACTGCAAGATTATTAGAAATAATGATAAAAAAACAATATATCATTTTTCATCTTTTATTCATAAATTAAATTATAAATAAATATATAAATAATATTTTGTTATTTTTAATTTTAATTATTGGGATTATAAAAATATTTATTATTTTTTTTATTTAATTTTTATTAGATCCGAGTCACCTAAAGAAAAAACTAAGAAGAAAGACAAATCTAAGAAGAAAAAGAAAGAGAAGAAACATAAAAAAGTTGAAGTCAGTTCATCTGATAGTGACTCGAGTGATGATTCTGATGATAGCAGGTAATTTATAAATTAATTAATTTATGATTTTTAATTAAAGTAAATGGTAGATAAATTAATTAATAATAAATAATTAAATTTCAGTTCTTCAGAAGCAGAGTCAAAAAAAAAGAAAAAGAAGAAAAAGAAGAAGTCGAAAAATGAAAGTGGAAAAAGTAAAGAGGTAAGAAATTTTAATATTTTTAAATATGTCTATTATTTTATTTAAAAAACAAAGTTTTATAAATGATAAATGTTTTTAAATTTAAATATAAGCACGATACTGCATGTCCCTTGTCACTCAATTTTTTTTTTAAAAACTAAAAAAATATTTTTATTTGTCAATTTACAAATTTCTTTCTTTTATTTATTTACTTTATTAGTAAAGAAAAGACCCAAGTATTTACACTTTATTTTATTTTATTACCAAATTAAATTCTTTTAAAAAAAATCTATTTGTTATAAATTTTAAATAATAAATAGTAAAAAAATTTTGTTCCGAAAATGTTCCTGACAGTGAACTTCCAAAATTGAGACAATTCTGAACATTGAGTTGAATATTTTTGGAACTTTAAAATAATTAGAAGTCTGGAAAATTTTCAACTATTGTAGACTTTTTTTTAAATTTTTTTAAGCAAAATTGATTTGAATTTAAAATTTCGTGAGTTCATAATTAGTTCCAATAACTCATTTTTTTGAACAAATCAATAAGTGAAAAAAACTGAGCTTCCCTAAAAATTCTAATAAGAGTCAAAAATATTCATATACATTTTCAAATTATTTTTATTTTTTTTGCCTCATACCTGAATATTTCTAGTAAGAGTCGGAAATATTCAAAATTCCTAATTAACTCCTTTTTTTTTTTTTTAATTTCTTCAAACCCAAAAAATTGTCAAATCGAATTATTTTCGTTCAAAAAATAAAAAACAACGCAGGAAAAACCTACACTAGTTGAAATTTGTTCACTTAATAATTTTTTCAAAGTTCCAAAAATGTTAAGTTAGACCGTAAAAAATTGACAGAGAATTCGAAGTAATTACGGATTTTATTTAAATCCAAATTCACTCGGAGTTCCGGAGTTAAAAAAAATCAATCTGCATACTGAGTAAATACAGAGTTTGCTTTTTCAGCTGAGTTTCGAAGTGATCTGGATTTTATTTCAATCTGCATTCACTTCAATTCGGAGTTTTAATATTACAATAAACTCCCCCTCAGAGTAAATTTCACTCCTAGAAAATTATATAAAATCCCAGTCACCCGCTCCGCATTTACTCCGGATTTATTCCGCGTTCATTCCACTATTTTTTTAAATTATAAAGTTCAGAATTGTCTCAATTTTGAAAGTTCACTGTCATGAATTTTTTTTACACAAGTTTTAAATAATTGGGCTTTTAAACTTTTTATTTATTTATTTATAAATTTATTAAATATGTTAAGCATGAGTCCAGTGCTTGTTATCGTAAAAAAAACAGTTTAATCTGATTTTCAAGTTAAAAAAAAAATCATTATTTCAAAGTGTAAATCTCAGTATTGTTTGTAATTATCAGCGCCATTTGACAGGATACATTCCCTGAGTGAGTACCCGATATGCCGCTACTCAATGTAATAAATAATTCGTAATTTATTATTATAAAAATTTAATTATTATAATAATAACAATTATATATATTTAAAAAAAAAAAACGAGTTTGCGACTGCTGTATGTATCACTTGTTTTTTTTTTGTGTTGAGCACTAAATAAACGTGCGTTTAAAAATACACGAGGCTTCTAATCGACATAAAAAAATAGTTATGATTAGATCACTAAAGAAATAGTTAAGAGTGTGTATAATAAATAAATTAATTAATTAAAAAAAAAAAACGCCTGTATCCCATAACTAAATATTACTCATTCAGTGAACCCATTAATCAGATTTTGATGAATTTCCATTGATAAGTAATCGAAAGACTGTTGACTGAATGCATGTTCGATGTTTTGTATTCACTTAATAAATAATTTATTGATATCATTATTTAATTATTTATTTTAGAAGAAAAAGGTTGCCTCGAAACGTAAACGTCAATCATCTGAAAGTTCATCTGACTCGTAAGTTATTTAATTATATTTTTTATCATCATTATAATCAATTATTTAATTGATTTTATTTTTAATACTCAATAGTTCTCCCGAAAGACCAAATAAAAAATCAAAGAAGCAACAAGAAAAAAGTCCTGAAAAAATTCCCATTGTTGAGACAATTATCCGCGAAACCCGGCAAGGACGTTCACCAAAACGACAAGAGCGATCTCGTGTAGAGACGCCCCCTCCAAGACAACGAGAATCACCAGTACGTCATTTAGTACCGGATAAAAAAGACCGATCATTAGATAGAATAAAAGAACGGACACCTGCTGTGGTACCGCCTCCAGTAAAACGTCACGAAAGACGCTCGGTATCACGTAGTCGTGATCGTGGTGGCATCAATGATCGCAATAGATCACCGAGAAGATACTCAAGACAGCAAAGAAGTCAATCGCCTCGACGAAGACGTTTTTCACGGTCTCCAAGACGGACAACTCGTTACTCAAGATCGCGAAGTCAGAGTAGACCGCGATATGATCGGTACCGAGGCGGTGGCTCCAGACGCAGACCTTCCCCGTTTAGACGAGAGAGAAGAAGATCTCGTTCACGAAAACGTTCGCCTCGTAGAGACCGGCGTGAATGGTCGCGAGACCGTCGACGAACGCGCAGTAAATCTAGAAGTCGCTCCCGGCGATCTTCTATCAGTTACTCGCCTGTTCGTAAAAATGTTGATCGCTACAAGGACACGCTGGAAGATAAAAAGAAGTTGATGAAACCTAGATCTGTATCCCGGGGTAGGAAACCAAAAGCAGTGGCGCCTCGTGTGAGCTTGAGATCGTCGAGTGAAGACGAGGCGGATGTCGTTGACGATGATCCCAAGCAACAGGAGGATGAAGAGAAGTTGAAAGAACTGAATACTCTGAAACGTCTTCAAAGTGGATTAGCAGCCAAAGCACGCGAGTCACTGGGTAAAAAAGTTAGTCCTGTTAAAATAAAAACTGAAAAAAAAGAAGAAAGTATTTTAGATATCGCTCTGCCTGCTGATCCTCCAAAAAGTTCATCAATCACTCAACCAATTTTGCGAGACAAATCTAAATCTAAATCCAAGTCGCCGATTCAGTTGAATATCACACGATCTGTTGAGTCAAGTCGGTCACCTTCTCCCGCGCTGCCTTTAACGCGCGCTGAAGCTGAAGCTGCTGCTGCCGCTACTTCTACTTCTAACTCTATTTCTACTATTTCTACTTCAGTAACATCAACTACATTAACAACTGCTTCAAATGTTCCCACAATTATTTCAAATACTATTTCACCTGTTAAAATTCATTTGAAAATTACAACACCACCTGCTGCACTTTTGATACAAGAACGTGATATTAAACTCCGTTCTCCATCTGAATCACCGCCAATGTCAAACAAAATAATACTCCGAGCATCACGATCCCCCAGCACACCAAAAAAAAGTCCTGTTGTAAAGAAAAAGTCTTACTCGCGGTCACCGACACGCTCGTCATCGCGATCAGTGTCTAGAGACCGCATTAAAGAAACTTCAAGATCACCGCGACGTCGGTCATTGTCACGAGATCGCGAAGAAACGTCAAGATCAAAGTCACGTGATAAAAAATCTAACTCACCCGGAAAACGATCTCGGTCTCCTTCACGGACAAAACAGTCGCCGTCGCCAGTGAGGTCCAAACATTCTCGCGGCTCACGATCTTCGTCGAGATCAAAACATTCAGTCTCGCGATCACGATCCAGTTCCAAGAAAACCAGCTCGAGGTCTCCGAAGAAAGTACGATCCAGGAGCAGGACCAGGTCCGAGTCCCACAGGTCTAGGAGTCGGTCGTTGTCTAAAAAGTCTCGCAGTAGATCGAGGTCGGGATCTAGAGACAAACCGAAGAGGAGCCGCAGTCGGAGCAGTTCTCGTTCATCTAGAAGGTTATTATTTTTATTTTTTTATTTTATTTAAGGGGGAAAAGGATCTGAGATACAAAAAAAAAAGCATATTTTTGTGATTTTTTTTTTCAGAGTACCTTCGTTATTTAAATTCTTAAAATTTGTGACATTATTAAGCATCATTCAAAGAATATTCTGCTAAATTTTCATAAAAAAATATTGAAAAATAAGCCAGTGGTAGTGGGGAGAGACGAGTCACCTCAAAAAAAAAGTCTCCATGCCGTAGGCAGGATAATTCATGACTGCCTCATCTGAAATCAAAAAACCAAAATGATTTCTTTAGTACATAAGTTTATCTTGGATTTGAACGAAGGAATAAAAAAAATATTCATTTTTGAATTTTTGGTAAAGATGCAATCAAAAAACTTTGATTTTTGCCAAAAATTGCTTCTTTTGTTTAATTAAAAAATAAGAAGTTATTGAAAAAAAAAATCCTTCGTTCAAATCTAAGATAAACTTATGTACTAAAGAAATCTTTTTGGTTTTTGATTTCAAATGAAGCAGTCATGAGTTATCCTGCCTACTGCATTGAGACTTTTTTTTTTGACTCGTCTCTCCCCACTACCACTGGCTTATTTTTCAATATTTTTTTATGAAAATTTAGGATAATATTCTTTGAATGATGCTTAATAATGTCACAAATTTTAAGAATTTAAATAACGAAGGTACTCTGAAAAACAAAAATCACAAAAATATGCTCTTTTTTATGATCCTGAAGTTAGCAGACAATTAGTAATTTTCTGATTTTTTTTTCAACAAATAAATTACAAAAAAACAAAAACTAAAAATATGCACGTATAGAAAATTTAAAAAACTACAGGTGCAATTTTTTCAAATATTTTTTTTTTATTATTTATTGTTTAAAAAAAAGTCCAAAAATTATTAGACATCAACTAACTTCAGTATCATTCTTTTTCTTGTATCTCAGACCCCTTTCCCTTCGTTAAAATTGAATTTTAAAAAAATCTTAATTATTTAAAATTTCCAATCAGTTCGACACGACGCAGCCGAAGAAGTTTTTCAAGTTCCTCGCGGTCATCAAGCAGCGCGTCTAGTCGTTCGTCACGTTCTAGCTCCAGTAGCTCTGGCTCAAGTCGTTCGCGATCACCATCAATACCCCGACGTCACGGCTCACCGAGTTTCCTCGATCGACGTCGTATCACCAGGTGAGTTTACTTGTGTTAACTCGTAAATCCATTAGCCAATTTTTTATTTCGGCTATTTTATTATTATTTTTTTTTTTTTACTGCACCAACTTAAAGTTGTATTCACTCGCTCAGTTTAGAACATTTATTTTATTATTATTTATGTTTATTATTATTTGTTATTTTTATTTTTATTTTATTTAAATTCAAATATCCAACAACAAAAAATGACTAAAAGTAAATGAAAAAATTTATAAACTTTAATTTAAAATTTAAAATTTAAACTTAAAAAAAAAAAATAGTTAACATGAGATATTTTGAAATTTTTTTAAATAATTGAAGATCAAAAATGAAAATTGATCGTTCAATTTGTATTAAAATTTCCTAATTTTCTTCTTTGTTTTTTGTTTGTTATATCTAGCAGAGACAGATCAAGGGGCAGGCATAGAAGATAGAGTATTCAGGAATCACACAGATAATTGTATAAAATGATTTTATCATTTTATTATTTTTTTTTTTCTCTTTTGTTTAATAAACATTCAATTAAATGGAACAGTACTGAAATAATAACACTTTGAATTTAGCTTCTGAATAACTAAAAAAGAAATCAATAAAAATTATTTATAAACAACAAACAAACGTCTTGATACTAATAATTAACATACGTACATATAATTAAAAACTAAAGTGGAAATAGAATTTTTTTAATTTTTAATTTCATTTGTTACTTTTTATTTTATATTTTAATCATTATTTTAAATTAAATCATATGTGGATGCCCGTTATCACTAAATTATTATTTTTTGCATTATCATACGTAGCATGTGTGTATATCCTATTATATGTTAATGTTCTTTATTTTCATAAATAATAATAATTCATTATTATTATTATTATTACCTATATTATAACTTATTGTAAATTGATTTAAATACAATTGCAAGTAGTTTTTAAAAAAAAATTTTATTTGCATTATAAATAAAAATGTATTTATTAGTTTATTTGCTAGTAATTTTTGTTTATTTATTTATTTATTATTATTATTATTATTTTGTGACTAATGCAATTAATTAATGATACTGAAATTAGCTGATGTCTAATAATTTTTTGAATTTTTTTTAAAACAATAAATTATAAAAAAAAAATATTTGAAAAAATTGCATCTGTAGTTTTTTAAATTTACTACATGTGCATATTTTTAGTTTATTTTTTTTTTGTGATTGATTTGTTGAAAAAAAAAAAATCCGAAAATTTGTCTGTCAATTTCAGGATTATAATTAATTTATAAGTCAATTAGTTTTAAATAATTGAGCTAAATTTTTAAGTACAAAAGAAATGAAATAATAAATTGCATTAGTGACATGATATTTAAGGAAGTTAATTATTATTTATTATTATTATTATAAAATTATAGATATCACTTTTGTGAATTTTATTTTTTTTGCATCGAAGTGTATCACAAATTATAGAAGAAAGTACGGTAAGTACCACCGAATTATTTTTTTTTTGTTGCATGCTTATTTTTGAATGCTTGATTATTATTTTTTTTTTTTTTACACCAGATCCCATTTAAATTAAAAACCTCCAGATTAATATGATGGAAATGTCGCAGGCTAAATAAGCTGACTTTTAAAATTAAAATTACTGATCAAATTTATTCAGTCGGAAAATTTTAGGGGAATCTGACTGGGAATTCGACTTTTTCTGTAAAACATTTTTTTTTTTTTTAGTATACAAAGGTAAAAAAAATTAAAATTTTATGAGAGGTTTGTTTTTTCATAAATTTCATGGAATTTCTTATAAATTTGATAAAAAATAATGGTACTGAAATTAGCTGACGTCTACTAATTTTTTGATTTTTTTAAAAACGATACATTTAAAAAAAAAACTGTTTCAAAAAATTGCACTTAGAATTTTTTTAATTTTCTACATGTGCATATTTTTAGTTTTTTTTTTTTTTAAATTAAATTATTAAAAAAAAAAAATTCAAAAATTGTTAATTGTCTGCTAACTTCAGGATCATAAAAAATTTATCATATTTTAAATTGGGTAAATTTTATTCAAAATTTTAAATTTTTATTACTGCACTATCGCATAAATTTGATCTAAAATTTAACAGCTAAGTAACTTTTGATCCGCAACTTAAAAAAAAAACATTTTATTAAACCCGGAGGTATTTTTATCATAATTAATCTGCTGCAACTTTAATAAAATAAATTAACTCTAATATATAAAAAACATTGAAGCTGGAGTTGGAGTGATTAATAATCAAACAGGATTTGAAAAAAATAAAGAACGATAAAATATATAAAAGGATGATGGATTAAAGAAAAAACTGGGTTCTAGTGCTAGAAAACGACCGATACCATATCACCGGCCAACACCATCGCCACAGTCATCACCAAGTAGCAGTGAAAGCAGCAGACACAGCGACTGGTCGAGTCCCAGTAGAAGGTCTAGTCATTCACCAACACGAAGTCCATCTTACTCTCGTTAGAATATAAATTTAAATCGTAAATAATTGTGACATAAATTTAAATTAATTGATTAATTATTTTTTTGTTAGTTAATTTTTTGTCGTTGCATAGCTCAAAAAATACATCAGTGCAATATTCAAAAATTGTGCTGATTATTTTATTTAAAATAGTTTAATTAATGCAATCGATACTAGTCAGATTAAATTATTAGTTATAATTAAATTAAATTAAATTATATAATTATTGATATTGCAAAGCGACCAATTAAATTATTGTGATTCGAAATATTTTAGTGCAATGTTATAATCACCTGTTTCATCATATGTAAATAGATAATTTATACGCTCGATTAATCATAGTAATGTATATGATCTCAAAACAAGTCATTCCAAAGTGTGTAATTATTAATTATATTTATTAACTTATTTATTTGTATTACTAATGATAATTAGATCGAATTTAATTGTTTTTTTTTTTTTTAACAGAATTGATATTATAAAGTAATAAAATAAATTTTACTGATAATACTCAAAAGCTTGAGGGAATTTTTAAACAATACCTTACCCTTCCACTTTTTTAAAATATTCAATGACTGAACTGTCAAACGGAATTAAAATTTTAATAATTAATTTAAAAATAAAATTAAAGCATTAATTGAAAAAAAGATGACATAGTTACAATTTTGCGGGGACATAAATTTTAAAAAAAATTACTTACAATAATGAACACGTTTAGAATTTTTTTTTCCATCAAATTAATTACAAAAAACTAAAAGTATATGGAGTGTGAATGTAACAGACAGACAAATTTAAAATTAATAATAAATAGAGTAAATAATTAATAAAAGAAAATTTTAAAAAAATGCGCATTTAAAAAATTTTTAAATTAATAAGTGCATTTTTTAAATTATTTACTCTATTTATTTATAGTTTTAAATTTGTCTGATATTTGATATATTAACACCCGTAAAAGTATGATGATACTAAAGTTTGCGGAAGTCTAATAATTTTTGAATTGTTTAAAAACTATAAATTATAAAAAAAAATATTTTGAAAAAATGCACGTGTAGCTTTTTTAATTTTCTACATGTGCATATTTTTAGTTTATTTTTTTTCGTAATTGATTTGTTACAAAAAAAATCCGAAAATTTTTATTTGTCTACTAAGTTCAGGATCACAAAATATGGACATGAATAAAATTTTAAAAAACTGTAGGTACAATTTTTTAAAATATTTTTTTTTTATAATTTATCGTTTTGAAAAATAATCCAAAAATTATTAGACAGCTAACATCAGTATCATTTTTTTTTTTTTTTTTTTAAATCCGTCTTGGAAAAATGATACTGAAGTTAGCCGTCGTCTAATAATTTTTGAATTTTTTAAAAAATGATAAATTATAAAAAAGAAATATTTTAAAAATTGCACTTATAGTTTTTTAAATTTTCTACATGTGCATATTTTAAGTTTTTCTTTTTCTTGTAGTCAATTTATTGAAAATAAAATTTAAAAATTTTAAATTGTCTACCAACTTCAAGATCATCTTGAAAAAATTGTAACTACGTCGTCCTTTTTTCAAAGTAATGCATTAATTTTTCTTAAATAATTAATAATATTTTAATATACTTGACAGTTCAAGGTAATTGAATATTTTTGAAAAATGTAGGGGTGGGAGGCACTGTCTGAGAATGCCCTTAAATTAATGATTCAATTTAAAAATTAATTGATATTAATTCAAATTGTTAAAACTTATTTATAATTTAAATTATTTATTTAAAATAAATAATATTTGTCTGTCGTTATAAAAAAGTATTAAATTTCTTAATAAATCTGTAATATACTCTGTATTGTTGTTGTGTGTGATTAAAGTTCCAAGTGCTTGATAATAAAATGACGTCAAAAAAATTTTAAAAACTTAATTGTTTCATTTATTTATATTAATATGTAACAAAGAGTAGGTTTTAAAATTATAATCATAATTGTAAAAATATTGCTCATATCGAAATAACTATAATTCAATTTTTTAGATCATGGATAGTTAAATTAATATTGAGATTTTATCAATCAATTGAAAGTAATAAAATTAATAAATTATAGATGAGTTTAAATGTAGTAGACATCAGACAAATTTTAAATTATAAATAAATAGAGTAAATAATTTAAAAAAAAACATTTATGAAAAATGCACTTATTAATTTCAAAATTTTTTAAATGCCCATTTTTTAAAAATTTAATTTGATTAATTATTTACTCTATTTATTAATTATTTTAAATATGTCTGTCTGGGGTGTGCGAATAATTCGAACTTACAAATTATTCGCATCGAATGGAATCTAATTATCGAACTTTGAATCGAATAATTCAAATTTTTCGTAAATTTTCAACGACTTAAAATTGCAATATTTTTTCCAATAATTCAAATTTTTGTCAGAGGTATAGAGCTCAGGCACGAATTTAAAAAAAAAATTTTTTGGTTTATTTCAATCGAGAAATTTGAAAAATTCAAAAAATTCAAAAACTTTCGGATAATTATAAAGTTGACAAATAATTCAAAAATTTACGAATTTTAAAAGTTTTGAATTATTCAAAAATTCAAATAATTCGATTCGATTCAAACCCGATTCGCAGACCCCTAATAATTTAATATCTTTTTAAAAATTAATTATAAATATTGAGATTTAAAAATAAAATAAAATAAATAAATATTGATAAAATTTAACGTAAAATAACAACAATTTAGTTTACACATTAACTTTATTGTGTTAAAATACAAATACGATTGACATTTCAAGATCTTTAAATTTTTTTAAAAAAGCGGGAGCTCCCGTCTGATATTGTCGTTGAACTGTCAGATTATAAATATCAACATTTGATAGTTTATGACAATAATAACTTATGAACTCGTTTATTTATTATTTTAATTTTCAGTTGTTTGATAAAATTAACATAAATAAAAAATATAACTTCGCATATTTATGATAATTTTATAATTGTTGTACTTTAGATACCCGTGATTTTGAATTAAGAAAATATTAACATTTTATTTAAAATAATATAAAAATATAATGGCAATTATTTAAAATAATTTTAATTTCTTCTTTGTCTTCTTGCGTCACTTGCTCGAACATTTGCTAAATAAATTGTCCATGCAAGTCCAATTATGTTGACAAATAAAACTTTCAACTAAAAATAAATAACAATAATTAGTAGGTTGATTAAATTGTTTAATTAAATCATAATAATTACCATTGGAGGAACGTAACGTATGTTTATAAATTGCAATAGTGTTAAATATTTTAAATTTGCACTAAGTACCGGCCAATAAAGTCTTTGGAGATTTGTACAAGATTGTTGATGAGATTTACCCTGATAAAAGATTAATTTTTTATTTTATTTATTAATAAATTATGTATTTAATTAAATAATTGATATTTTACCTCAAATCTTGACAACATATAAAGAGAAAGAACTTGGAAACCTGGAGTGTATAATAATCTTTCGATTAATAAAATAGCTAATGGATGTTTAAAGTATTTATAAATTATTTTGTAAAAGTAATGAGGTACTGGTCCACCAAATAAAAGTCTAAAATTAATAAAAAATTTTTAATTTATTATTATATTTATTAATTAATTTTTAAGGATCCTGAAAGCAGACAATTAATTTTAGAATTTTTTTTTTATAATTTAATTTAAAAAACTGAAAATATGCACGTGTAGAAAATCAAAAAAATTAGGTGCAATTTTTCTAAATACATTTTTAAAAATTTATTATTATTTTTAAACAAATTCAAAAATTATTAGACGTCGGCTAATTTCAGTATCATCTTGATTTTTCATGATCCTAAAGTTAACAGACAATTAACAATTTTCGGTTTTTTTTTTTTTTACAACGAATTGAATACAAAAAAAAAAACGAAAAATATGCACATGTAGAAAATTGAAAAAATTATAGGTGCAATTTTTTCTAATTAATTTATCGTTTTTCAAAAAATTCAAAAATTATTAGACGTCAGCTAACTTCTATATTATTTTGTTTTTTACCCAAATAATCCATAAGCTGACAATGTATCGTGATCGATTTCTTTGACTCCTCGAGTTTTTTGAGCGATATAATTTCCAAATGTTGCTATAAGACAGCTGTAAAAAACAATTGTTTAATAAATAAATAAATAATTAATTATTTACATTAATTAAAGTTATTGTTTATGATTCTGAAGTTAGTAGACAATTAAAAATTTTTGATTTTTTTTTCAAGAAATCAATTACGAAAAAAAAAAAAAAAAACAAAATATGCACATGTAGGAAATAAAAAAAGCTATAGGTGCAATTTTTCGAAATTTGTTTCTTTTTATTATTTATCGTTTTTAAAAAAATTCAAAAATTATTTGACGGTTCTCTTGAGTCTCAGTCATGATTCTAAAATTAGAAAACAATGAACTATTTTCGGATTTCTTTTTGAAAAATTTATTACAATAAAAAAAACTAAAATATGCATCAGTGTAAATGTAGCTAATTGTCAATTTTTTAAATTTTATAATAAATAAATAAAATGGAAGCAGAATAAAAAATGAATGGGAATGGAGCAGACGTGAGACAATATATAAATTTTAAATAAATAAATTAGTTAATTAAATTAATTTTTAAAAAATGCGTGTACTGATTTTTGAATTATATAAGTATGCATTTTTTAATTTTCGTTCTTTTCACATTTTATTTATTTATTATAATTTAAAAAATTGCCAATTGTCAGCTAAATTCACGCACATGAATAAAAATAAAAAAATGTGTATTCAGATGATTTGAAAAATCAGTACGCGCACTTTTTTAAATTTCAATATTTGAATTAATTAACTTATTTAGTTAAAATTTGAAACTGTCTCATGTTTGCTACATTCACACTGATAAATATGCACATGTAGAAAATTTAAAAAGTTTTTCGGTGAAATTTTTTAAAATATTTTTTTTTTTTTTTATAGTTTATTTATCGTTTTAAAAAAAAATCAAAAAATTATTAGACGTCTCCTAACATCACTTTAATTTTGAATACCTAGTTATCGCTTTTGTTTTTATGGGATTATTATACAAATTATTCATATAAGAAGCAACAAGATTAAAAACCATTTCTGATGGCTTTGATAATGACATTTTTATAATTAGCAAACAATTAATTATCTATAAACAATTAATTAATTAACAATATATAAAATTTTAAACTTTAATAAATAATATTTTATTTAAAAAATTATTTTTTTATTTTTCTAAAAGTGTTGAGTAATCTTTCAGTTATTAAGTCAGTAACAAAAAAATTATCAAGTGATAAGAATATTTATATGACTTGACTATACATGAACATATAATTCTTTCAGTTTCATATTATATTTTTTTATTTGTTTATTTATTTATTATTATCATTAATGTTCTATTTTATTATTATTTTTTATGGTTCGTTGAAATTACGCCTCAAGTGTTTCCATGAAATTGAACCTTTACACAGATGACAGATCTTCCATCTTTTAAAAAAAAAAAAAAATCGCTCATAGGTTAGCTGTCAAAAATGTTGTAAAAAATTTAAATAAATATAATCATTAAGAATACTGGTTGTTTATAATTAATTACTGTCATTAATTGTTGATTAATAAATAAATATATAAATAATGACGTCAAAATCAGATGTTACATTGGATCATTTTTATGTTTTTAATGGAAACTATTCTAAAAGAGAAGGCGATGTAAATTAAATATTTTATTATTTACACAATTTATTGATAATTAACTTAAAAAATAAATATATTTTTTTTCTTTATTATTTAGGAAGAAAAAAAAATATTTTATTATTATCCTGAGAAAACGGACATTGATACTAAAATTCGTAATGTTGGATTAAGTGAAGCAATTATTAAATTTACAGAGTATGTTTATTTATATTTTTATATATATTTAATTTATTAATTAATTATTAATTAGTGTTGATATTAATTTTAATTTTTTAGATCATTTAATCCTGGGCAGACATGTGATTATTGTAATAATCATAAGACGAGACAAATTTATTATCAACCAGAGCCAGATTTCTGGATGATCATGGTACGAATTAATAAATTATTATTATTATTATTAAAAGATTTGATGTGATGGTAACAGTAAGTGAGAAATGATAATTATTTTCTAGATAATCGGAGTTCCGTATGTAGTAAAAAATAAAGACGGTATTGATTATACGGAGTATCAACATGACGAAGTGTCAAGTTCAGTATGTCAAGCAATACTCAAACAAGCTTACATGAGATTTAGGCTGTTTATGGGATCATTTGAAACTATATTGAATGATCCTCAGTATGGATCAGTTACATTACTCAGACATAAATTAGACTATTTTTATACTGGGGTAATTATGTCTTTTAAATTTTTAAAATTCAATTTTATTTAAATTTATTTATGATTGTGAATGTAGCAGATATGAGACACTCGAATAGCATAGAGACAATTGAGATGATTTTGAAAGGACAAGACAAATTTCATTTTGTCTTATAGCCCAATTATTTTTAAATAAATAAGACGTACAGATGTTGGTCTTAGGATCGTAGGAAATTTGCGTTCTTATTTCTTTCTTAAAAAAATCATTTCAGTTGAAAAATCATTTAGATGGTGAATTATTTGTTGTCACTTGAGTCAAGTTTGTAAGCAGACATTTTTTCGGTGATTTCTGATTGTTTTGTCAACATTTTGGTGCCTTATCGGAAGGTCAAAATACAGCATCAAAACTGACATCTTATAGATGACATAAAGTCAAGTGTTTACTTGGGCAATTAATATAATTATGAAATGAATGAACAAAATGTTAATAGATTAAAAATAAAAAAATGCGCATTTAGAGAATTTAAAAATCGGTATATGCATTTTTTTTTAATTGTTTAGTTCGTTTATTTACAATTAAAAATTTTTCTCAAATCTGTTTTATTCATACTCGTAATCTCGCAGATATGAGAAAATTTATGAATTTAAAATGAATAAATTAATTAATTAAAATAATGAAATTTAAAAAAATGCGCGTATTGATTTTTCAATTATCTAAACATGCATTTTTTAATTTTCACTCTATTTATATTTTATTTATTTATTCTATAATTTAAAAAAAAAATTGCCAATTGTTAGCTTCATTTACACTCACAATGTAGCAGACATTTTTCAATAATTATAATTTTTAAATAAATGAATAAAAAAAAATTTTTTTAATCGGAATGTGTATTTTATATATTTATAATTGTTTAGTCGTTTATTTATAACTTGAAATTTGTTTCAACTGCTAGAATCACACTCATATTTATTTTTCTATTACTAGCAATTAGTAATTTGTGTGTTTGTTTTAGTATTTACCATCTTTGAAGCTCAATCATCGTGATATACTTGATATTTATCAAGGATTACAATTTTTACCATTAGACAAAATAACATTTTTAAAGGTTCAATGTTTTATGAATCTTATTGAAGCAACGTTTCCTCAAATTAAGTACACAGCATTCCTTTATAATGATCAATTAGTATGGTAATTTATAAATTTATTTATCAATAATGTCAGGGAATAGTAAAAGTTCCTGCACACTTCAAGCGGGAAATTTTTTTTATATTTGAATTTGAATTTTATTTTTTTTTTTAAGGAGCGGCTTGGAACCAGAAGATATGCAAGTGATTTATAATTATTTAATAAGCAGTCTTTTACCAGAATATTTAGAAAAAGAATTTCATAGTGGATCAATGCCACGTAATTCCGCGTCACCGTTTACAAGCTCACATTATGGAAAGTATGTAATATATTCAAAAATTATTTTTAATATTTGCAATATTGCAATTAATAATTTTAAAAAATTTTACGCCTCAATTTTACAAGGTGGCCACAAACCGGAAATTATCAGGGAATTAAATCAACCGGAAAATATCATAGAAATGTTAGGGAATTTTGAAAAGTATTCGGGAATTTCATTGCAACATTTCAAAATTTTTCAATAAAACACTAGTCAAAAAAATTAAGGGATATTAAAAAATTGCAAACTTTTAAGTGATTTTCACCAGGCTGCCACTCGAAGGAAAATTGTCATACAACAAAAACAAAAAGACAAATCGTAGCCTTAAGTGTCTAGTTTTCTGATCTGGTCATGAGATTTTTTTATTATGCACGGTCTGGAGTAATCCTGAGAAAACCATCGAAAAAAAAATTTTGAAAATTTTTGCTCGTCTTAAAAACGGTCTACGGGCTTCAATAAATTTTTTTCGATAATTATGATTGAATTTTTATTACTCCGGAATCGCGCATAATAAAAAAATTTTAAGAGCAGATCAGAAAACTAGACACTTGAAGCTACAATTTGTCTTTTTTGTTTTTGTTGTACGACCATTTTCTTTCGAGTTACAACCTGGGGAAAATCACTTAAAAATTTACAATTTTTTTAATATCCCTTAATTTTTTTGACTAGTGTATTTTTTAATTTATTTTAATCATAAAGTTTCTTATTAAATATTTTAACTTACATATTTTTAACATCGAGTAATTAAAAGTCCGCCATATTAATTTATTTTATTGACTTTTTTTTGGTTTCTCGCATGATTTAATCATCAGATTTAATTATTGACAATGTAAATATAATAAAAACTTTGAATATCAGTGATATGAATACAATTTTTGAATCAGGGAAAAATGTGAAAAACTTTACTGTAAAACCAGGAAATAGGGAATTTTAAAATCATTTCTTTGTAGCCACCCTGATTCTAAAAAACAATAAAATAATAAACTAAATTTCCAGATTTATAACCGGAGCATCCAGCATCAATGAATCAATTGGTATTACAAAATCACCAAAAGTATTTATAAATTATCCAAGTAAACCTACCTCATTATATTTAGTTGTTTATAGCGCCTTAAGTGCGACTTTATGTTTATTCGTCGACAGTAAGTATTTTGAAATAAAGTAACAGATTTATTATTTAATTTGAAATATTTAATTATTTATTTTTTTATTCGGTAGGTACAAGTTTATTAATTGATTATTTAAAAAGTCTTGATGCATTCCTGGGTCCTCAATTGACGACTCTAGTTAACACAGTAGCAGAACAGTGTTCTAAGCACGTACCAGACGTCTCTGATTCAACTCCGAAGTATCTTTACTTCAATAGACTAAATTTGGCGTACAAAAGTACTATTCATCTTGACAACAGAAGATGTTCCAATGTACTGACAACTCCAGAAGTATTGAGAATAATTACGGATATAAATAGTGATACAAATCGATTGAAAGAAGATGGCGAAACGATTATTAAAACTATGAGTGATTATTGGGTTGTTGGTAAATTATCTAATTTACGTGAATTTTATGTTGTGATACAGCAAAAAAATGCTAATATTATTGAAATCGATGGTCAGTATTTTATTTTATTTATAAATTAATTACTTGTATATCAACACATTGATAATTATTATTTTTAATTACAGATGAAGTTAAACGACTGTGCGATAAGCAATTAAAAAGTATATTCTTTCATTAACAATAATAAAAAAAAAGTTATATCTAGAATAAAAAAAATATTTAATAAAAAATATTAATTATGATTATTAAATTTTTATACATTCTTCATTTTTTTCTTTTTTTTCATTTCTTGTTTGATTTTTATTTTATTTTTCAAATTTTCATTCTTATCTTTTATTTTCTCTTTCTTTCCTTTCTTCTTCATTTCGACATTTTTTTCTACTACTTCAGTCTTTTCTTCTTTTCTCTTCTTTTTCATTTCAACTTTCTCTTCAACTTCCGCCTTTTCATCTTCAACATTTTTCCCATCAACTCCATTAGAAAATTTATTTCTTTGTTTCTCACCTTTATCATTTTTCTTTTTCTTCTTCATTCCAATTCCCGCCTCCACCTCCACCTCCACCTTCATTTCTTCCCTTCCATTTTTTACATTCGCACCATTAGATATTTTATTTTTACTTTTCTTCCCTTCAACTTTTTCATTCTTCGTCACTTGAATTTCCTGCTCATCCACTTCCATATCTTCTTCTTCTTCTCCATCACCTTTGTCCTCTTTGTTTTTCATAGGGATCGCGTTAGAAAACTTTTTCAATTTAGCAACAAAAAATCCATCGACATTGTGCGTATGCGGATAATATCTTCTCGTAAGTTTCAACGAGGGATGAAAGCGATGGTGTCTATAATTAACGAAACCTTCTTCCCCAAAGTCCGAACCAGTTGGCAGTAACTTGACATTACGTTTCTTCAGAGCGTAATCAACAATCCATTCATTTTCCTCAGGCAAAATAGAACATGTAGAGTAAACAATAACCGCAGCTTTGGATTTAGCATTAACGCAATCAATCGCAGCCAACAGTAATTCTCTCTGCAGAGTGCAGCAGCGTTGGATGTCAGCTTGGTCTTTATTTGTCTTGACACTTGGGTCTTTAGCTACAACTCCAGTACCAGTACAAGGTGCATCCAGCAGCACACGATCAAATCCTTTGATAATTCCAGGAATTTTTCTACCATCGTAATTCGTAATAACAGAATTGACAATTCCCAGTCTATGGAAGTTACCAACAACAGCTTTCAGACGATCAGAATTAACATCATTAGCAAAAAGTACTCCAGTATTTTTCATCTGCGCGGCAATATGAGAAGCTTTACCACCTGGTGCTGCAGACATGTCAAGTATCCGTTCATTTTCTTGGGGATCTAGGGCCATAACTGGCAATAGACTTGAAGCTCCTTGGAGTACGTAGTGTCCAGCTAAGTACTCTGGTGTAGCACCCATTGGTACTTGTGATGAATAGACAACTAAACCGACCTTGGTCCACTTTCCCAGAGGGTCCAGATTTACGCCACGATTAATCAAAGCCTGGGCCAAGTCACGTCGACGAGTTTTCAATGTGTTTGTACGCAGAGTCAAAGGTCTCTGGACTTCACTGGCTTCCAGGTAGTCTATAAGCTCACCCAGAGGGAATATTTGAATCAATAATTCGATTAAAAAATCGTTGTAACTGTAGTAAGAGCATAAATCGGATTTGAGAAGCTCCAGGTACTCGCTACGGGAACGGTTTGGATCTCGGAGACGTTTGAAGTCGTTTAGTACCATCACTATGTCACGGATACGAGTTTGAATATCTTTCAAACTTATTGGCTCTTTTAATTCTTCTTCAGACGGAAATTCGAAGACACACTGACGAACCATTTCGTCTGTTTCTGCTTCATCTAGTTTTCTAAATTGGAGAAAAAAAAATTAATGAGTTATTTTATTAATGAAATTATTATGATCCTGAAGTTAGCAGACAATTAAGAATTTTCGAATTTTTTCTTAACTTATTACTTAAGTTATTTACAAATTATTTCTTAAATTAATTACAAAAAAAAATATGCACATGTAGAAAATTTCAACTACTACAGGTGCAATTAATTGAAATATTTCTTTTTTTATAATTTATCGGTTTGAAAAAAATCCAAAAATTATGACGGCAGCTAAATTACGATACTGAAGTTAACTGACATCATATAATTTTTAGACTTTTATAAAAACGACAAATTATAAAAAAAAAAAAAATATTTTTAAAAATTGCACTTTTAGTTCTTTTAATTTTCTACATGTGCATATTTTTAGTTTTTTTTTTTTTTGCAATTGACATATGAAAAAAAAAAATCAAAAAATTTCTAATTGCCTGTTAAATTGAGGATCACACTGTCAAAAATCGGGAGTGATAACGGATTTTCAATTCAATCCGAATTCACTCCGTCACTCGGAGTTTGAAAAAAATCACTCGGCATATGGAGTAAATAGGGAGTTTGTTTTTTCAGCTGAGTTTCGGAGTGATCAGAATTTCATTTAAATCCACATTCACTGACTCAGACTTTTAAATAATAAAATAAACTTCTCGTGAAGTGAATTTTACTCCGCGGGGATCAAATAAATAATCAGTCATTCGCTACGCATTTAATCCGGGTTCAGTCCCCAATTTTTTTAGCGTAAAATAAGTCTACCAAATAATTGGCAATAAAAAAAATCATACGTCCTTTTGGAATACGGAATTTTTTTCTCCAGCTGAGTGACTTGGATTTCATTTAAATTCACACTCACTCCGATTCTGGGTTTCAAAATTAAAACGAACTCTTTCTAGGAGTGAATTTCACTCCGAAAAAATTAAATAAATAAACAGTCACCCGCTCCGCATTCACTCCGCTAATTTTTTAGAGTGCAAAAATTATTATTAAAAGTGAATTAAATAATAAATAATTACTTTTCTTCTTCCTGTTGCTTTTGTAATTTTTTACTTTCACGTTCAATGGGAAGTAAATCTTCGTCATTATCATTATCATCATCATCGTCGTCTTCACCTTCGTCACTATCATTTTCGTCATTTCCATCAGTTCCTTCATTAGCTTCTTCATTTTCAGCTCCTTCAGCTTCACCATCAGAATCATCATCTAAAATATCACGCTTCTGCCTAACGAATAATCCAGGTTTCGCTTCGTCACCATTCATCTGGTTCTCTTCTTCAGAAGCATACTCCTAATAATAAAAAATATGATAAATAAAAATTGCGACTCTCAGTACATAATTAGCAAAATAATTAAAAAATTACCGGATCAGATTCATCCTCGGACTCAGTTTTAGCAACAACCTTCTGTTTTTTAAATGCAGGACCGTCTTTATGAAATTTTCCACCTTTTTTTGGTCTTCTTTTCATAGAATCAGACCTCCTTTTTGCTCGTGAATTTGATTTTTCCTTTTTCTCAGCTAAATTATTAAATAAAATTTATAAAAATTTTAAAAAAAGGTTAGAGATAAATTTTTAAAATTAATTTAATTTATTTACCTTGTAAATAACGTGGTAACACTGGATCCCCTTGTTTTCTAGCTTTTCTTCCTGGTCCTTTAGGAACGGCTTCACCATATTTAGCTTTACGTCCCATTTCTTTTATTTATTAATTAATAATTAAATTAAAAAAAATATAAAATATAAATAAATTCTATCCCGACACGTGTGAACATGCTACGGTTTAAATATTTTTAAGGTTAAGGTTCTACTGCAAAAGCGCCTCTATCGGAAACGTGAATAAATAATTTTAACTTTAATTATTTTAATAATTAATTAATTATATAAATAATTAATTCTCGATTTGATATTGACTGTTAATTAATTGATATTATTTATAATTGTGATTTTATTAATAAGAAAATTTGTTTTTAAAACTTTAAGTGTCAGTTTCAAATATGGCGCGCAATGGCGGGAGATTTAAAAATCACAAAAATAAAAGAATTTAAATTAATTTAATAAAATTTGAATTTTTATCAAAATTATGAATAAATTAAATAGTAAATAGTAAATTTTTTTTGTTTGGTGTTAATTATAATTATTGTGAATGTAATTAATTATATTTTAATTAATGACGTAGTTGAAATATATATTCAGTGTTTGGGTTTTGAATCCTAACCTCATTTTTTTCCACGTGTGTTGGTTTGCTTGTAAATAAATTACCTTATTAATTATTAATTGTTTATTAATTTATATACAGTGAGTTTTAAAAACTAATAATCAAAAATGGCTCAAGGAAAAATAAAAATAAAAACAAAACTTCCTGATAGTGCTAAAGCTAAACAAGGAAAAAATAAAAAAGGTCCAGCTATTCAACGTCGTGGAAGTGAGTTTATTTACTTAATTTCAATTATATAGCGTACTTTTTTTTAATTATTAACTTTGAGAGATAATCTACTTAATTAGAAGATTAATTAAAATTTAGTTCAAGCTTTTTATGATAAAAAAAATTAAACTTTAAATTTCTTAGTTAAAAAAGTCTCGAGTTTTTTTTATTTATTTTTATTTTAGTTCTTATAGAATTTTTAATTCAATATATTTTTGAAATTTCTTTAAATATATTTAAGCCACATAAAAAATAATCATCTTTTATTTTTTTATTCCAAAATTACTAAGAGAATTTTTAAATATTTCGATAATAAATACAAAATGATTTTTTTTTTAATTACAGACAAACGTCAAAAATTTAATCAGTTTTTTCATATTTTTTACTTTTGGGATATTTTAGAACAAAAAAAACATGATTTTAAATGATACTCAAGTTAGCCGACATTTTATAATTTTTTGAATTTTTTCAAAACGATAAATTATAAAAAAAATATTTAAAAAAAATTACATTGATAGTTTTTCAAATTTTCTACATGTGCATATTTTTATTTATTTTTTTTGCAATTGATTTGTTGAAAAAAAAAAATTCAAAAATTTTTAAGTGTCTACAAACTTCAGGGTCTTGATTCTGAAGTTAGCCAACGTCTCATAATTTTTGAATTTTTTTTAAAACGATAAATTACGATACAAAAAATATTTTAAAAAATTGCACTCGTAGATTTTTTAATTTTCTACAGGTGCATTTTTTTTTTTTTTTTTTTTTTTAATTAATTTGTTAAAAAAAACCCGAAAATTTTTAACTGTCTACTAACTTCCGGATCTTAAGAAAAGATCAAAATACATTCAAAAATTAGCCGACTAATAATTTTTGGATTTATTTAAAAAACAGTAAATAAAAAAAAAAAAATATTTTTAAAAAATTACACCGATAGTTTTTTAAATTTTCTACATGTGTATATTTTTAGTTTTTTTTTTTTTTTAAATTAAATTGTTGAATAAAAAATTTGAAAATTTTCAATTGTCAACTAACTTTCGTATAATAAAAAATTCGTCTTTTTTTTAGTAACAATTATTTTATTTTATAATGACTGATGAAAAAAATGATCAACGTAATAATTAATTTATTATATTTCAGACGCTCCAATAAAAGCAAAAAAAACAAAAATAGTTGAGGCGCATAAATTGAAACAAATGATTACTAAAACAGTCAATAAAGCAGCTGAAACACAATTACGAGAACGCGCGCTCGATGGAAAAATGGGATTAACTAAAAAGAAAGCACCAGCGGCATCAACGAGTTAATTCAATCAGCTCCACAGGCAATAAATAATAATTTACTATCAATGATAAAAATATTATTTTAAGCAATTTATTTAATTAAAATAAAACAAGTTGATAAATAACTGTCAGTTATCAAATTTTATTCGATAATTAAATCGTCAAATTTATTAAACTTTGTACATTAATACATAAATCATTTCAAAATCAAAAATCATGAAAATTTATTCATGGCACATAATATAAATACAATAAATACATTGACAACTATATCTAAGTCAATAGATAATTTAAATGCGTCGTATAATTTTTCAACAACTTATTAATTTAATTATTAATTAATTAATTTATATTCTTATTTATTTATCATTAGAATATTAATAATAATAATAATTTTATAGAAGTAGAAATATTTAAACAATCTTAAAAAAAAAAACATCATATATTATTTTTTATTATTTCAATCACATTATTGAGGCAGCTTTATGTTTAGAAGTTTATTTTTTTTTATTATGGTGAAGCAACCTATAAAATTAATAAAAATTATTAATAATATATAAAAAATTATTTAGTGCCAAGTTGGTCGAAAGCAATTTGTATTAAATTCAATACTGTTAAAAACTTGGAGTGATTACGGATTTTATTTAAATTCTACTTCACTCCGTCCCTCAGAGTTTCGGAGTTTTTTTTTTTAAATCACAGAATACGGAGTCAATAGGGAGTTTGTCTTTTCAGTGAAATAATTTTGAAGTGGCATGAATTTTATTTCAATCCGCACTCACTCTGATTCAGAGTCCTCGTATTAAAAATGAACTCCCCTACGGGGTAAATTTCACTCCGAGAGATTAAATAAATAAACAGGCAGTGTTACAATTCTATTTACAACATCTCTACTCAAGGGAAGTAGCTACAACTTTACCCACACAACTTTACTCACAGTTTTTTTTAACTCAAGTTCAACTTTACTTAGTGACAACTTTACTCAGCTACAACTCTACTCACGTATTTTAGCCTATTGATAAAATAGCAATTCGTTGTGAATAAAGTTGTAACTGAGTAAAGATATAACTGAGTAGAGTTAAACCTGAGTTTAAAAAAATGTGAGTAGAGTTGAGGATGAGTAAAGTTGTAGCTATTTCTCTTGAGTAGAGATGTTTTGAATAGAATTGTAACACTGCCAATAAACAGTCATCCGCTGCGCATTCACTCCGGATTTAATCCGCGTTCATTCCGAAAATTTTTTACAGTATGTATTTTATCAAGACTAATTTTATTTTCAAAAATAGTATACATCTACTACTCTTATTGAATAATTTGCTAACTGCTCAGTTAAAAATATTAATTATCAATCTTCTGCCGAATAATCTATTTCATGATCGCATCAACTGATCTTTAAACATCTAATGAACTGTTGTACGTTGAATGATATACTAGTAATAAGCAGTCTACAGCAAGTGTACATTGATCTATACTGATGAGTCTTACTGCTATGTTGAAAATAAAATATTTGAACAGTTACTCACACCTTCACCAAGTTATTCAATAAGAATAGATGTATACTATTTTTGAAGAGACAATTAGTCTAGATAAAATACATGTATGTAATTCTATTCATATTTTTCAATTTAATACATATTGCTTTTGACCAACTCGGCATTAAAAAATTTTTTACACATTATAATTATGGTCGTTAAAATTATTAAATTATTAATAATGTTAATATAAATAATTATAAAATTTAAAGAAATAGTTACCACTAATAGATGACCACTTTGTCGATTTTTAGTAATTGCAGGTGTATTACCTCTTCTAAATTCTATTGTACCTTCTTTACCACTGACTAGTTTATGTGAGACTCTATTTAATAAATAAATAAATAAACATAAATTAATAATTAACGAGAAACCTGCAGTCACTACGTGACTGCCTAAATATCACTGCTAAATTTATAAAATACGCAGGAAAAAAGGATTTTTTGCTGCAAAAAATTTTTACTTGAACCAAGAAATTTTATGCATTATGAATTATGAATACAAAAATTTTCTTGGGGCGAGAAATAATTTCTTACGCCAAGTAATTTTTTCTAGTTCTAAATAAATTTTTGTTTTCGAGTCACAATACAAAAATTTATTGGGGTAAGTAACAATTTTCTTTAAGCAAGTAAAAATTTTTTGTGTCAATGAATCCTTTTTTTTCTGTATACGCTCTTTTGGCTTTGAGAAGCTTCCTAAAACCAAAAGAGAGTATAAAAATATGTCATTTTGGAATAAGTAACGCGATGCAAATAATATAGCTATATATACAGTGACATTCAGTAATATTTAGTGACAGAATAATAAAATATTAATTTATTTTAAAAAAATAAATACGATCGACATTTTTCCCGCGTAATCTAAATGTCATATTAATGATATAGATAAATCTATTTATCTCAATACTTGGCAATAAAAAAGAGTTTAAACTATGAAAAAGTACAAATTCAAGTCAAGACCTTTCTAATGATACCAAATTCAATAACATTAACCAATTCTATCATATTTTCCTATCTATCATAATTTTCCTTATTCTCTTAATAATATAGATTATTAATTATTTAAATAATAAAAAATACTTACGTTTCTTTATTAACGATGTTTAATATTCTTGGATTATTAGTAATACTAATTGCTCGTGTAATAGCTTCAATAATTTGTGGTACTTCAAGAATTAAATCGCCCTTTAAAAAAAAAAAATTTAATTAGTGATACTTTTAATTTATCACTAGAATTTCGATGAAAAACAAAATTCATTAAAAGAATATTAATTTAAAATTTAAATTCAATTGTTACGATTTCGGGTATGAATAATTAAATGTAAAAAAAAAAATAATTGTTTGAGTTTAGACGATACCTTATCTTTTTTAAGTTCCGGAGGAATTCTAACAATTAATAAATTATCAGACTCTCCTGTAACAACTAATTCCTGAATAGACTCATAAGGAAGACGATGTTTTAGTTTACAACTTTTGGTAGTGTCCAAAATATAAACAGCCTTGCCAGTCAAAATCAAAATACGTTCCCGCGGTTTGTATCCATGCCGGTCATATTTAACTACGGGTGTCGCATACTCAATACTTTCATCAGCCGAAAGAATATTACCAACGACCGTCTGTTTCAGAGCACTGTACTCATTGCCCAGTCTCTCATCCAAGAATCTTGGGCCCACACTTCGTAGATACGATTTTTTTTTGTCCTTAAACAATTTCTCCGCGAGTACTTTCAACTCAAAGTGGTCTTTTTCTGCAGGTGTTAGAGACAATCGATACTTGCGTGCCTTCCATTTCTTGTACATACCCCGCAGGTGTTCAGAAGCTTCAGTGCAAGCATATGGGCAAGGTGGCCAGTAATTATTTAATACACCCGGTGGTAGATTTTTCGAGAGCCTAATTAGCCATTGAGACTTGGCCAGTTCAATGAAGGCAACATTGACTTCATTAGGCGGCCCATTGCGCGTAATGAAACCTTTTATAAATTTCCTGAGTGTATCGACAGCATGACGTCTTCTTTTTGCTTCCCTCTTAGCGATCCATCTCCTCACGTACTTTTCTAATACAATAGCGGCCTTGCGCATCTTCAAGAACGTCCTCCTCTGCTGTCTTCCTTTCCATTTACTTTGGATTATTGCCGCAATGTCATTTTTCTTTCGCTGAAACGCATCTTCAGTATCGAATAGAGTTTTCGGAAATCGTATGAACAATTTAGTGTTGCCCATTTGGTATTCGTTGTCATCATAATTCAAATGAGAGACCAGTATCTGGACACCTTCTTTCGCAGTACCTTGATAAGAAGGCCACGTTGACGGACAAAGTGATTTGTAACGTTGCAAAAACTGATCATAGGGACGTCGATAAGCAAAACCGGCTCTGCGTACTCTCAAATTTTCCATCAATCCCAAATATTTTACTTGATGCAATACTATTTTATCATTAAACTGCCCCGAGATTTTAAAATCATTTGGTTTAATGCATCGTATATAAGAAGGCTCTTTGCCCATAAGAATATCTACCAAATTATTTAAACTGTTTTTGAATTGTGTGACTGCTGTGTCAGGACGTTTTTTACTTTTCAAATCCTTGACGTCAAAAATAGCTCGCGTTATTGAATTGGTCGTATGTGACATCACCTCGCGTAGATCGCGGAACAAAAGGTCGTTATTTTTTTCAAGAAAACCGCGAACGTTGTAAGTGACGTCACCGGCATAATGAACCAAACGGAATTCATCGCGACCCATTATCTTCTGTGTCTGAATGTCTGCTTTCTGGTGACTTATGTAGTGGGGATGGCTGCTCAAATTTGAATTCAATTTGTCCAAAAAACTCATGTCCGTCGGCTCACCCGGACGCAGACATTCTTCGTCCATAAGTGAAATTATTCCTTTATATTTTTCCTCAATCAAATCACAAATTACTTTGTTATTAAAATAATCGATGTGCTCCCAAGTGATACCCTCACGTTGATATTCTTCTTGCTCACTGCGCAACGTCAGTTGTATAAATAGTTGCTGAAGTTTTTCATTGCAATAATTAATGCAGAATTGTTCAAAACTATTTTTTTGGAAAATTTCAAACCCGTAGATATCAAGGATACCGATGACATTAGTGCGCGCACTTGAATTTTCTGAATTAAATTGCAAAGATTTGTTGAGACGGGCGACTAGCCAAGTAAATAGTCGATCGTATACAGCTTTTGCGAGGGCATCGCGCGCATAAATTGCCAGCTCGCGATTTAACGGTGAAATAACAACATCACCTTGGGCATTTATTGTGCGATGAGTGAATGCTTTGGCCAACTGATGGACATCGCAGCCTACTAGAGAAGCTATCGCTTCTACGGAAGCTGGTTTGAGGATTTTAGCCTGACCTTCTTCTTCAGTAAATCCTACATTACCCATATGCAATACTGAGGCAACTATTGAAAATAAATCGTCTTGCTCTTGCTGATTTAATTCGACGGTCTTCATTGCTTCAATTACGCGATTGTATTGCGCTACATCGTCTATTGTGTCTACTGTACCTTTTGTACCGTTGCTTAGGTAATAATAAGTATCAAGATTCCGTTTGAGAAATAGCTTACGAAGGGTTTCGTCATTTGCGCCAGCGAGGAGTTGATAAAATATATGGAAATTACGTTCGCCACTAGATTGATGAATTACTCGAGATTTTTCGAGTAAATAATTTAAAATATTTCCACCTACTGGATCGCCCTGTAATTCAATTATCAATTTTTTATTAATTAAATAAATATATGATAGGGGTGTGCGAATCGGGTTCAAATCGAATAATTTGAATTTTTGAATTATTCGTCAATTTTAGAATTATCCGAAAGTTTTTTAATTATTTGTAACTTTTTAAATTTCTCGATTTGAAGCGAGAAAATTATGATCAGCTTTCAAATATTCAATTTTTATTTAATGGAGAGCTTAATTTTTAAAATAAAAAAATATCATTTTTTCGTAAATTCGTGTCTATTTATCCTGACAAAAATTTGAATTGTTTCGAAAACTATTGAAATTTCAAGTCGTTAAAAGAAAATTTTGAAGTTATTCGTAAATTTACGAATAATTCAAAAACTTGTACGGAAAAAAAGCGGATTTCAAAATTGTTATAATTACTATAAGGAACAAAACTCGAAACCATTAATGGATTCGATAGTTTTTACTTTTACCATAAGTAAAAAATAGTCTTTAAAATATATTGTAAAATTTTTTTAAAATAATTGTTTCTAAATATTGTTAATATGTCCCTGAAGATGCCATAGGTATACTATGTGCGAAACGTTGGACAAAAAAGTTTAAAAATAGTCAATGAAGGATCGGCAAGGCCATAAAAAATAAAATAATTACAAAATTACTTATTATCCGATCAGAAAAGTTTACAACACAATAAAAAACTACTATTCCATAAGTAAAAGATACAAACGCTTTGTACTTTTCAATTTATGATCACACGTTTTACTTATGGAATAGTAGTTTTTAACTTCTGTTCAAACTAAAAGCTATCAGATCCCACTAGTAATTTTTGCTTAGTTTTTTTCCGTAATACGAATTATTCGATTCGATTCGATACGATTTATAAATTTGAAGTATTTGCACACTCCTGATAAATAAATAATATACTCACGTGGAAATCAAATTGTATATCCATATATTTTCCAAATCGTGATGAATTATCATTTCTATTAGTTTTGGCGTTACCGAATGCTTCAAGTACTGGATTACTACCAATCAATTTAACATTGACAGCTTCAACTTTTTTTTTATGACCAGTTGCTGCGGCAATAAACTCTAGTACTTTCTTAGATGCTTCGGTTTTACCAGAACCGGATTCTCCTGATATCAAAATACATTGGTCGCGATTTTCTTTCGTTAACGCACGATACGCTGTGTCAGCTAATGCAAATCTATAAATATATAAATAAATAATATAAGTACAAGCGATTTAATGCGTCGAAAGTATCGATATTTTCTCTTTTTACAGAAGAAAAATTATTTATTTTTATTAACTGTCAACATTTTTATTGTAATTTTAATATTTTACTTACATGTGAGGTGGGGCTTCAAAAAAATTTCTCCTCTCGTAATATTCAATTGTACTCGTATCGTATATCGGTAACCATTTGTACGGATTTACTGATACCAATACTTGGCCTATATATGTCTTTAAAAAAAATATGACAATTAAAATAAATGACCTTGATTTTAAAATTAAATTCAATAAGTTTAAACTAAACGTTAAAATTCTTATCAATATAAATTTTTTTTTTTATTTAATTTTAGTTATTAATCATTTAGGTGAGTTGTCACCAAACTTTAATTGTTTTTTTTCATATCACAAGAATTTTTTTATATCACAGGAATTTTTTTCAATATATTTTTTTATAATACATACGTAAATAAGATTTTCTCGAAATCTTTTTCTTAAGTTGTCAATAAATGCTTGTTCATTTTGAAAATCTTCAAGGAGCACGAAATCCTGGACACCAACTCGATCTCGTTGGTGAAGATCCCGTTCCATACTGCCACCATAAGTTGGCAGAGATGGTTTTTCTAAATAATCTTTTTCTTCTCTATTAAAGAAAAATTAAAAAAAAAAATAAATAAATAAATTAGTATAAAAATTAATAATTAAAAATTAAAAGAACTCCAACCTTGAGGACAAGATAAACTGATTAAGTTTTATGAGATATAATTTAAAAAATTATCAATTACTTAAACTCTAATTCTTAGGTAAATATAAATCAATAATTATAAATAATTGATCTATTTTATCTATAAATAAATAAATAAATAATTTATGATTAGATGATTAATAAAATAAATAAGTAAATATTATTTATGAGTTTAAGAATAAAAGTTTAAGTCTAAAGAACACAAATTAAATTCTATTAAAAATATTTAAAATTCGTTATCAATTATTTTTAATCACTCACCGCATATCCGTCATAACAAAATGTAAATAGTAATAAAATAAATTTTTGTTAATAAAAAACGAATAGTAATAAATTGTAACAGATGTAAAAAAAAAAAAATTGGATAGTAACACGTTGATACTTGATGTCTAAATGAATCGAATCTGGTATCGCAGTAAGTGTTTAAAGATAAGATTAAATTATCTTGATTGTTTTTTTATGCCTTTTATTATATTCTTTAAATTGTTCTCAATATAAACTACTAGTGTATTGTCAGTGTACAGATATATTTATATGTATATTGCATATATAGATGTATGTATGTATACAAATATATGTGGATAAATTTGTATTGTTATCATTTTTTAAATTTTATTTTAGAACGTGTTAAGTTGATTTTACGAATGTAATAATTAGATATTGAGATATTAAATAATTAAAATGTAATAAATTATTTAACGGATCAATTTCATGCATATGTATGGAATAAGTCGTTGAAATCGGTGTAACTGATTTAAATAACGTAATGATTTATGATCGACCGATAAATTATGATAAATAAAAATTATTTATGGTTTTTTTTTTATTTTTTGTAAGGAAGTTTTTGAATTATTTTTGGGTAATGATTAATTTGAAGACAACTAAACTGTAATAAAGTATTGTTTTGATAAAAAAATTTTAGATATCTGTGTAATTAAAAAAATAGTTTTTTCTAAATTTCAAAATGTGGCACAATGACCAATTTTTTTAAACGATTTTTGAACTTCTGAAAATAACAAGAAAAAAAAATTTACTTGATACATAACTGAACGTTTTTAGACTCTACTGTAAACTTTGTTTTGACTCGATTAAAAATTCAACCCAGAAAAAAAGTATCTCTTGGCGCAAGAATTTTTTTCTCGACCCAAGAAATTTTTGTTTTCAATTTATAATACTAAAATTTTCTTGGGACAAATAAATAATTTTTTCGCCAAGAAAATCCTTTTTTTCTGTTTAAGTTTCCTCATTTTTTTTTTTTTTAATGCAAAGTACGTTCAGAAAAAGATTATTTTGAATGTACCTGAAGATCAGAACGTTTTTTGCGAAACGAAAATAAAAAAAACAAAATGAAAAATAAAAAATCTACTGGATCTAGATTTCTGATATGTTTTGAATAGGCGTTAGTATGTTAGCCGAAAATTTCAGCCACCTCCAATTACTCCTCAGGTCACCCATAAGCAGTAGAATTTCAAAGAATTTTTCATTTTCGTTACGCGAAAAACGTTGCGATCTTCAGGTATATGATTTTGAACTATTTCCGAACGCTTTTTTTTGGCCATATTTTCATAGCCTGTGTAAAAAAAATTGCTGAAAAAGAGTTGACTATTCTAAACTTCAAAATATGGCACAAAGACGAATTGTTTTTGAACGTTTATTTAAGTTTTTGAAAAGTCAAGAGAAATATCAATGAATATTCTAATATTATTAAAACATTAAAAAAAAAATTTTAGAAATCGTTCAAAATCAGCTTTTTCTGAACGTATCTTATACTGAAAAAAATTATGAAACCTAACACTTAATAAAGAGTCAAAAATAGTTTAAAAACGTTCATTTATAGTATTGTCAATTGTTTTTTTATTTGAATTTTCGAGTTTTAAAATCGTTAAAAAAAGTTTGTCATTGTGTCACATTTCGAAGCTTAGAATAGCCAACATTTTTTCAACGATGTCTTTTACACGAAAGTATTAAGACACTCCTTAATTTCTTCCTTGAATTTTCAAGTTTGAAAAACGTTCAAAAAAAGTTCTTTGTTATTTCACATTTTGAAGTTTAGAATAGTCAACGCCTTTTCAATAATTTTCTTTACACAGATAATATGTAAGGAATTTCAATTAAAATAAAATCATATTTTTTTGATAACAAGTTTTAAATAGACAATTATCAGTAATTAACATTTTGAAATAATTTCACTTTCAAAAAAATCACCAAAAAGTTATTTAAATCTGCATTCAACGTCCAAACTATTGACTTGAGAGAAAAACTGCCGGGAAGAATTTTGTAGGAAATTTTATCTACTGAAAAAAAGATATTAATCAAAATTACCGTAGAAGCAGTCGTTCAAAAATTGTAAGCGTTCAAAGTTTAGAAAAATATATTTTTTTTCTCTCGTCAAAACTTCAAACACTCATAACTTTTGAACAAATATTTGTAAGCTGATTTTACCAGAGACCTTTTTCATAGACAATAAAATTTTCTACAAAATTCTTTCCGAAAATTTTTCTCTAAAGTCAACCGTTTGGGCGTGACAGGCATTTTAATGAGACACTAATGACTCTTTTAAAAACTCTTTCTCTGTAATACTTTTTTTTTTTTTTTTTTTTTTTAAGTAAATTAAATATTTTCAGTGTAAAGAAAAAAATGTAAATTTTTTCGATAGACACTAATATTTCAGTGTATTATTAAATATAAATAATTAAAGGACATGTATAATTATCGTTTTAGAAGCTGGAGGTAACGGAAAAAGTCGTACTATTGTATTGTATATTGTTTCATTGTATATAAGTAAAGGCATTTCCGGTTTCTATAAAAGACTGTCTGGAAAGCCTTATATTATTGCTATTATTATTATTATTATTATTATTATTCAACTACTGGAGCCTGAGAAAAATTTAATTCCCTGATTATTCGCTCATAGTCGATTAACTTTCACATCTTTTTATCACTATTTCATTTTTCCTCAGCAAATATATTCTCATAATGTTTTTTTATTTCATTATATTTATCCTTTTGGACTTTATGATGAGTTCTTAAGCAAATCGAGTGTTTAATAATAGAACAAAAAACATTTATACGGATCGGAAGTACTACTGTTTTTTTTTCTTCTTTTACGACGAGTATTTATGTACCTACTACTCATATCTTTTTAAAATAAGCTGAGAAAGACATTAGACATAACACTAGACACTAGACATTTTAAGATTTTATGTACCATGAACTTGTATAAGTAAGTAGACAAGACCCAAACCGCTAGTTTTAAGGTATCAAGGTCATTCTACCATAAAAAATACTTATGCCTTAACCGGTTTTTTTCATCTAGACACGACACATTCGCTTATTTTTTTACCTTCTATCAATCTTTAGCTTTTAATTGCTTTTTTTAAATAAATTTTAATTAAATGCCCAATAAAAATTTTTTTTTTCAAACTTGAAATAAACTTTCGTAATTCCATTTTTTATTTCTTAACGATTTACAGCAATAGCTTGTAAAAAATTCTCAGAACAAGGATCATAAACGTAAAATTTCAAAACTTTATCCTCATATTTTTAAAAACTTTTATCCAGCTCTCTGCCCTCGTGATTCTTTTGAATTGCCAGTAAATTTAATGATCCAACAATTTTCTCTATATATATTTATTTTTTATTGGTTACAGATTATACAAAATTGAGCAACTACTGTTGCTCATGTATATATATATACATTTATATTATTGGAGTTAGAGTACAACGGCATCACGTACAAAAATACTTTACGAAGCCTTCAACTTTACACAAGGGATTTTTATACATGAAAATAAAAAAGTGAAACACATAAAAGAATAAATAAAATAAAGTAAAAAATACCACGAGGACGTATTATGAGTCATATAGTATCTTTATGTTGTAATTTTAAATTAAACATATGAAAATTCGATTATAGATAACTCGTTATCGTCTTCTATTGGTAATAAAACGTAACATCGTTATCTTTCAAGGTAAAAAAATATTGTAACGTTGAAAAACAATAATAACATCACTGTTAACAATAAGAATCATATATATATTACTAGTTTAAATGTTTTCAGCCGTATAAATCAAAAGCTACAAGATCAAGATGTAGAAATCATACCGTGACTCACTCAACTCTCCAGATGTACCCGATGCATCAATTAAAATCATTCGATCTACTCAATCTCATATTACATATATACATATATATATAAATATATAAATACATTTATACTTAAACTAAATACTTAGTACTCCATTATAAATTGCACTTTACTTTCTACTTACAATAAATCATAGAGATTTAAAACGAAGACGTCTCCAGTTGTCAAAACTCGTTACTGAATGTCATATATTTATTTATTTATTTATTTATATATATATATAAGTTTGCTTGGTCTTTATTCAAAAATTAAACTCAGAAACTAGTTAACAAGTTGCTAGAGTAAGTAATGAGGTCCGCGACCCGCGTGACCGGTCAGCGTAATAGAGATTCCGGTCTTGGAGAAAGGTCTCAAACTGTTAACTTTAACAAAACTAAGCTAGTTATGATAATTAACACAAGTAACTACAACTATAACAGTAAAAGTGTATGGTAGACGGTGCGGTTTGTTTAAATGGTGAAGTGTGCAAGAGCACGTTGCCGATGTGTAACTAACGCACGGGATATTGAGACGACCATGAAGGAACCAAACGTTTCCCCACTCATCTTACACATTCTATCCTACTGTAACAGCTTACCATACTTAACTATATCCATACACACCATACACACTTGTACTTGTACTTGTACTCAGTATTAACAATAAAGAAGAGGATTCACCGAGGAAAAGTTTAAAGAAGGAGTAACATCAAAACATCAGCGGTACCATTTAGAGATTCCCCCATTATCCCTTTCGGGTTTTCACTTTTATTTAGCATTAATTAGAAACTCTGATTGCTTGTACTTGAGACTATATAATAAAGATTCCATGATTTCATGATAGGATGAATCACGTAAATAGTTTACTGGGCACTTATGCATTTAGTGGCATAAATAATTAGCATCTAATGTCCATCAATCTGTTTGCAATCTACTGAATACTGACTAGCTGATTATCTACAAATATATCTGTTTTGTTTCACCTAGAACCCAGTGAGTCAAGGATGGAGAGGGTAAAAGTATACGAGGGTCAAGTCCACCGAACCAACGCAACCCCTAGTATATTCCTGGCGGGTAGTGGTCAGCAAGTTCCCAACACCTACAGTACTCTTGTGGCAGTCTCATGTGCGCGTCCACTTATTTTACCCCTGTACATTTTTTTTTTCGTACCTGATGGTTTAATATAAATTTTATTTGATACAGTAAGTAGAATTTATGTAATTTTTGGTAATTATTTAAATTTAATTAAATTTACTAGTGCTGGAAATAAAGTGACGGATGGTGCTGCTAAAAAGTCCATCGCCGCAACGCCGCGGTAATCGCATTAGCAACAATCAGCATCAATTAAACGCATCTCCAACTCGTCAATTAAAAAATCCATCGCCTACGACGAAAGAACCAGTGCGTAGATCACGTGGCAATAGTCCTGGTACCAGATCTGATGGATCACGAGGCAGCAGTCCGGCAAAAGCTTCTTCTATTGGGTCAAAAAAATCAATCAGATCATTGGGCCTACGCAAATCAGAGTTAGTGATAAATAAATTTAAAATTAATTTATTTAAATAAAATAATGGCAAAATAAACTGATAAGATTTATTTTAAATGCGCGGAATATTTTTTATCGCCCGTGTAATCGTTGGAGTTATTGACTTGTAGAATGAAAAAAGTAAAGTACAATTGTCTACATTGAGATCTAGGACATAGATCAAACGTTGTCATCATGAGCAGAGTTTAATGTTCATGTATATTTTTTTTTTAATAATATTTACTTGGAAAAAATTCTTGTGCAATTACTGTATAGTTTGAGGCAGGGTTCTGGGGATCCGCGGCGATTTTAAAAGCTTAGATAGACGGAGAAATAAATAAAAGAGATAGGATAATGTCACGGGGGTGTAGTTGTATTTTATTATATGTTTCAAATATCGATCCTTATTTGTAAGACCTTGTATGTTCGTGTCTACGTAACGATCGATATCGAAATACTTATATTATTTTCATGTATATATATGACTGACAAACATATGTTAAACGATGAGCTAATATGTGTAAAGCTTATATCAAAAAAATTACTATCTATATATATATATATATATATATATATATATATATATATATATATATATATATATATATGTTGTGACGTATACTAATGCATTATTAGATATTTAAACTTGAAATGATAAATGTACACTAAGTACTTTGCATTTATACTTCCTTTTAAACTTCATTATTATTATTATTATTATTATTATTATTGTTGTTGTTGTTGTTGTTGTTGTTGTTGTTGCGATTATTATTATCATTATTATTATTATTATTATTATTATTATTATTATTATTATTATTATTATTATTATTATTATTATTATTATTATTATTATTATTATTATTATTATTATTATTATTATTATTATTATTATTATTATTATTATTATTACATGGATTTAAAATACTCTGTAGCAAATTGGGAGTGAATTCGAAGTGATTATGAATTTTATACAAATCCGAATTCACTTCGTGACTTAGAGTTTCGGAGTTGAAAAAAAATGACTCCGCATATGCACTGTAAAAAATTTGTGAATTAAATCTGAAGTAAATGCGGAGTGGATGACTATTTTTATTCACTTAATGTCCTTGGAGTAAAATTTACTTCAAGGGGAGTTAATTTTGATGTCAAAACTCCGAACAGGTGTGAATGCAGATTTAAATAAAATCCAGATCACTCCGAAATCGTTCCGCTGAAAAGAGGAACTTCCTATTTACTCAGTATGTGGAGTGATTTTTTGTAAAAACTCCGAAACTCCGAGTGACGAAGTTAATCCGAATATAAAATCCGTAAATACACCGAATTAAATCCCGATTTTTTAGAGTGTGGAGTAAATAGGGAATTTTTTCCCAGCGGAGTGACTTCGGAGTAATTTGGATTTCCTTTGAATTCGCATTCACTCCGATTCGGAACTTTAATATTCAAATAAACTCTCTTTCGGAGTAAATGTTACTCTAGATTGTAATTTTAATATTCAAATAAACTTTCCCCCGGAGTTAATTTTACTCCAAACTGGAGTTTTAATATTTAAATAAACTCCTCTACGGAGTAAATGTTACTTCAGATTTTAATTTTAATATTCAAATAAACTTTCTTCGGAGTTAATTTTACTCCAAACCGGAGTTTTAACATTTAAATAAACTCCTCTACGGAGTAAATGTTACTCCAGATTTTAATTTTAATATTCAAATAAACTTTCCCCGGAGTTCATTTTACTCCAGACCGGAGTTTTAATATTTAAATAAACTCCTCTTCGGAGTAAATGTTAATACTCCGGACTGGAATTTTAATTTAAAATAAACTTCCCTTCGGATTTATTTTACTCCGGGCTGTAGTTTCAATATTCAAATAAACTCTTTTTCGGAGTAAATTTTAGTCCGACTCGGAGTTTTAATATTCAAATAAACTCCCCTTGGAGTTAATTCTACTCCAAACCGGAGGTTTAATATTTAAATCAACTCCTCTTCGGAGTAAATGTTACTCTAGATTGTAATTTTAATATTCAAATAAACTTTCCCCCGGAGTTAATTTTACTCCGGTCTGGGATTTCAATATTAAAATAAACTCTTTTTCGGAGTTAATTTTACTCTGACTCGGAGTTTTAATATTCAAATAAACTCAATTTCGGAGTTAATTTTATTCCAAGGGGATTAAATGAATACACTGTCATTTACTCCGGATTTACTTCGGAAATTTTTTAAAGTGTAACAACTGATTGATAAGATAATCAATTATTATTATAAGCAATTATTAACTTAACAATCGGGTATTGCTGATGAGTAACATGAAAACGCCAGCGTGACTGTATAAATTTGCGATAATAATCACACGTGTTTAACAATTTCCGTCTCTAACGTGTCCACATACATACGTCGGACGTCGTTCATCGTTTCGACGTTGACGATCGTTGATTATCGGTGACACAAGAAAAAAAATTAAATGCGGGTTTTTACTGGGAATTTTTTTTTACTATCGTTTATTTTCACTTTTTTTTATTTACTTCATACGGGACTAGATAGAGATAACATTTCGAGGTTTTGCAAATTTTTTTTAATAGCTAGACGATAAGATAATTATAATTAAGTCGGCTACGATAATTTATTTTTAAAAACTGCGACAACCGACTTATGATGCAGCACAAACTTTATTGATTTCAATTTATTAATTATTTAAAAATTACTTAATCAATTTATTTTAATATTTCATGTGATTCAAGTCTTGATTAACTGTTTGATTGGCACTGAATTATTCAAATTGATTAATTTATTTTAAAAATATCGCTTCATATATTATACATAAAATAGTCATGAGACACCATGAGGTCACCGTTAACAACTTTGTAAAATTCGATATTACAAACAGTCCATTTTATTAAAAATTATAAATGTTACGAATAAAGTTAAAAAAATTAAAAGGTTAATTTAAAATATCATTAACGATTTTATGACTTAATGTCCGGTAACGGTCACGTGCATTATCTTTGTATCGAACTAAAACAAGCTTATACTAATATTTAGATAAGCAGTTGTATTAAACGTCACACCTGTCAGTTGCCTCACGAGATAGAAAAAAAATATATTTTATAGATAAATATAGAAAAAAAAAAAATATTGCTTTAATAAATAATTTTTGTTATATTTATTTAGCAAAAAAATTATAATAATGACAAAGAGATAGAAAAAAAAATTTATTTTCTGAGTAAATGTACGATATATATATATATATATATATATATATATATATATATATATATTACTTTAATAAATAATTTTTATTAACCCTGCGTGTGTACACTATATATTTAAAAGACGCGGTATATGCACTGGGTCTTTTAGGGAACAGTCAAGTTTTCAAAGTTTCTAGTCTTTCAAAAAATCTGGAAAAAATTCTGGATCAGGTTTTGAAGTGTCTAATTTATGGCCCAGAAGTTGCCAAAATCGAAAGTTTAAAATTGTTAATAAAAATTGAAGAATCGAAAAAATGTAATTTTTTTTTAAATTTACTTTTCTGCCAAAGATCTAGTATACACGCAGGATTAAATTTATTTAGCAAAAAACTTAAAATAATTACTAAGAGATAGAAAAAAAAAGTCACTTCAAGAAATAATTTTTATTAAATTAATTTAGCAGAAAACTTAAAATGATTACAGCGATAGAAAAAAAATTATGCACAGTAAAAAGAGCGGTGTTAAAAATGGACTCAATTTAACATCGGGCGGTGTTAAAATGAAATAACACCGGTGTAGGCGGTCTAATTTGGCGGTGTTTTAATACCAGTGTTAAATAGGTGTAAAGAAAAAATTCCACGTATAGAAATTAGAAAACAAAATGTATTACATATAAAAAAATATAAAAATTTAATGAATATTATCGGGAGGAAATTTCAATTTTGCTATGTACTTATTTAAATAATTATTTATATTATACGTAATTTATTTAAAAATTACACAATTTTACCCTCGCTATTTCAATCACCAATAATTTAATCAAGTAATAAAAACACTATCACTGTAGTGATCGAGTAAGTAAAAATATTCACAAAGTAAAATATTTTAACACCGGGAAATTTTTTTAACACCGGTAAAGTATATTTACACCGATGGTGGTGTTATTTTAACACCGCTTTTGGTGTTGAAATTTAATACCTACACCGCCTGGACTTACCCCGGTTTTTTTTTACTGTGTATTTTTCAAGTAATATATATATATATATATATATATATATATATATATATATATATATATATTACTTTAGCAAATAATTTTTATCAAATTTATTTAGCAAAAAAATATTTACAAAGAGGAAGTCCAATAAAAAAAAAAAAAAATCTAAAAAAAAAACAAAAATAACAATTGTCGATATTGTTTGTCAATCATTCGAGTAGAATAAATAATTAATGAAGGTCGATCGGTAGATTACAAGACTTAAGAAGTCATCAATAAGTACACGCACGCGATTATTTTCTTCTTTTATTTCTACCTCTTCCTGATGTCAATAGACTTTTCGTGAGTTGGGTTTAAATATAAATATTTAAAATAATTTTCAAAGACTACCAACCCAAGTTATATAAAATTTGAATAAATAATTTATTATACTCTTTAAATAATTTATTTAATAGCAATAACAATAACAGCAGCAGTAAAAATTTTGTAGTAATTATCACACTCATTACACAATATCAATTTATATAATCTAGCTTGCGTGTGCAATTAATAATTAATAATTAAATTAAGTATCGGGTACTCAGTAATATTTATTTAATGTTGGCATCAAATATACTATACGTAATTGAATAATTTTATTAATATAGAAGCTTAGATAGTAATATAGCGTGAGTTAAAATAACTTCAAACTGGTCTCTTAAAATAACTTTGTAATTTTTTTCCTCAACTTTAAGTAGTTAAGCTTTGAGTATAAGCTTTAAATAAAAATTTAAATTTTATATATAATAGACTTTAAGAAATTGGTAGTAAATTCCGAGTGATTATGGATTTTAATTCAATTCGAATTCACTTTTTCACTCGTTTATGTCGTAATTTATGGTCGTAATTCCTATACTGGTATAGGAATTACGACCATAAATTATGGGAGCGGTTCCTATAATTATAGGAATGTTTCCCATAATTATGGGAATGCTACCCATACCATTATAGGAATGGTCCCTATAATTATAAGAATGGTTTCTATAATTTATAAGAAGACTTTCTATAATATTATGGGAATCATTCCTATAATATATAGGAACTATTCCTATAAATTATAGTATCCATTCCCATAAATTATAGGAACCATTCCTATAACATTATAGGAATGGTTCCCATACTATCATGAAAATATTAATTTTATAAAAAGTGTGAAAATCACTTCTACAATACACAGAAATATTATTAAACATAAAAACAAAAATTCAAACATTGAAAAAAAATTCGCATTTTGCAAAAAACATCATAATTTTTAACAGAAATTTTTTGTCAGCGCAGAACATTCAAGAAAATTCAAATTTTGGAAATAAAAATTTAAATTTTGATAAAATCTCAAATTTTGAAAAAATTTCCACACTATTTTGCAAAAAAAAAAAATGTATGATATTATAGGGATGGTTCCCATAACATTATGGGAATAGTTCTCATAATATTATAGGAATACTTTCCATACTATTATGGGAATAGTTCCCATAATGATATGGGAATAGTTCGCATACCATTATGGGAATGGTTCCCATAATGAAATGGGAATAGTTCCCATAAGATTATGGGAATGGTTCCCATATTGGTATAGGAACTATTCCCATATCATTATGGGAATCGTTGCCATAATGGAATGGGAATCGTACCCATACTATTATAGGAATGGTTCCCATAATTTTCTCTCCGTGTAGTGAGTTTTTTTTTAGATGAGTGATTTCGGAATGATCTGGATTTTATTTAAATCCGCATTCACTCCGATTTAGAATTTTAATATTCAAACAAATTACCTTTAAAAAGTTAATTTTACTTTGAACTGGAGTTTAAAAATTATAATAAACTCCCCTTCGAAGTAAATTTTACTCCAAGAACATTAAATGAATACACAGTCATCTGCTCCGAATTCACTTTGTCACTCGGAGTTCTGGAGTTTTAGAAAAAATCCTACGGAGTAAATCGGGATTTTGTTTTTTCAGATGAGTAATTTTGGAGTCATCTGGATTTAATTTAAATCCGCATTTAATCCCATTCGGAGTTAATTTCACTCCAAAGGTATTGAGTAAATACACAGTCATCCGCTCCGGATTCACTCCGGATTCACTCCGAATTCACTCCGTCATTCAGAGTTCCGGAGTTTTAGAAAATATCATAGGGAGTAAATCGAAATTTTGAATTTCCCGCGGAGTAACTTCGGAGTGAACGGGATTTTGTTTAAATCCACATTAACTCTGACTCGGAGTTTTAAGATTCAAATGAACTCTTCTTAATAATGAATTTCACTCCGACCTGGAGTTTCAATATTAAATTAAACTCCCCTTCGTACACGGAGAAAAATGCAGGTCAAAATTAAATAATAATTACAATCACAATGAAAAATTTACTATCTCAAATAAAAAATTACAATCTATAAAAAAAATTACGATGATTTGTTGAAAATTAATATTTTATTTAAATTCTTACTTTCTAGATTGTGATTTTCACTTATCATAATAATTACAATGCAGCTTCGTTAAATTTTTGCTTGGAAAAAAAAAATATTTACTTATTCATATAAAAATAGTTAAATCTTACAAAAAGTAGAAATTGTTATTAGAATTATTAAAAGTTAGCACATTAGTCGCAATTTTTGTTTCGTAGTTGATAAATATTACATCTCCAATGTAATTCTACGTAGGTACTGTACATTTTAGAATGTCGGTAAGACAAATTGCTACTCCGGGAGATCCAATTACTATTTGAGATTGTAAAAATTACTATCTGGATTGTAAAAATTACTCGCCAGAATACATCTTTCACAAAGCGCGTTAACTAATATTTACTAAGTACAATAGTTAAAATTATTGGTACATTGTAATTTTTATTTGTCGCTAGTAAATTTTATTTTGAATGCAGTAATTTTTGTAATCAACAGAAATTATTATTCTAAATAATATGTTGTAATTTTTACTTTGAGTTTTGTACAAGTTTTGATTTTTTTTTAACGTTTCAAGATTACTTTTCAGATTGTAATCTTTTTTTCATATTTAGTAAAAATTACTTAATTTTTTCTCCGTGTAGTGAATTTCATTCCGAATTTACTCCGCTAATTTTTTACAGTGTATAGTATTAAGTACTTAGTAAATAGATAATAATGATAGAGCAATAATAGAATTGATGACATTAAGTAAAATGAGATATATATGAAGGACACATATGTTATGTATCGATTTAAATACATTTTTTTATTGTAGTATTTATATTTATATACATGTATATATGTATATATGAAAAGATGTCTTTGAATAACGGTCAATGGCTTCAGCAACCTTCAACTCACGTGTATTCTTTTGTCCATCTATTTCTTTGTAGTTAAATTTTTAAATAAGATTTTTAATTCAAATAAATAATAAAATTTAAAAATATTAAATTGTTTTTCCTTGACTTGCAGATCAGGGAGCATTGAAAGACTCGCTGATGGAGATAAAAAAGTTATTGCCTCGAAACACCTTTTACCAGAAGATAACATCAATGTAGTCGTGAGAGTAAGACCTTTGAATAATAAAGAAATAAAAGCGGGTGAAAAATTTTCAGTTAATTTTCCCGGTGATGGACAAATTGAATGCGATACTTTGCCCAACACTACGGACAAAAAAACAAAATTGTTTTCTTACAATGTCGTGTTTGAACCAGCGGCTAGTCAGGAAGATATTTTACAGTATTCGGGTATTAAGAAATTAATTGACATGACGATTGAAGGGTTTAGTTGTACGGTTTTTTGTTATGGACAAACTGGTAGTGGCAAAACTCATACACTTACTGGTCCACCTGGTTTGGTAATTGATTATATATTTATTTATTTATTTCCCGAGTCGAAATCTAAGGCATACTTTTAATCTAAATGAACGTTGAAAACCTACATTACACTTTTTAGGCCATAATCATTGTAAAAGCTTGAAATGGACCTACTTAGACTTACAAAGGCTTGAATTAGACTACATAGTCATAAATCGTAAAACGAACGTAACTAGACTTAACAGAAGAGAGGACTTGCAAGGAATACTACGAAAAGGTAAAATTGTTAAATTTGCGGACTACTGGGGAATTGATCCAAGTGATCCAGTCATCTCTCCAGTGGGATAATGACACCGAAGGATGGGTTGGGTCCTACAGGCAGCCTGGGACTAACAGAGGGTCAATTTAAAAAAATCCTATGACTAGTAAAAAATTGCTGCAAGTGATCCAGCGATTTTATCAGGACATTAATGACACCTAGGAGTGGAATAGGACCTAGAAGCAGCCTGGGATCAACAGAGAGTCGATTCAAAAAATTCTGAGCTCGTTCGTTTCACGATATATGTCTTTGTAGGTCTGATTCATGCCTTTGTAAGTCTAAGTTGGTTCATTTAAAACTTTTACAATTATTATGTCCTAAAAAGTCGAATTTAGGTTTTCAATGCTCATTTAGGTTCAAAGTATGCCTTAGATTTCGACTTGGGTCGACAGAAAATAGTTAAATTAATTAATTATCAACATTTATTTTAGTTTGAAAATATGAATCATTATTCAGCAGAACATGGATTAATATTCCGTTCATTTGTATATTTATTTAAAATTTTACAAGAACGAAGTGATTTTAATTTTATTATCAAGGCTTCCTTTCTTGAAATTTATAATGAAAAAATAATAGATCTTCTTAATCCTGGAAATTCAAGAAAATCATTAGCAGTAAGATGGAGTAAAAAGACGAGAGGTTTTTTTGTTGAAAATTTATTCACTGTTGAATGCGAAGACCTTGATGATTTAATAGGTGTTCTTGAAGAAGGTATTATATTAATTTATTACATATAATTATTATGAGTAATAATATGACAAATTTAAATAGGTATGAAAAATAGAGCAGTTGGTACGCACAATATGAACGAACACTCTAGTAGAAGTCATACCATTCTTACGGTTCACATTAGATCCGAACAGCAAATGGAGAACGGTGTGTTTATTTCAAAGCAAGGAAAAATAAATTTTGTTGATTTAGCTGGCAGCGAAATGACTAAGAAGACACAGAGTGAAGGCAAAACACTCGAAGAAGCTAATAATATTAATAAAAGCCTTATGGTTTTAGGTAAAAAGCAATATATTTTTAAATATTTATCGATAAAAAATTGTTAAGGGCATTCTCAGACCACACGGAAAAAACGATGCTCAAAATATTAATAGTTTGTAGTTTATTTTCGACTTAAAATTAGTATATTCGATACTAATATCAAACCAGGATCATTATATATATTACAAAATGGTCATTATTTATATTAAAATTTGATACACATACAAGAGCAAAATTTGTAATTTCGTATATTAAAATTAATATGGAAAAGAATTGATAAATTGGTATCTACAGTTATTACTATTCAAATAAACAGAAAAATTTTAAAAATGAGGAACCGAAAAATTAGTAAACGTACATATTTATATATAAAGATCTAGTATACTAATTTTTCATTTTATTATTTACCACTTATTCGATATATGTATATAATAAATTAATTTATAATAACGAATAAATAACATTTGATATTAATTATTAGTCAATGGGATAGAATTTATAAAATAAGAGTTAAAAATTTTCGGTATTTTTGTGAGCAAAAAATCAGTATCTAGTATACTAATTTTTCATTTTATTATTTACCACTTATTCGATTTATGTACATTGTAAATTCATTTATAATGATGAATAAATGATATTTTAAGCTAATAATTGATCAGTGATATCGAATTTACAAAATAAAAGTTAGTAATTTTTGCAATTTTCGGTTGGAAAAATCAGTATCTAAGATACCAATTCTTAATTTGACCAATCATTACTTTTTAATAGATTATGCCATAAATTAATTAACTTTCACTAATAAGTCACGTATTATACCCAAAAGTAATAATATTTATTTACTTTTTGAAATAATTGATAGTAGTTTTTAGGAATCTACAAAAATTAGTAAACTACTTTGCATTAAGCACATAATAGTACTAATTATTGATCACAGATTCCACTTTTTACTATTATTTATTAATTTTTAATATTCTGTTTTTTCCGTGCATACCTCCCACTTTTTAAAAATATTCGATGACTAACTGCCGTAACTGTATTGAAATTTTATTAATTAATTTCAAAAAAATTAAAGTATTAATTGAAAAAAAGACAACGTAGTTACAATTTCGCCGAAATGTCGATTAAAAAAAAAATAATTACTTTACAGTTGTTATCAATTAGGAGTTAAAGATATTCTCAGATAGTACTCTCTAGTTTTTAAAAAGATTAAATAAATTTCAACTGTCATGACCTTATTAAAATTTCATTAATTAATTAAAAAATACAAAAGCATTAATTGAAAAAAGGACAACGTGGTAATTTTGCCAAGATATAAATTTGAAAAAAATCACTTACAGTTTCAAAGTAAGACACTTGGCTTTGTGACATCTATAAAATATCAATTTCGAGGCTGTTTTTTGACCTATCGATAAGGCACCAAAATATTGACAAAACAGAAATTTATGAAAAAATATCTGCTTAAACGACTTGACACAAACGGCGGCAAAAATTAATTACAAATAATTATCAAGTGTCATCTGAACGACTTGTCAACTGAGACGACTTTTTTAAAACGGGAAAAAGAAGAAAAATTTTCTATGACTCCTAGGACCAACATCTCTACGTCTTTTTTATTTAAGAAAACTCGGTTTTGAGACAAAAAAAAATTTGCTTTGTCCTTTTAAAAGACATCTTAAAGTTGTCTCTGTGTTACTTGGGTTGTAAAGTAAATCTTGATCCACAAAATTCGAATTATAATATTGACATGCAGATTTTACTTAAATTTATTTTTCAAATTTCGTTTTCCTCATAATTGATAACAACTGTATGTAATTTCTTTTTAAATCTTTACCTCGGTGACAATCGTAACTATGCTGTCCTTTTTTCAATTAATGCTTTAATTTTTTTTTTAATTAATAAATAAAATTTTAATACGCTTCCGACAGTTGAGTCATTGAACATTTTTAAAAAGTGGGGAAGGGAGGCACTGTCTGAGAATGCCCTTAAGTATTTTAATTAATTACTTAAATATTTATTTAGGCTACTGCATATCATCACTGAGTGATGGTAAACGTAAGACTGGTCATATTCCGTATCGTGATAGTAAATTAACAAAATTATTAGCTGATAGTTTGGCTGGAAACGGAGTGACATTGATGGTAATAATAAATGAAATTTAATTATTTGAATTTAAATTTTAAGTATTTAAATAATTTATAAAATTATTTTAGATCGCATGCATATCTCCAGCACGTTCAAATTTAAGTGAAACTTTAAATACTCTAAGATACGCATCGCGAGCTAAAAAAATTCGCACAAAACCCATAATTGTAATGGACCCTAGAGAGGCATTAATATTAAGTTTAAAACGAGAAAATAATGCTCTACAATTAGAAAATGATCATTTAAAATCGGCACTTAATCTCGCCGCGCACAGTCCCGATGAACTTTACAGTCAAAAATATTATCATCAATCACGGGAAGACAGACGAACTGCTACACCTCCTCAAGTTGATCTCGATAAATTAACAGAACTTGAGCAAGCAGAACTTACTCAGTTATTACGAGCTTACATTGATGAGAGTGAAGCGTTGAGGCGTGAAAATGCAGAGCTCTATGCAACGCGGGAACAAGTGATAAGAGATCAAGAGCTCGTTTGCCGCGAGAATGAGAGATTATTAAAAAAATTAGAAGATGTTAACACGTTAGTATAATTAATTATTTTGTTTTAATTGAAATTTATTTATTTATTACCTATTGGTTATTGTTTTTTTAAGTAGAGTTTGTTGCCGATCTCCAATAATTCCCGCTCGGCCAACTTACTCGGCAGAGATGCTTAATAGCTTACAAAACGATGATCTTCCTGGAGTACCTAATGTCTGGACGAATCCAAATTTACCAGAGACAGATGTTAATAAAAATGGAAATTTATCTAAGCCCCAGAGTAATGGGATGCCTTCGAAAGTTTTAAAAGAACTAGATAAACGTATAAATGGTAGTTTTAGTAACATTGCGGAAGCATATAGAGATAAAAGTAATCACCGGCGTTATAATTCTTGGGATAACGGGAATCCGATGGATCCTTCGGAGCAAAATGTATCACCTATTGAGATCAGCCAGTGAGTGTGAGCAATTTTATTGTTTTTTTGACAATCATTGTTATTATTATTGCTTTCTATATCTATATTTAGCTCATTGTGACGAATTAGCTGTAAATTAAATTTTATGATACAGCAGAGAATGTTTACAGGGTGGCCACAAAGAAATGATTTTAAAATTCCCTATTTCCCGGGTTTACAGTAAAGTTTTTCACATTTTTCCCTGATTCAGAAATTTTATTCGTATCATTGATATTCAAAGTTTTTATTATATTTTCACGGTCAATAATTAAATCTGATGATTAAATCATGCGAGAAACCAAAAAAAACGTCAATAAAATAAATTATTAGGAGTACAAATAAGTTTCCGCCGTTTTATTGTAGATGGCGCGGCACGGAGTTTCGGTTAGCTTTCGCAGATGATAACCTGCTTAAAAAATAGTTTGGACATTCAAGAACAACATAACCTATTAATATCATTGATTTTATATTGGTAAAATATTATTTTTATAAGTTGAAAATGTCAAATTTTGAGCCAAGTAAGCGTCATTTGCGGGAAACATTAGTTTACTTCTTTAATTTAAAGAAATCTGCTGCTGAGGCGCATCGATTGCTCGTAGAAGCATATGGTGAGGGTGTTTTGAGTGAGAGAACGTGTCGAGAGTGGTTTAAAAAGTTTAAAAACGGTGATTTCGACGTGGAAGACAAAGATCGCAGAGAAACCAAAAAAAAAGTCAATAAAATAAATTAATAAGGCGGACTTTTGATTACTCGATGTTAAAAATATGTAAGTTAAAATATTTAATAAGAAACTTTATGATTAAAATAAATTAAAAATACACTAGTCAAAAAAATTAAGGGATATTAAAAAAATAGTAAATTTTTAAGTGATTTTCCCCAGGTTGTAACTCGAAGGAAAATGGTCGTACAACAAAAACAAAAAAGACAAATTGTAGCTTCAAGTGTCTAGTTTTCTGATCTAGTCTTTAAAATTTTTTATTATGCGCGATTCCGGAGTAATAAAAAATCAATCATAATTATTGAAAAAAAATATATTGAAGCCCGTAGACCTTTTTTAAGACGAACAAAAATTTTCAAAATTTTTTTCTTGACGGTTATTCTTAGCATTACTCCGGGACCATTCATATAAAAAAATTTAAAGACCAGATCAGAAAACTAGACACTTAAGGCTACAATTTGTCTTTTTGTTTTTGTTGCACGACAATTTTCCTTCGAGTAACAGCCTATTGAAAATCACTTAAAAATTCGCAATATTTCTAATGTCCCGGACTGGTATATTATTGAAAAATTTGAAATTTTCGCCATTAAATTCCCGGATACTTTTCAAAATTCTCTGACAATTCCATGATTTTCCGGTCGCATTAAATTCCCGGTTTGTGGCCTCCTTAGTTTAAATTGAATGTGAGCAATTATGTTGATTACAATGAAAGACTTAAAAATTTATATATTCATGTACTTAATTTTAAACTGTTAAGGTTAAAATTGCCTTACTTATCATTATCGATTTGTACATTCTGTATATTATTTTGTCTTATGGCCGTCGGCGGACATAAGTCATGTGGCCCTGGTCAAGAATTCCGATTGAGTTCGATTGAAATCCGATTGTGATCCGATTGAGTTTAATCGAAATGAATTCGGTTATATTTGAAAAATGATAACAAAATAAAAATATTATTTTCTAATTGTAACCGATTCATTTCGATTAAAAATTTTGAATAAAATTCAATCAGTTTCAATCGAAGAGTAATAGTTTTATCGGAAATTTATCATTCATTCCAATAGGATTCAATCGGAAATGTCCGATCGAGTCCTATTGAAGTTAATCGGATTTCTCAACCAGGGAGCCAAATAAAATTACATTACATTATTATTATATATATTAGTGATGATCAATTATTCGTTACAGTGGACGTAGATCAGCATTCCGCAGAACTTCAACGGTACCAGAAGACAAAAAACCGTCTAAAACAGACGCACTAGGTCCAATAGTATTTTCTCATTCGCTAGACGGTTCACCGGATTCAATTTTGAGCGGCCCGATGACTGAAGGATTATTTTCATCTCCCAATACTGGAGATTCTGTCACACCCACGACACCTTTCCCACCTATATCACATACACTTGTATCATCATCTCCGGTTGTTGTTTTGAAAAACAATACAAGTAACAGAAGAAATAACTCCGCTACTCATAAAGACCGTACAGCTCAACGTGCTTTTGGAAGTCCTGTGTCGGCAAATGATGAAGATGATGTTCGTTTTTAATATTTTAAGTAACATGTAATGATACGCGTATGGCCTACGTTAGGCTAGAGTAATTAATTTATATATAAATATATTTTTAAGTATATTATTATTTATTAATATTTAATAGACTGCAGAATATAAATGCTCAGAATTTTTTTTTCTTATTTTTAATAATTTTATTATAAATATTTATGTGTGAAAAAAAAATAGTCGTTCATTTTATTTCAATCATCTCCCAAGTTTTTATGTATTTTTGGTAGTAAAATAATTTAGCTATGTAATGAGTCAATTTAAATATTAGGAAACTTCTGGAAAAATTGTAGAAATGCTTAAATTTTTTATTTTATTACCGAAAAATGAAGAAATAAATATTTTTAAGTCTTAGGTTTTTAGATTCTAATCCTGTAAGTTTAAAAATATTCAGTCGAGATTAATAAGTTTAATAAACTTGTGAATTTTTTCGATTGGTTGATTCGTTCCAAAGATATCGTCGAAAAAAACTAATTTTTTTTCAGTGAAATATATGTTCTATCATGTCTAACAGTTTTTTGAGCTCGAAGAAGACATTTTTCTTTTAATCGCTTCTGTGTACTAGCGTTTTTCCGAAAGACTTGCCTGAAACCCCCGAGGCCTTCAAGCATCCATCGGATGTCTTAATTTTGATCAGGATCGACGTCTAAGAAATTCTATAGAAAATCTAGACTCAAGACTCGGTGTTGAGATACAAAATTTTTCCCTTCACTTTTATGTGCTAATGTTCTTGCAGAAGACTTTTCTACCCTCGAAGCCTTCATGCATCCATCGGACGCCTTGATTTTTATCAGGATCACCATTTAAGAAATTCTACAGATAATCTAGACTCAGCTCCGTGAGCTCGAAAAGAGCGGGAAGTTTTGGGGTTTTCCCGCAGGCTCAACCGTTTGTCAGATTTTTTTTACAACGAATCAATTAAGTTAAAAGATCTAGTACCCGATAAGGGAACTGGTATCGAATCACTTCATGTATTTGTATATCTGTATTTAGTCAAATTTAATCTGGGTCTCTTACCTTATAAGAAAAAAAAAAAAAAAAAATATGGACAAGTAGAAAATTCAAAAAACTCTAGGTGGAATTACAAAAACAATATTTTTTCTAATTACTTTATCGTTTTTTCAAAAATTCAAAAATTATTAAACGTCCGCTAACTTCATTATTATAATTTAAAAAAAAAAAATAAAATAAAACTATACACATGTAGAAAATTTAAAAAACTAGAGGTGCAATTTTTTGAAATATTTTTTTTTTAAATTTATCGTTTTTCAAAAAATTAGAAAATTATTAGACGTCGGCTCCAGTATCATATTTTAAAATATTCTCTTTATATTTATATCAGAATATTTTTCAAATTCTATAACTATAAAAAAAAGCTGTTTCAAAATTTTTTTCTTCAATTTAAAAAAATAAGAAAATAATTTTTCATCACCAAAAGTAACTGAAGTCATAAAAAATAATAATGACCCACTTTTTTTATGAGTACAAATGTCGCAGACATACGACAATTTTTTTTATAACATATAAAAAAAAATTAAATAATCAAAACAATAAAATTTAAAAAAATGCATGTACTGAATTTTGAATTTTCTAAACATGCATTTTTTTATTTTTATTTTGTAAATATTTAAATTTATTATTTGAAAGTTTTAAAAATTGTCATGTCCGCTAACTTAACTCATATTTTTTTTTCTGTCTCCTTATAAAATATTTTTCTACAAAAAGCCGAGTAAAATAAAAAAAATCATTTCTATTAATAAAGTTCGCATCATTCATATAATTTCACTAAAAAAAATTTATGACCTTCTTTTATTTTTATTTCAAACTCGTCAGTTTCGATAAAAAATTTCCCATGACAGCGCAAAAATAAAAAATAAAAAATGATAAAAATTATCACGAGTAATTAAAAAAAATTTTTATAAATCACAAGCCCGCTTTTATTAAATCGATTTTTCGAGTTCAAGATGTCGCCGTTACAATCGATCAGTTGATAATCGAGAGTGAGTCATCAACTAAAATCGAGTAGTCGAAATCTTCGGTCCTAAAAAATAATCAATCGGGTTAAATAAAACCCATAATTAATACAGTAAATATAATTACTCATTACAATACTCACTGATAATTAACTAATTAATTAATTGAATTAATTATTAAATTAATTAACATTAAAAATATACAAATTGAAATAGGTATCGGGTGTTGCTGGTGCTGCTGGTGGACGAAAGCGGCGACACGGAGTAGGCAACGAGAGCAAATTACAAGTGTACAAGTTGAGCCAGCAAAAGAGTGACGAAGCGGGACACAAAAGAAAGACAAGTAAGAAAGAACGCGAAAGTACTTTACTCAAAATTACTTTCATTTAATCAAACTCAAATTATTTTATTTTATTTCAGTCTTTTAAAAAATTATTTCGTATTAAAAATAATCCTGATCATCATAAATTGCTCATAAATCGCAGAGTTAATTATCTAAACTAGGTAAGCAATATCTTAAGGTTATAAATATGTTTATTAATAAAAATATATATAAATATATGTATATCTATATTTATATTTGCATGTATGTATAAATATATAATAAAAAGAGTACTACGATTGCAGAAAGGGAACATAAAAACGGCTTTTTTGTGGTCCGATGTCTAGTGCTGAGGTGGTGGAGAGTTCCGTTGACCCTCCAGCCAAGAAGCGACGCGTTGCTGCTACAACGGGAGGTGCCGACGACTCATTGAAAACCCCGATAATGGCCAAAAATGGCTCAAATCCACCTGCTGGAGGCGGAGTTGATGGTAGTGGAAGTGCTGGTGGTGGCGGAGCAACATCCAGCGGAGACATCGACGAGGGCTTGTATTCACGACAACTCTACGTACTTGGTCACGATGCCATGAGACGCATGGCGTCATCAGATGTCCTGATATCAGGACTCGGTGGTCTTGGTGTCGAAATCGCTAAGAATGTCATTCTTGGAGGTGTCAAATCAGTGACACTCCATGACAACCGTCTGTGTACGATCGCTGATCTAGGATCGCAGTTTTATCTCACCGAAGCGGACATCGGTAAAAATCGCGCTGTCGCTTGCTACCAGCGTTTGTCTGAGCTGAATAATTACGTGCCCACTCGCTACCACGAGGGAGAGCTGGATGAGGACACGATCAAAAAATTCAAAGTCGTCGTGCTGACTGAGACAACTCTGGATGATCAGTTGCGTATATCAGAGATAACACGTGCTAATGACATCGCTCTGATAATCGCAGACACGCACGGTCTATTTGCTCAGGTATTCTGTGACTTCGGACCAGCATTTACTGTAGTTGACACTACTGGTGAGCCACCGGTTAGTGCGATGATCGCAAGCATTTCTCGCGATACCGAGGGTGTTGTCACTTGTCTAGATGACACTCGTCATGGTATGGAAGACGGTGACTATGTTACTTTTTCTGAGGTACAGGGAATGACTGAAATAAATGGATGCGAGCCGAAAAAAATTAAAGTTCTTGGTCCATATACATTTTCCATTGACGACACGTCGTCATTCAGTGAATACGAACGTGGTGGCATTGTCACTCAAGTTAAAATGCCCAAGACGGTCAACTTCAAGCCACTGAAAGATGCTCTGGTACAGCCGGAATTTATCATCACCGACTTCGGTAAATTTGATTACCCAGAGCAGCTTCACTTGGCATTTATTACTCTGCATGAGTACGTAAAGACTCGGGGTAAATTACCCCGTCCTTGGAACCAGGAAGACGCTGACGCATTTATGGGACTCGTGGAAACAGTAAAAGAGAAATATGGTATCGCTACTGAAGTTAATAAGGAATTGCTGGAGACATTTGCTAAGATTTCTGCTGGTAATTTGAACCCAATTAATGCAACCATTGGTGGTATTGTTGCTCAAGAAGTTATGAAAGCTTGCTCAGGTAAATTTTCACCAATTTACCAGTGGTTGTACTTCGATGCTATCGAATGCTTGCCTCAAGATCGTTCTGAAATAACAGAAGAAGACTGCATGCCTACAAACTCCCGTTATGATTCGCAAATCGCTATATTTGGTCGTAAATTCCAGTCTAAAATCGGTGCGCTCAAGTACTTTGTCGTGGGAGCTGGAGCTATTGGTTGTGAATTGTTGAAAAATTTTGCTATGCTCGGTGTAGGCGCTGAAAATGGTTGTGTTACAATAACTGACATGGATCTCATTGAAAAGTCTAATTTAAACCGTCAATTTTTATTCAGACCGTCCGATGTACAAAAAGCCAAATCATCAACAGCTGCACGTGTTGTTAAAGCGATGAATCCCAGTATGAATGTTATCGCTCATGAAAATCGGGTTGGAACTGAGACTGAGAAAGTTTACAACGATGAATTCTTTGAAGTACTGGATGGTGTAGCAAACGCTCTAGATAACGTGGACGCGCGTATTTACATGGACCGTCGGTGTGTTTATTACAGAAAACCGTTGCTGGAATCTGGTACACTGGGAACTAAAGGAAATACTCAAGTGGTTGTTCCTTTTCTCACTGAATCTTACAGTTCATCTCAAGACCCACCGGAAAAAAGTATACCCATCTGTACATTAAAGAACTTCCCCAATGCTATCGAACATACTCTGCAGTGGGCAAGGGACAATTTCGAAGGATTGTTCCGTCAGAATGCCGAGAATGCTGCCCAGTACATCACTGATCCTCAGTTTGTTGACAGAACTCTTAAACTGCCAGGTGTCCAGCCACTAGAGGTTTTAGAGCTGGTAAAAACTGCTTTAGTTGACGAGCGACCTAAGACATTTGTTGACTGCATCATCTGGGCACGTCACCATTGGCAGGAACAGTACAACAACCAGATCCGTCAGTTGCTTTTCAATTTCCCACCGGACCAAGTGACGTCAAGTGGGCAGCCGTTCTGGTCTGGACCCAAACGTTGTCCAGTTCCGCTTGAGTTTGACGTAAATAATCCGCTTCACTTGGACTACGTCGTAGCTGCTGCGAATCTTAAAGCAGCTGTTTACAACATGCCAGCCAACCGCAATCGTGATGAAATAGCCCGCATTGCCAGCAGCATTGAAGTCCCGCCATTTACTCCGAAATCAGGAGTTAAAATTGCAGAGACAGATGCCCAGGTCCAGGTTTCCAATGGAAGCGGCAGCGTCGATCACGAACGATTGAGTCAACTAATTGACGAGCTGCCAAAACAAAATGAACTAAAAGATCTTGTTATAAATCCTCAAGATTTTGAAAAAGATGACGACACTAATTTCCACATTGACTTTATTGTCGCAGCTTCAAATCTACGCGCTAGTAATTATCGCATCCCACTGGCAGACAGACACAAGAGTAAATTGATTGCTGGTAAAATAATACCCGCTATCGCAACAACAACATCAGTCGTAGCTGGACTCGTCTGTCTTGAGTTAATAAAATTAACACGTGGTATTAAAGATTTATCACTTTACAAAAACGGTTTTGTAAATCTGGCTCTGCCGTTCTTTGGATTTTCCGAACCAATTTCAGCGCCAAAGCTCAAGTACTACGACAAGGAATGGACTCTGTGGGACAGATTTGAAGTCAAAGGAGAACTTACTCTCAAAGAATTCTTGGATTACTTCAAAAATCAACACAATCTTGAGGTGACGATGCTGTCACAGGGTGTCTGTATGCTCTACTCATTTTTTATGGCTAAAGTCAAGTGTCAGGAACGCATGGGACTGGCTATGTCTGAGGTTGTCAAAAAAGTGTCTAAGAAAAAACTAGAGCCACATGTACGCGCTCTTGTTTTTGAATTATGCTGCAATGATGAGAATGGCGAAGATGTTGAAGTTCCTTACGTTCGCTACACTCTGCCTTGACTTTACTAAAAATTGCGATCCACATAAATTCATTATTATTATAATAATAAATAATTATTCAACTGATTAGTCCATAGTCATTTATACAAATTTATATATTATTATAATTATAATAATAATCTTAATAATTATACAATTAAGAGGGAAAAGCGGTCTGAGGTACAAAAAAACGAGCATATTTTCGTGATTTTTTTTTCAGAGTACCTTCGTTATTAAAATTTGTGACATTATTAAGCAACATTCTAAGAATATTCTGCTAAATTTTCATAAAAAAATATTGGAAAATAAGCCAGTGGTAGTGGGGAGAGTCAGTGGGTAGAGACGAGTCACTTAAAAAAAAAATTTCCATGCCGCAGGCAGGATAACTCATGACTGCCTCATCTGAAATCAAGAAACCAAAAAGATTTCTTTGAAACATAAGTTTATCTTGGATTTGAACGAAAGAACAAACAAAATATTCATTTTTGAATTTTTAGTAAAGGCGCAATCAAAAAACTCTGATTTTTGCCAAAAATTGCTCCTTTTGTTTAATTAAAAATTAAGTAGTTTTTGAAAAAAAAAATCCTTCGTTCAGATCTAAGATAAAATTATGTACTAAAGAAATCTTTTTGATTTCTTGATTTCAGATGAGGCAGTCATGAGTTATCCTGCCTATGGCATGAAGACTTTTTTTTTTTGAGGTGACTCGTCTCTCCCCACTGCCACTGGCTTATTTTTCAATATTTTTTTATGAAAATTTAGGTGAATATCCTTGGAATGATGCTTAATAATGTCACAAATTTTGAAAATTTAATTTAATTTAATGTACTCTGAAAAAAAAAATCACAAAAATATGCTTTGTTTTTTTGTATCTTAGACTCATTTCCCCCCTTAAATAACGTAAATGTATGAAAAAAGAAAAAAAAAAGAAAAAAAAAATGTATTGAGTTTAAAACGAGTGCTTAAATTTTTTAGTAACTTTATTTTGATAATTTACATTTTTCTACACGTGTGATTATTGACATTCGCGCATTAATTATTGAAAATAATAGTAATATTTTATTATTGATACTAATAGATTTTTGAAGAATAATTATTAGATGAAAGGGTATTGTTTTTTTATGTAATCATCAACTTGGACTTTTCGCGTGAGAATATGTGGACTTACTTGGCAGTTATATATATAGATTAATATGTAAATTAATGATAACAATAATAATAAATGAAAAATAATAATAGAGTAAATTCAAAAAATTTTTAGGCACTGCTAGATACCAGCGATGGTAAATTTACAGCCATTCAAAACGAATATTGAATATATTAATGATGATATATAAGAGTGAGTTAATAAAAATAATTAATTATTTATCAATTAGATAAAAGCAAAAAAAATTCTTGCCTCAGTAAAAGAAAGAAATTTTTTTTAAGTATTCAGCTACAATTTTTAAACGAAAATTGTTAATCATATCGGTAATTTTTGTCAAAAAAACAAATTAAAGTGGATTTAATTTTGTATAAAAAAAAAATATGTTTGACAGTTTGGTATTCATTTAGAAAGATAAATTAATATGTACTTGCGGATTATTGGATATTTTGATTGATGTAGTCATGAATAATATGGAAATATTTATTACATTAACTCTAATGATTAATATAGTTAATTAAAAATGTGTTTGGATTGCAAAAGAAATAAATAATTACAAAAAAATTTATACGATCACTTTTCTTTTTAATTATAAATTTAATTATTTTTGTAAGCATTAATTTTTTTAAGTTTACAGAAATTAATTTAAAATTAATCGAGATTAACAAAACTCAAGCTAAAGATTTTTGTTATACTCAAGTTAGCCGATGTCTAATAATTTTTTGATTTTTTTTTTCCAAGCGATAAATTATAAAAAAAAAAAATTTTTTAAATTGCACCTGTAGATTTTTAAATTTTCTATGTGTGCATATTTTTAGTCTTTTTTTTTTTGTAATTAATTTGTTCGAAAAAAATCCGAAAATTGTTGATTGTCTGTCAATTTCATGAGTGTGAATGTAGCAGACATCAGACAATTCATAAATTTAAAAAACAATAAATCATAATCAATTAAAATAATGAAATTTAAAAAATGCGCGTACTGATTTTTCAATTATCTAAGTACGCATTTTTAAATTTTCATTCTTCTTAGATGTTATTGAGGGTGCATTCCAAAATGTGCTGCGAGCAATTGTAACATAGCGCATTTCGGAATGTACCCTTATTAATTATTCTTATTACTTGCGCGGTAAATTTAAATATTTTAAAAATAAATTATTAGAAATTGGAGAAAACTGAAAATCGTGCGTCAAAATAAAATGGCGGCAGAATATGATAGAAAAATATTTAAAAAATTAAAAAAAAACACAACAGTGTTTGAACAAACCTTGGTGGGGAAATAATATGCAGAAGGGTGTCCTAATACACTTGGAGATGTTATTTAAATTACTCCAAGTGCATTGCAGCTAAAAAAACGTTACTTAACTGCTATTTCCCACCAGACGATGCCAGATGATTTTGCTCAGGAACTTGGAAGTTATCAGCATCAGCAATTCGCAACACTTTACACTAGCACTGAACACTCAATACTTAACGACACCACAGACACTTTGCACAATTTAAATTTTACAAACACTGCACATTTTAATTAAACAATTACTATGAGCAATAAATTTTATGGATGATTCCGCGAATTAACTGCAATACTGTGTTTCAATTTAAACGTAAAGAAAGATCTGGACTACTACTGCCGTTGTCGATGATACTGACTGCCGCTATTGGACCGCCAGTTGATACAAAGCAATCGATTTTGCGATTCATTCTCCCACCTCCACTTTAGTAAAAATTTGAACGTTGAATACAGCAACGCGCAGTAGCGCCAACTTGGCGCGAAATTTCAAAAGTGAAATTTAATAACTTTATTAAAATTTATTTGCGTCAATAATTATATTAATTAAACTAGAAAGTATACTAGAAATTTTTTATTTTCATCAATAATTTGTTAATTATTTTATTACTTGCGCGGTAAATTTAAATATTCATGAAAATGACTTATTAGAAATGGGAAAAAAATTTTAAATTGTAAATTAAAATAAAATAGCGGCAGAATATGATGGAAATATTTAAAATATTAAAAAAAAAAAAAACACGCAAGTGTTTCACGCAAAAAATGCTACAGCTGCTCGCAGCGTATTTCGGAATTTACTATCATTTATTCAAAAAATTAAAAAATTGCCAAATGTCAGACAAATTCACGCGCATTGAATTTTATTTATTTATTCAAAAAATTTTAAAAATTGCGCCTTGTCAGTTACATTCACTCTCATGTTAACTTCAGGATCATAGATTTTTTTTTTTTAATAAAAGTTTGAAAAAAATTCCCGCCATTTTCTTAGAAAAAAAAAAGTTCCCGCCAAATTTATAATAATTTGAGGTTATTTAGAAATGGCGCAGCGTTCTATAACGTAAGTCTTTTTATTTATAAATAAGTACTTAAAAAATAATAATTGAACAATAAAATTAATAAATTATTATTATTTAAAAAAATAAGTTAATTAATTAATGAGTAATTGAATATTTTTCCATTTGACAGATCATTTTTTAAAAGAACCACAACTTCGGAGGATAAAAATAACTCAAGGTATGTTAGCAAGCAAAAGAAATAAATAAATAATTATAAATATAAATATATATAAATATCAAGATGTTAAAATTACTAAATGTAATTGAACGTTCATTGATTTATCATTCTAAAAATAATTCATCAGTTTTAATAAATAGTAAAGTTATAAAATCATTTTCTAATCGCATTAATGTCATAAATGTCAGCAGTCAAAAGAAAAATGACAGACTCGATGATTCAACTGAAGATTGCGGAAAAAGAAAGAGGAATAGTGATGCCAATACCAGTAATTCTGAGTAAGTTTTTTTTTAATTCAATTAATTAATTTATTTAATTAATTAAAATAAATTTTTGCGTCAGATCTCCACCTGCTAAAAAGCCAGACACTAAAACTACAAAACCCAGAGCGCGAAAACCCAAAGCATCACCAAAATTAACAAGTAATTTAAATAATAGAGAGTAAATTTTTTTATTATTTTTTTATATTCATATTTATTATTATTTTTAGATAAATCTAAAAGTAAAGAGACGTTGAATAAATTGTCATTCGTCAAAGAAACCCCTAAAAAAAATTCCACTGATGAAAATTCAACAAATGGAATTTCTAAGAAAGAATTAAATGGAAGCAGTTCAAAAGAATCAGCTAAAAAACGTTCACGAGCTTTGAAGTCTGATTCAAGTGATGACGATGGTCATTTGCCGTTACCTGTTACGCCAGAGAAGTCTAAAAAAGTTGATGATCATGAAGAAGTATCTAAAAATAAAACATCATCTCCAGATAAATCTAAAGACAATGAAAAGTCTCCAGAAAAATCCAATGATAGTAAAAGATCTCCAATAAAAACTGAAGATCTAAAAAAGTCTCCAGAAAAATCTAAAGATGTAAAAAAATTATCAGAAAAATCCGATGATACAGAAAGTCCTCAAGAATCTTCTGACGAAGAAAAACCGAATGCAAAACTTCAAAGATCGCGATTAAGAATAGTCGATAGTGATTCTGAATCTGAAGAAGAATCATTACCAGTTGACAAGACACCTACTAAAGATATCCGGAACTTCTTCTCAAAGCCAGCGAAAAAAAATCCCACTAAAGTTGAAAAATCAAAGAGCAATTTATTCAGCAAGCAGGATAAAAATTCCCAGGGTAGTAAATCTGAGCAACACAATACTCCTGACTCTTTCAATCCTCTAATGGACAAATATCACCCGATTTTAAATGCCTGCTGGACCAAAGGACAGAAGACTCCATACATAGCCTTGACGCGTACCCTTGAACTGATTGAGCAAACGAGCTCGCGATTGAAGATCGTTGAAATTTTATCAAATTACTTGAGGTCAGTTATTGTTTTATCACCTGAAGATTTATTACCCAGCATTTACTTGTGTCTCAATCAATTAGCGCCAGCCTACGAAGGTCTTGAACTAGGAATCGCTGAGACGACATTAATAAAAGCTATTGCGCAGTGCACTGGCCGTACACCAGCGCAAATAAAAGCCGACGCGCAAGAAGCCGGTGATTTGGGAATCGTCGCTGAAGGCAGTCGGTCTAATCAGCGGGTGATGTTCCAACCAGCAGCACTCACTGTAGGAACTGTCTATTCAAAGCTGAAAGAAATCGCCCAATCAACAGGCACTGCCTCGGTAGGGAAAAAAGTTGATCGTATCCAGTCTCTATTCGTCGCTTGTCGGTTCACGGAAGCTCGTTACCTCATCAGATCGCTTGCTGGTAAACTTAGGATCGGTTTAGCTGAGCAGTCAGTCCTGCAAGCGCTCGCTCTTGCTTGCGCAATGACTCCGCCCGATCAAGAATACCCGCCGGAGATTCTAGACGGCAGCAAAAAAATTTCCAGTGATGAGTTCAAGAAAAAGTACGACGCGATTGCGTTGATTATCAAGACAACTTACTGCGAGTGTCCCAATTATGGAATGATTATTCCGGTGATATTGAAAGATGGTGTCGAGGCATTGCCGGATAAATGCAAACTGACACCGGGAGTTCCATTGAAACCGATGCTGGCTCATCCAACGAAAGGTGTCCAGGAAGTACTGAAACGTTTTGACGGTTTGAAATTCACTTGCGAGTGGAAATATGACGGAGAGAGAGCGCAAATTCATATATCTGATGATGGAAAAGCTTACATTTTTAGTCGCAACCAGGAAAATAATACATCTAAGTACCCAGATATCATCGGACGGCTGAGTAACACTCGTGGTGATGACGTCAAAAGTTGTATTTTAGATTGCGAAGCTGTTGCTTGGGATCGCGAGAACAAACAAATTTTGCCGTTTCAAATTCTAAGTACGAGAAAACGTAAAGATGCTAATGAGGCGGACATAAAGGTCCAGGTTTGTGTATTTATGTTCGATCTGTTGTATTTCAATGGCGAGCCTTTGGTAAAAAAACCTTTTGCTAAACGACGTGAGTTGCTGAAGAAAAATTTTAAAGAAGTCGAAGGCGAGTGGTATTTTGCTACCAGTCTTGACACGACGACCATGGAAGAAGTCCAAGAGTTTTTAGATGTTTCTGTTAAAGGAAACTGCGAAGGTCTGATGGTCAAAACTCTGGAGGAAGATGCTACTTATGAAATCGCCAAGAGATCTAGGAATTGGTTGAAATTGAAGAAAGATTATCTTGAAGGTATTGGTGACACGCTGGACTGTGTCGTCATTGGAGGATATATTGGCAAAGGCAAACGTACTGGTACTTATGGAGGATTTCTGCTCGCTTGTTATGATTCTGATAATGAAGAGTATCAAAGTCTTTGCAAGGTATTTTTTATTTTATTTTAATCACAAATATATATTATTATTATTACTGTGCTTTATTCGTACAAATTTTTCAATTTCTTACAAAGTTTTCCTTTATCTTCGAAGCTCATTTCCATTTTTATATTCTTTAAGTTACTGCAGCAACTTGTCATCAAGTTGACCGCATAAATTGACATTTCCATAAGTTGACAACTGGTCGCCAACTTTCTAGGAAAATTGGTAACAATTTGCAGTCAACAGTTACAAAAGCTGAAAGTTGTCGTCAATTTGATCGCATTCAGTAAAACTGATAGTAAAACTTTCTGGTCAGAAAGTTGGTGTCAATTAGTTGCGATCAAGTTGACAACTTTCAGCTTTTATTACTTTTGATGACAACTTGTTATCAACTTTCTAATGAAATTGAAGGCAACTTTCCGTCGACTAATGAAATGTCAACTTTTGCCATCAACGTTCTCAGAAAGGTGGTGACCAGTTGCTGTCAATTTATAGACGTACCATTAATTGCGACCAACTTGACGACAATATATGGACAACTTTCAGCTTTTATAACTGTTGACTACAAGTTGTTGCTAATTTTCTCAGAAAGTTTGCAACAATTTACTGCCGTAACCTGTCGTCAACTTTCTGAGAAAATTTAATGCAAACTTTTGCCATCAACTTTCTCAGAAAGTTGTCATCAACTTATGAAAATGCTAATTTTTGCAACCAACTTGTTGACAAATTGCTGCAGTAGGTTGTCGCCAACTTGCTGCCAACTTGACTATCAAGGAAATTGTTGCTAGCTTTGCTATCAGGGTAATTGACACCAACTTTCTATCCAGAAAGTCTGGCTATCAGAGAGTGATCCATAAAATTTCCATTTTACCAGTCACTAGATCATCCCCCGTCTAATGCTTAAAGATCTCCGTTTACCCAGCAAAGTAACATTCATTTTAACTATAAATATTTTTATGAATAATCTTTTTCTTTTTTTTTTTTAGATTGGTACTGGATTTAGTGAAGAAGATCTCCAAAAACATACGACATTATTAAAAGAACATTTAATTTCTGGACCAAAATCTTATTACCGCTATGACTCGTCTCATGAACCAGATCATTGGTTCGAACCAACCCAAGTCTGGGAAATAAAGTGCGCAGATTTATCATTGTCGCCAGTCCATCGAGCCGCAGCTGGAATAGTAAAATCTTGATACTAAAATAAATTACTTCTTAATTTAATAAACTTGAATTAATAATTAAAATTATTTTTAAAACAACTAGGTTGATCCAGTCAAAGGAATATCCTTAAGATTTCCCCGGTTCATTCGCGTACGCGATGACAAAAAAGCTGAGGATGCATCATCGGCACAGCAGGTGGCTGAGATGTACAAGGGCCAAGAGCAGATAGTTAATCAACAGCCATCGAGTTCTGCATTAAATGAAGAAGATTTTTATTAATTTAATACCAATTAATTAACTCAGCAATTTAAAAGCAAGAACACAATTTTATTTTTATTTTTATAAATTAAATGCTAAACTATAAAAATATTTTTTTAAATTCCTGTCCATGTGTTAATTTTTTAAATTTAAATTTGTAAAGAAAATAGCATTTAATTTTTTGGTAAAAATAAAATTAATTCTTGCTGTCATAAATTTATTAAATTTAAAAATTAATCTAATATGGAGTTTAAATTAAATGATACTGAAGTTAGCAGGCGTTGAATAATTTTTGGATTTTTTTTGCAGGTGCTAAATTACAAAAAAAAAAATTTTTTTAAAATGCACCTGTAGTTTTTTTTGTTTTCGACATGTTCATATTTTTAGTTTTTTTTTTTTTTATTCATATGTTAAAAAAAAAATCCGAACATTTTTAATTGTCTTCTAACTTCAGGATAATTCAATTAAATTGTAAAAATACTGAAGTTAGCCGACGTCTAATAATTTTTGAATTTTTTTCAAAACGATAAAAAAAAATTGCGTCTATTGTTTATTAAATTTTCTATATGTGCATTTTTTTTTTTTTTTTTTTTTTTTTTTTTTTATTGTAACAGATTTGTTAAAAAAAAAATCCAAAAATTGCTTATTGTCTATTAACTTCATGGTCCTAAAATGATACTGAAATTAGCCGATGTCTAATAATTTTTGGATTTTTTTACAAACGATAAATTTATAAAAAAAAAATTTTTTTTAATTGCACTTGTGGTTTTTAAAATTTTCTACATGTGCATATTTTTAGTTTTCATTTTTCCTTAAAATTAATTTGTTTAAAAAAAAATGACTCTGAAGTTAGTAGACAATTAGTAATTATCGGATTTTTTTTAAACAAATAAATTATAAAAAAACAAAAACTAAAAATATGCACATGTAAAAAATTTAAAAATCTACAGGTGCATTTTTTGTAAATATTTTTTTTTTTATAATTTATTGTTTAAAAAAAAAATCCAAAAATTATTAGACGTCAGCAAACTTCAGAAGCATAAAAAAAATTCGAAAATTATCAATTGTCTGCTAACTTCAAGATCATGGTCATAAATTGTAAAGTAAATGAATTAATTCAAATATTAACTAATAATTAATAATTTTTTAAAAATTTATGTGACAATAATAATAACTAAAATATTTGGGCACTAAAGCGCCGCCATTGTATGAATTTGTAAACAAAAATTTGTCGTTATGTCAACGTAATCAACTTTGTACATTTTTTTTTTTTTTTTTTTTATCATTCATTTTTCAAACGTATGATTCATATTATTTTTTATGTTGTGTCTACCATATAAACTACTACATATTTATTTTATATATATGTCTATACATTAATCTGTGTGTATATTTCCATACATTGAATTTTATATGTCATGTACATATACCTATATATATATATACATATACAAGGTTAATAAGTATTTAACACGTGATCAATTTAACAGGCAATACACGTTATAGCTGATAATTGTGTTGGTTATTACTATAAATATCTACCAAGAACCTTATCCTCGTAAACTCGAGCTCTGGTTCGTCAAGAAAAGGTGGCCTGACCTGAGGGAAACCGCTATGTAGACACATCATTTTATTACAACACAAATATATGTACATATAAGCGTATATTGATGAATACAATTGACGATAAACGATTGTCAATTATGAAATGATATAGTGAAAGTTTAAATTATTATTTATATTTATATTTTATGTTGACATTTTAAATATTCAAATATTTTTACTCTGTTTTATTTGAATTATTTATTCATTTAGTTTTTGTTTATTTGTTGAGGTTATTGTTTGTAAAGTTATATTATAAATATTTAAAAATGGAAGATACAATAATACCACCCCATGTATCTAGGCAATATTTAGTTGTTAATGAAGAAACTAGTGGCTCAAGTAATAGTGTAATTAAAAAAAATCAAACTGACAAACAAGAAATAAAATCTGTAACTATGACAGAATGGGTCACTGTTGTCATATTATGTTTTGTTAATTTGATTAATTATATGGACCGGACAACAATTGCAGGTAAATTTAGATTTTATATGTGACTAAAAATATGAAGAAGCAGACAGTTAAAAAATTTCATCTTTTAAATAAAAAACTAGAATATTTGGAGAAGAAATGAAAAAAAAATGTGATACTGGAATTAGCTGAGGTCTAATAACTGGGATTTTTTTTTTAATGATGAATTGAAGAAAAAAAATATTTTGGAAAATTGCACTTGGAGTTTTTTTAATTTTCTACATGTCTATATTTTTTTTTTTTATTTGAAAATTGCTAATTGTTTGCTAACTTCAGGATCACAACAAATTGCATGATCCTGAAGTTAACAGACAATTAAAAATTTTCAGGTTTTTTTTTTTAATCAATAAATTGATTAGAAGAAAAAAAACTAAAAATATGCACATGTAGAAGATTTAAAAAACTACAAGTGCAATTTTCTTAAATATTTTTTTTTATTTTCATAATTCGTTTTGAAAAAATTCAAAAAATTATTAGACGTCGGCTAATTTGAATATCATAAAAATATGATCCTGAAGTGAACAGACAATTAAAAATTTTCGGGTTTTTTTTTATCAATAAATTAATTAGAAAAAAAAAAAAACTAAAAATATGCACATGTAGAAGATTTAAAAAACTAAAAGTGCAATTTTCTTAAATGTTTTTTTTTTTTATAATTTATCATTTTGAAAAATTTCAAAAAATTATTAGACGTCGGCTAATTTAAATATCATAAAAATTGAATATTTTTTAAATCTTTAAAAAATTTTTTGTGAATATTAGAAAAATTTCATTTTACTTTTTTTAAAAATTAATAAATTGTCTATCTGCTACTTTCGTTATAAAAATATGGCGCCAAAATTACCAGTCATTAAAAAAATTATTGATTTTTAATAAAAAAAAGTAAATACTGACAGGCAAAATTTTCAAAAATATTTTTATGTATATTTTTTTTATGATCTTTAAGCTATAAGACGATTTTTGGATTTTTTTATTTTAACAACTCAGTGGAAAAAAAAAATGCATATGTAGAAAATTAAAAAAATTACAAGTGCAATTTTTTTAAATATATATTTTTTTTTAATTTATAGTTTTTAAAAAAATCCAAAAATTATAAGACCGGCTAATATCAGTATCATTTTTTTTTTTTTTTTAATTTTCCCGATGATAATTAACTAATTAAAAAAACTAAAATTATCAACGTTAGCTTCTCTCAGCATCATAAAATATTACATAATTTTTTTTTTAATTTGCAAATAAATTCATTAATTATTATTATTATCAAAAGTAATTTCAATGACAATGAAACCTTGAGACATCTGACAATTTTATTGTTTTTATAAACAAATTACAAATTTTTCGATAAAATTATTTAAAATATTTTTTAATTTAATTAAATCAGAAGTACAAAAAACCAGGTGTCGGTTTTTAAGCATTTTAAAAATTTTCAATTGATTGCTAATTTAATTATTTATTTTTTTCTGGAGTATTGATGATTGTTTTTTTTTCACAGGAATATTACCAGAGATACAGAATGAATTTAAGATTGCAAATGGATCCTCTGGTTTATTACAAACAGCATTTATCGTTAGCTACATGATATTTGCACCATTATTCGGTTATCTTGGTGACAGATATAACAGAAAAATAATAATGAGTATTGGTGTATTTATTTGGTGCTTAACGACTCTCCTTGGCTCTTATATGAAGGTTAATTTTTATTTTAAATTCAAATTTAAAAATTCACAGCTATTATTATCATACTCACGCTCAGTTCTCTGGAATTTATAAAATAAGTCAGACACGAATTTATGTTGATTTTAAAATTATCTATGATAATTTATTCATGTCATTGATTTCTGAGAAACGTAAAGTAAATAGTTGAGTTTTCTATTTTTTAGAGATAGTAGATATCAATTCATTGTAACTGATATCAGTAAATCAAAGGAATTTTATTTATTTTTATCAACATATTTATTATTTTATGAATGAAATATTTCAAAATTATCACTGAATTATTTAACGATGTCAATTAATTTTTTTTTTTTTTTTAATTGCTCTCGATAAATTTTATTCAAGTTCTGTATGAAACTGACTAATAGTTTTTGACTTTAAAAAAGATCTAGTAATTGGCTGTCGTTAATTTATTCGAATGACGGATCAATAAATAAATAAATGAAAAACCCGACTGATTTTATTCTAGACAATAATTATTCAGTAATTATATTCCGCGTCATAATTTCCTATTATTATTTACATAAAATTTTATTTAAAATTTTTTATCTGAATTTTTTTTTTAATTGCTCGATAAATTTTATTCAAATTCAGAATGAAACTGATTTAGGGACAAGATTTTTGCCTTATTTTTGAAATGAATGGTGTGAAATTTTTGATATTGCGGCGAAAATATTGGTCTTATAAAAAAAGTTTTGAAACAAAAGTTGTAGGAAATTTAATTTTCAAAAAAAAATGTCTCTTATGATTTTATTATACGACCAATATTTTCACCGTTATTCAAAAATTAAGATTCATAATGAATGATTCAAAATTTGGTTGATTATGAAAATCTTAATTTTGAAATTACGGCTTTGTTATTAGTCTTAAGAAAAAATTATAAGAGACATTTTTTTCATAAAATTAAATTTCCTACAATTTTTGTTTGAAAACTTTTTTAATAAGACCATTATTTTTCCCGTAATATTAAAAATTTGACACCATTAATTATTAATTAATTACTATGACATGAATAATTAAAATTCACTGTTATAAAAATAAAAAGATAAATTATGTTAATTAGTTGTTGATAAAAATCAATTGACAATCAATTATCGATGGGATCAGTTGACTGGATATTATTTATTCTAATGATATATAAATAAATAAATAAAAAAACTGATTGATTTTATTATTCCAGACACTAATTAATTAGTAATAAAATTTCGCGTTATAATTTCCCATTTTTATTTACATAATAAAATTTTATTCGAATATTATTTTGAAAATTTTTTAATAATTTATTCTTCTGCTCAATTACTCAATAATTAAAGAAAAAAAAAACAAAATTATTTAAATATAATCTAATATATGAAATATTTTCCAATGACTTTTATTTATTGACTTATTTTAATACTTGAATTATTTTTTACCCGCGTTAATTTAATATGAAATGTTTTATATGCTTGTAAATATATAATAAATTAATTTTTCAGACATATGAAGGATTTATTATGTTGAGAATGTGCGTTGGAATTGGAGAAGCGAGTTATTCAACAATAGCACCAACGATAATAAGTGACTTATTTGTAAAAGACACTAGATCTAAAATGTTAGCGCTATTTTATTTCGCAATACCTGTAGGAAGTGGTCTGGGATATATTACCAGTGGTAAATTAGCACAGGCAACTGGCCGATGGCAGTGGGGATTAAGGATAACTCCTGTATTAGGAATAATTGCCATTATTTTAATTTTATTATTCGTCAGAGACCCAGCAAGAGGTGAAAAAGAAGGCGGGTCACATATTTCTAGTACTTCATGGTCCGTTGATATTAAAGAGTTGTTAAAAAAGTGAGTCTTCATATCAATAATTACCAGACAATTAATTAATTTAATGATTTTTACTTATATTTTTAATTAATAATAATGATAGTTAAGTTAGCTGACGTCTAATAATTTTTTGATTTTTTTTTCAAGCGATAAATTATAAAAAAAAAAAAAATTTGAAAAAATTGCACCTGTAGTTTTTTTTATTTTCTATATGTGCATATTTTTAGATTTTTTTTTTACTTGATTTGTTAAAAAAAAAAAATCCGAAAATTGTTGATTCTGTCAATTTCAGGATCATTATAAAATAATACTGAAGTTAGCCGACGTCTAATAACTTTTGAATTTTTGTTCAAACCAATAAATTATAAAAAAAAAATATTTGAAAAAATTGCACCTGTAGTTTTTTTAATTTTCTACATGTGCATATTTAAATTTTTTTTTTTTTTTTTTTTTGTAATTAATTTGTTAAAAAAGAAGTTCAAAAATTATTGATTGTCTGTAAGTTTCAGAATCATTAATAATGACAAATTAATAAATATTTCAGCCGAAGTTTCATGTTATCAACGGGAGGATTCACATGTGTAGCATTTGTTACCGGTGCATTAGCACTATGGGCGCCAAAATTTTTACAATTAGGTTTACAGTTACAAAATTCAAATTCACTAGTCATTGATGAGTGAGTTTCTATTATTTTTTACTAGTTATTTTATTATATTATATATTAAGTGTCATGTGTTAATTTTTAAATACAATATGTATTTTTTGTTGTAGTGTATCCTTTGTCTTCGGATTGATAGCAATGTTAGCTGGTTTAATTGGAGTTCCACTGGGTTCAATAATGGCTCAAAAGCTCAGAGTATGCTATCATCAAGCAGATCCACTTATTTGTGCTGTTGGATTGCTTATAAGTGTTCCATTAATATTCTTTGCTGTTGTAACAGCCAATATTAATTCAACGTTGTGTTTTATTCTCATTTTCTTCGGACAATTAGCTCTCAATCTTACTTGGTCTATCGTTGCTGATATTTTATTGGTAATTATTATCAATATTCAAAATTTAACTGAAGCTCTCACACGCTGTTACTTCATAATTTACGTAATTATCTAATTGTTATTGTTAATTTTAAATTTATTTAGTACGTCGTAATACCAACAAGAAGATCTACAGCTGAAGCATTTCAAATTCTAGTGGCGCATGCGCTTGGTGATGCTGGTAGTCCATATTTAATTGGATTGGTGTGTATTTAATTAATTAATTAATTGAGCATTTATGTGTGGAAAAGGATCCATTTAAATTTAGTAGTGGCGGGAAAATATTAAGGGAGTTTTAAATTTTCCTCGTGCCCAAGTAGCACAGAGACGACGTTAAGATTTCTTTTAAAAGGATAAGACAAATTTTTTTTCGTGTCAAAGCCAAGTTTTTTTTTATATAAATAAGACATACAGATGCTGGTCCTAGAAGTCATGGAAAATTTGGGTTCTTTTCTTCCCCCAAAGAAAATAATTTCAATTAAAAAATCGTTTCGACGACTTATTTGTTATGTACTTTTTATCGTCACTTGAGTCAAGTCTTTTACGCATATATTTTTTTGACATAAATTTCTGATTGTTTTGTCAATATTTTGGTGCCTTATCTGCTTACCTGCTATTTGGATAGTGAAAAAGAAAATCCTTTTATTTTTTAAATTTAAATATTTTCGCGCCATTTTATGAAGCTGCGAATGTGCATAATTATTACTGATAAATTAATTATTTTATCATAGATGTCTGAAGGATTAAAACCAGCATTGACACCACTAGGACCATTTGATGAATTCGCTGCCTTGACGGAGTTCCGTTGCCTGCAGTACTCGTTATTTGTCACCATCTTCTTAGAAGTTATTGGAGGCTTATTCTTCTTACTTACTGCATTGTACATTGAAAAAGACAAAGCTGTTGTTGATCTCACCATGGCGGGTAAGTAAATTAATTTATTGATTTAAATAATTAATTGATTAATGAATTAATTAATTAATTACTGACATTTGACAATTACTAAGTCGAAAGGTATAACTTATTTAACAGGATGCTTTGTAAATAGCGCGACTTGCTTTGTAGTTACTTTTAGTTGCGCCAATTAGCAGATTAGTGGGTTGCAAATTTTATTAATTACTGATCTAATTTATATAAAAATAACATGTTTTTACATACACAGTGCATGAGTTGATATCGAGTATGGAGTTAGAGCCACAGTTTTTAACTGATGATTGAGGTAATCCTGTTTTTTTCAAGACTAACAAGTTAAGCGTCAAGATTGCTGGTCTTTCGGTAATCAAATTACTCTAGTATGCGTTACTTTGTTGCTGATATTTATTTTTAAATTTTGTTATTATTAATTTATTTATTTTATTCATTAAAACATTTCTTTTAATCGATAATTTTGATGATACTGAAGTTAGCGGACGTCTAATATTTTTTAGATTTTTTTAAAAATTATAAATTATGAAATGAAAAAAATTTAGAAAAAATGCACTTGTAGTTTTTTAAATTTTCTACATGTGCATTTTTTTTTTTTTTAATTCATTAAAAAAAAATTCCGAAAATCGCTAACTGTTTGTTAACTTCAGAATTATAAATTTTAATGTAATTTTATAAATATTTTAGTAGTTGAAAAATTGAAAAAAAGATTTTGAATTGTGTTCAGTAACAACCAAATCAGTTCATTAGTGACTTTAAATAAATTAATAAAAAAATTATTATGAGTGTAAATGTAGCAGACATCAGACAAATTTAAAATTATTAATAAATAAAGTAAATAATTAATGAAATAAAATTTTTAAAAAATGCGTATTTAAAAAATTTTGAAATTAATAAGTGCATTTTATATAACTATTATTTTTTAAATTATTTACTCTATTTATTTATAGTTTTAAATTTGTCTGATGTCTGCTACATTCACACTCATATATCATTTACTTTTTTTTTTATTTTTTAAGAATTGTTGGATACTTTCATGGCAATATGCTAATTATTTAGTTTTAAATGTGCGAAAAAAAAAAACTAGGCGCTTAACATGTTATGTATTTTTTATTTGTCAGGTAATGGTACAGTTTCAGGGCTCCATTAATTTAGTTCTCATTTTTAAATAAATTGATTAAAATTTGTTCAGTTTTGCGGTAAATTAATAAAAAAAAAACTGAAAGTAAAACTGCTGGTTTAGATCTGCCACAAAAATTAAGTTACTTACAAAAAAAAAAAAAAATGGGCCCGTTTTATAGACCCTTACATTTTTTCTTTTATAAAAAGTTTTTTTTTACCGCATGTGGGCTTTATAAAATATCATGTAATGAATTTATAAATATTGCATGTAATTATTTTACATTTTTTTAGTGCATTCAAACAATTAATGATTTTTTTATAATTTAATATTTTTTATTTATTTATGACCGTCTTGTTATTGAATGAAAATTTTTTTATTTTCCCATAAAAAATTTTTTTTCATCAAATTATTTATATACCACAATTTTTATTAATAATTTTTTTAAAACTACAATTTTTTTTTTTTAAATATTTATATGCTCAATAAATTCAAATTACAATTTTTTTAATTACGAGCTCGTGAAAAATGTATTTAAAAAAAAAAAAACAATAAAAAGTATAATCTTGTAAAAAGTACATTGTAGCAGCTCGGCTTTAAAATTGTAAAGTATATAAATATAAAAAGATTTTAATTCTATTTATATGTCTGTAGATATGATAAAAAAAAACGTCTGTTGAAAAAAATCATCTTTTAAATTTTTTTATGTTAAAAATAACTCAAGTAGACACAACTAAATATTTTATTATTCAAAAACAATAAATTTATTACAGACTATAAATAAATTCATTTTATTTTTTACTGATGGTAAAAAAAAATTTTTTTAAATCATTTTTATTTTTAAATCATAATGTAAAGAAAAAATTTTAAATAATAATAATTAAATATTTGATAACAAGACGATTATAATGTGCTATGATTATTTTTATTTATTTATTTATTTATCAACTTTCTCAGCACACGCATGGGAATAATTATAATTTTATAATTTACAACTTACAAACATGTTTCTTGCAGCCGAATGTCTAAATGCTAAGAATAATGGGCAAGCAGAATCAACGCGTTTGTAGAAAAAATATAATTCACCAATGGGCCCTCATCTGACTAGTTATGCTCCGTAATATGGTACTTTCATTTACATTTTATTTTTTTTTTCATCATCTCTTCATTATTCCATAATTTAATATCGCGTTACAAATCCCATAAGCGCGTGTCCTCTTACAAGACACCATTGAAAAAATATGACTTTAAAAATTTTTTTAATTTCTAATAGACGTACATTTAATTTACAAATATAAATTTTGAATTTTTTATTTACGCGCTTCGTATTCCCGACACCTACTCCGGAGACAAGCTTAGAAAAAAATTTTTTCGTCATAAATGAACTTTTGATTCGGGTTTCAAAATATTTACTTATAATATAATTTTTTTTTTTTTTTTTTTTACGCCCAAATGAGTCCTGGAAACAAAAGGGCGTATAATTAATCACGTCTTTATGGGAACTGTAACGCGATATTTTATCACAATGATAACATAAATAATAAATAATAAACCATATGAAGAATACAAAAAATTTTTTTAAAAAATAAGTAATACATTATCACAATAGCAAATTGGTGGATTATTTTCAGCTGGTCCAACAATGGTAGTATTTAAAAACATCAAATCATTTAAATAATCACATCATTGTTATCGCTTTTTTAAAAATTATTTATTTATTTATTTATATTCACTAATTAATCCACATATTTTGTGGTCATTGCACTTGTGTTGTCAATTGCACTTATAAAGCTTTTTAATTTATTAATTAATTAATATTAGTAATAATAATTAATATTTTGAATAAAAAATGATATTTTAATTAAAAATTAAAAAGCTGATGAAGCTTGCCTGTTTTTGTTATATAAATTATATATATATATTTTTTTTTTTATAAAAAGTAGTTGCTTTTAATGTATTTTTTATGCATGATAATTACAAATTTAATTATATATATATTTTTTAATTATATTTAATTTAAATAAATTAATACTTATTAATTATTTGATTGATAGTATAGATTTTTTAGATGAATTTAATAAATGAGTTTTGTATTTAGTTTTTTCTTTCAGATAACAAATTGTTAAATTAAGGGTATTCTTAGACAATGCTCGCCCTATACATTTTTTAAAAATATTCAAATAATTTAAACTGTCATAAGCGTATTGAAATTTTATTGATTAATTATAGAAAAAAATTAAAGCGTTAATTGAAAAAAGGACATTTAAAAAAAAAAATTACTTATACACAGAGTATAAAATTTCTTAGAGCAAAAAAAAATTTTCTTGGGGCAAGAAAACATTTTTCAGAGTGAAAATAAATTTATTGAGCCAAGAAATTTTTCTGATAATAAATTTTTTTTTTTTAATTCATAATGCAAAATTTTTTTTGCGCCAAGAAATTCTTTCTTTCTGTGCAGTTGTTATCAGATAATGTACGAGACCCAGTACCCGATCAGAAAACTAGTACCTGATCACTCATGTATTTTTATATATATATATACTAACTTTTACTATGTATGAATATATAAATACATGAGTGGTCGGGTACTAGTTTCCTGATCGGGTAAAAGGTCTTTTACCTTAAAAGTTAAACGAAATGTGTTTACCGAATTTCAATTAAATTCCTAATTGGTGACAACTGTAAGTATTTTTTTTTTTTTTTAATCTATGGCTCAGTGAAATTGCCACTACGTTGTTCTTTTCCGACTAATGCTTTAATTTTTTAAATTAATTAACTAATTAATTAATTAAATTTTAATACTCTGATTACAGTTTAAATTCATTGGATATTTTTAAAAATTGGGGGACACTGTCTGAGAATGCCCTTAAATTAAATAAAATATATTATCAATTATTTGTTATTATTTTATTTTTTCAGATAAAAATGAAGCTGAGACATCGCTAGTAGGTAATGAAGAAGACAATGAAAGATAATAATTATAAATATACAGTAAATGTTAATTATTAATTAATGACTGATAGATTAGTGCAAATAATTAATTATTCTTAGTTAGTAATCAATTATTACTAGTTACTATAATTAATTAATTAATTTATTTCAAATTATTTTATGACTTTTTTTATTTTGTATTAATCAGTTGTATTATCAATTCTCATAAATATTTTTTTTTTTATATTTATGTTCATTGTTTTGATCTTGTAGAAAATTTTTTTGATGTCTAGGCGTTTTTATAAAACAGCATTGCCTTGTTTGACAAAGGCTGTGCATTGGTGGTCCCAAAAATTTTATTTTATGTAATCCAAGAAATTATTTATTTAAAAAAAAAAAATTATAATTAAAATTTGTATTTAGATAATTAAATGTTATGTCATTTTAAGGTATTTTATTATCTTTACTCGAAAGATTTTAGTTAAAATTTTTTAGAAAACTTTGGAGTCAGTTTCTCTTTCTATAAATCTGATAATTAAAAAAATAAATAATTAAGGCTTAAAGAAATTTATTAATTAAATTAATTTTTATAGGGACTGAGAAAAAGAAGTGATCAGAAATAGAGTATTTTGTCTTGCCTTAAATTAAAATTAAATATATGTAATAAAAAATTATTGAAATCGTATCTTAAAAATTTTCTCATAATATATATGTATAATTATTTAAAAATTTATGATAATTAATATGTAGTTTCTATTTATAATCATTTTATCCGTAAAAATTCAAATTTTTCATTTTGGCGCCAATTTTTAAATTTAAAATTCAGTTAAATCTAAAATTTGGATCCTACTTATAGAACATATACATAATATATATTGATTATGATAAATTAATATCAGATTTAATTAAATGTTTGACATAAAAAATATTTTTTGAAAATTGAAAAAATTATTCTGCTTTTTTTGGACTTTCATAAAATGTCAAGATCTTTTACAGACGTTAATTTCAATTACAAATTTCGCGTTCGATTTTTCTCATTACTAAATAATTTTACCGGCTTAGTAATTTAAAAAATTTTGAATTTTCTATAAAAATGCTTAATGAGACTGCGTAGGCTTTAAAAATTTGAAATCTCCTTAAAATGACATTAAAAAAAAACTTACTATTAAAAATTAAAGATTAAAGAAAGATATTATTAATTATTGTAACTAAAAAGAAAACTGTAAGATATTTTTATAATTAGTCGTTAGTTACTTGATAATAAATATCAAGTAATTAAATATAAATCAATTATTATAATTATAAAATAATTTGATTTATTGAATCGTTAATAAACAAATTGTTAAAGATGAAAAATCCATCCTCGTTAGGTTAAATAATTAATAATAAATTTTTTTATACATAATATATATATAAATAAATAAATAAATAAAATAAAATAATGTCAATTTTATTAATTTATGCATCATTTTAATAACAAACTGTTTATTAATTTGTTTATATTTTTTTTTTGTTTTTACAATTTTTAATTAATGTAAATTTGATAGCAAAATTTTTTTTTAACATCCGCTTGTTATTTTTACAAGTCTATAAATTTTTTTTATTAATAATAGAATTACTTTTAAATAAGTATTTATATTTTTCGACGTTTATTTAAAACTTTAAGTGCCGATTGGTATAAAAAATATTTATAAATTTTTTTTTTATCTTATAGGTACATTTTTTTTAATATTAATAATAATAATATATAAATTTTATAATTTACATAAGTATTTGTAAAGTAAAGGTTCCAATTATCGACTTTAATTATAAAATATATTTTTACTTCTCATTAATAAATAAATTTAATTTGGGTCTAGATAAAAACTTTCCATACAAAAAAATTTGAAAAAATTTTGATGTTAGCTTTTGAGACTCCGATTCCTGGTTTATTTTTAGATGATTATTTTAATTAATAAATAAAATTTTTATTTAAATATAGAGGAGTATTTTTTATAATTAATTATTGGCATGTCGTAATCTCTATGGACGTAAAATTAATTTTTTTTTGTCTAATTTTTTGTAATATAAATTAAAAACCCGCTTTTTATATAAATATTCAAAATATTCAATAAAAATATGAAAAAAGAAGTAAATAATAATATTAAGTGCCAATAATTGGGTCTTTTACTTTATTTATATATATATTTATTTTTTTTTGTTCAAAGTATGGAATTTTAAATAATTATGTCATAATAAAAAAAAGTAAAGAAGCTCATAGTCGGCAAGTAATGGCCAAAAAAATACAATTTATCAATTATTTAACATTCCATACTTTTGATTATAATTTGTACCTTTATATAAAAAAAAGAAAAAAAAACAACAAAATTAACTTTAATTGACTATTGAGAAGTTTAAAAACAAAATTTATAAGGAAAAGAAAAATAAAATTATAAATTTTTTACTTAAAAACTTCTCAATTAACATTTTACTCGTTAGAAATATTAATTATGTCAGTATGTTATTTTATAATTGTGACGTAACAAATAAGAACATAAAATTGCACATGATTTTTTCAACAATAAATTTGTGCCATAATTTAACTTTTTTTAGCTTTAGATTAACGGTCTTAGAACTTTCTATTAAACATAAAAAAAAATAAAATAAAATAAAATAAAACAATAATATTCATTTTGTATTAATTATTATTAATAAACATGACAGTCATGTTTATTACTGCGTTGATTTTTGTTTATCTGTACGATTAACAGCTGCCAGAGCTTCTTCAGGTAATCGTTCAGGATCTGAAAGTATATCTGTTGCAGTACAGAGATACCTCAATGAATTTAATACAGCTAAAAAAAAAGAAAAATTATTGTAATTAATTAAAATTTTTAAAATATTAAGGGAATTCTCGTTTCTGTAACAATTCAACCGGCGACACTTCAGCCGAAGACAGTTCAACCGGCGAATTCTTAGACAGTACCCCCCACTTTTAAAAAATATTCAATGACTCAATTTGGCTGCCCAATTTCAAAACACAGTAAGGAACAAATTTTCAAAAATCGATTTTTTAGTATTTTTAGTTCCAGTGGAGTCTTGTAGACATGATTCAATACATATTTCAACAAATTTTATTTTTGTCAGTTACTGTGTGTTTGAAATCGGGCAGCCGAACTGTCATAAGCGTATTAAAATTCAATTAATTAATTTAAAAAAAAATTCAAGCATTAATTGAAAAAAAAGATGATGTATTTACAATGTGGCCGACATATGGATTTTACAAAAAATTACTCGCAGTTGTTATCAATTAGGAGTTAAACAAAATTTGGTAAATAAATTTTACCCTTCAAAATTTTTAAATTCGAATTATGAAATTGACATGAATATTTTACTGAAATTTATTTAAAAAATTTCTTTCAACTTATAATTGATAACAACAGTAAGTAATTTTTTAAAAATTCTATATCTCGGCAAAATTGTAACTGCGTCGTCCTTTTTTCAATTAATGCTTTCATTTTTTTGAAGTTAATTAATTAAATTTTAATACCAAGATGACGATTTAAAATAATTAAATATTTTTAAAAAGTGAGGGGGGGGGGGTATTGTTTGAGAATGCCCTTAATTATATTAATTACTTAAATTACAAAGATTGTAATTGTAGTTAAAGTTTAATTAATACAAATAAAAAATATATTTTAAAGTTTAAATACCTGGTCTAAGATCTACAAGTGCGCAGTATTGGTCAGCCCACATGACCGTACTTCTACAGAGATCACTTATACTCGAGGTTGAAACGGAGCCATTAAACGATATCAACAAAGGCTCCAACAACTTACTGAACTAAATTCAAAAAATCATAAATTTATATTTAAATTAACATACAAGTATTTTAATTCAAAGTTGGAAATCCAAATACTAACGATCCAAAATTTCCAATTTTCTTGCGTACGCTTGCGTACATAATCATCATACATTTCCCTCATTTTATTTGTCCTCTGTCGGGATACAGGTGCACCCGTGGCTGGTAACTGCGACTGACTATTACTGTAAAAAATTTTTTTTAATTTTTATTTTGAATATTTTTCAAAATTTTCACAAAAGAAATTTCCAAATTTTTTTTTTTTTTTTTTAAAGTAATGAATTTTTTTCATACGCTCGTAAAGTTCCCGGGGTTGATACCAAAAATCTCAAGGGCGTAAAAAAAATTCAAAATAAGTAAAATTTGTACTTTCATATTTTTACTTAAAAAATATATCGTTTGGTAAAAAAAAAAAATTTCCACGCCTTTATAACTCCTGGTACCGATTCCGGGTATCGTAATTTTTAGTCAAAAAATGATTACAAAAAAAAAAATTTCTATGCCCTTATGCCTTTACAAAGTAACCTTTTGCTAGGGTACAGTTTTATGTCACCTGTAACGCAATATATTTACCTTATAGAAGTGTTAAGTGCATCAATTTCCTTCCTCAAACTATCCATCTCTTCTTTCAACTGATTTCTCTCAGTCCTCAACTGCCTGATGTACTCCGCTCCCTTTTGCAGCATCGCGGCCTTGCTTAATTTGGCATTAGGATTCTGATTCAATTGCGGTATCAAACTATGCAGCGTATCAAACCCAGTTTTAATATTATATCTACGTTTTTGTTCAGCATGAATGTGTCCAACTCGTCGCGACTCTTTGTACGTTCCGCGTTCGCTAGATTCGCCTTTGACGTAAATCCTCGATGGTGACAGCGGGCTCCCGATGCTCATCGGACTATGAAGAGGACTTAGGCTCAGTGCTTGAGGACTGTGCGCACTAGAGTCATTCGGCGAGCCTGGACTATTCTGCTGTTGATGACTCGACACTTGAACTTGCTGATGACTCGGACTCGGACTTTGGTTTGTTAGCATAACTGTTGAATTTACACGCTGTATCGTCGACTGTCCAGGATTTGAACTTAACGTTTGCACACCAGCACCAACACCAACACCCACATGATTTGTCAGATGACTTACACTCGTGCTACCAACTTGCCCAGCATTACTCGGTAGCATATTGACAGGTAGTATATTTTTGATACCCAAATTACTGCTCATTGACTGATTTGCGACAGTCGTCATTATTTTTTCCGGGCCACTTGTCACAGTATACAATCCAGTTGTATTATTAGTCAACAAGTGGGCAAGAAGGACATTATTATTTAAATTTAACGCTGGATCACTTACTGCTGATACTAAAGGCGCTGGATGATTCCGCGTTACTGATAACGCTGAGCTACTGCGCGAACGACTTCGCGCTTTCATTTGATATTTAGGTACCGCAAATATGTCTTCTTTTTCGGTATTTATAGACGACGTACTGCCGGATGGACGTGGTACGATTTTAGTTTGCTGTATTGATGTGGACAAATCCAATCCTGATGGCTTACATTGAAGTAAAATGTGCGATTGCGATGGATTTGATGATGACACGGTAACTGTTACTGGTTGTGCAACTTTTGTATTATTTAGTTTATATTTGTACTGATTGTATGACTGGGATGATGATAAAGATGACGTTGATGTTGAGGATGACGAGGATAAAGATGATGATGATGATGGTAGAGATGTGGCGGTGGGTAATTTATAATTTTGTTGAGGCACTAGTTTGAAGGGATCGGATATTTGTGGCAATGGACGTAACACTCGTTGTTGCGGCTGCGAATCTTGGGCGAGTGAGAAATTTGTTACGAGATTGACATTGTCAATTGTCATTTGATTTGAATTCAAATTCATGGGCACTTGGTTGCTGGTATTGAGGTGCAGGGGCTGCAGATCTGTATTGTAACCGCGGGATTGGGGTTGATAAATAACTTGAGGATTTTGATTGAATGCTTGAGGCTGCTGGATAACGCGGTTGCGATTTGCTGATCTACCACGTGATGTTTTTTCTTTAATTTGATTTTCGTATGATTGACGTGATGTGTAAGTGTCAATTATGTTGTTGCGATAAGAGTCTTGCGGCTGAGTATAAATTTTAGCTGTGTACTGGAGAGCTTGCATGTCATTTTGGTCTTGACGTAATGATTGCTGTTGTACTGAGACGTCATTTGATGCTTCGGATAATTGATTGACTTGATTCATAGATGCCATTAAATCTAAATCGGAGTAATTGCTGTTGAGTGTCCCGCTGCGAAATATATCTTCCTCCTCGGGAACTGGCGGGAGTTTTGAATTTAAAAATTCTTGCAGAGGTTCCAGAGTATCCATGAAGTCATCGAGGTTGGGCTGGAGTGGCCCGAGACTCGGTTGAATGAAGTCCGCTAGACTTGCACCTCTGGCTAAAAATTTATGCATTTTTTAATTTTATTTTTGATTTTTTTTTTTTTTTTTCGATTTACCGATTTCACGAGGATCAGGAAAATAAATTGGCTGGTTAGAACTTATTGTTGAGAATAAGGTGTCTGTCATTAATTCCATGTAATCTTCATCAACCATCATACTATCCGGGCCTTGCATACCACTTGCATTTCCATGAGAGTTCATCATACTCCCAGGAAAACAAGACGATGAATTCATTACACCGGTGTCCCAATCTAACATATCCATTGATTCCAACTAAAAAAATTAATTAACTAATTATCTCTATAATTTTAATTATTTTTATTCGAGTGTCAAATTCTTAAAAAATTTTTTTCTCCTCTAATTAAATGGAGTGAGGGTAAAAAAATTATTTCGTTATAATTTTTAATTACAATTATTATTATTATAGGAATGGGATTCCCGGTAAATTTAAAAAATGAACGATTCAATTTGCTTACGGTCAGTAGACGTCAATTTATCAAAGGTATGATTAATTATATATTTATAATTAATAGTACTAATATGATAATCATGTCATATTGCAATTTTTTCCTTGGTTATTAAAAATTGCCAGTTATTAAAAAAAATAACTTCATTATTGTAAATAATGCAGCTTTAAATTTAAATAATATTTCTTCGGTAGATTATCATATTTACTCAGTTATTGAAATAAATTATTCAAACTTACTTAAGACATTAATTTAAAAGCTGAAGCAATTAAACTATAAATTATAACTACTTTTCATTATTTTTTTTAGTTGTTTATTTTTTAAAACTCAGGTCTGCTCTGTAACAAATCGAGAGTAATTCTTAGTGATTATGGATTTTATTTAAATTCAAATTCACTTCATTACTTGGAGTTGCGGAGTTTTTGAAAAAATTACTCCATACACAGAGTAAATAGAGAGTTTATTTTTTTAGCGAAGTGATTTGGATTTTATTTGAATCCGCATTCATTTCAATTCGGAGTTTTAATGTTAAAATAAACTCCTTTTAAGAAGTTAATTTCAGTTCGAATTGGAGATTCTTCCCTTCGGAGTAAATTTTACTCTAGGAACATTAAATGAATACACAGACATCTGCTCAGTATTTACTCCGTCATTTGGATTTTATTTCAATCCGCATTCATTCCCATTCGAAGATTTAATATTTAAATAAACTCTCCTTCGGAGTGAATTTTACTCCAAGGACATTAAATGAGTACAAAGTCATTCGCTCCGCATTTACTCCATCACTCAGAGTCTCAGAGTTTTTTTGAAAAAATCACTCCGCATACGGAGTAAATCGTGAAATTTTTTTTCAGCGGATTTCAGAATGATCTGGATTTTATTTAAATCTGAATTCACTCCGTCACTTGAAGTTTCAGAGTATTCACAAAAAATTACTCCGCATACGGATTAAATAGGGAATTTTTTTTTCAGTAGAGTGACTTGAATTTTACTTAAATCTGCATTCATTCCGATTCAGTTATAATATTTAAATAAACTCCCCTTTGAAATAAATTTCACTCCAAGGAGATTAAATAAATCCCCAGTCATCCGCTCCGCATTAACTCCGGATTTAATCCACGTTTACTCCGCAAATTTTTTACAGTGCAATAATTCATTAATAAAAAAATATGTAGATTTTATTAAAAGTACTAAAAAAAACTTTTCAGTAATTACTCAAAACAATTTCAATTGAACCGCCTTAATTTTTTTAAATTCATTGTAAGCCTGGAAAATTACCAAATAAAAATATTACCATGCCATCCTTGTTGGTCCATCCCAATATTTTGTTTCGGTAAAACATCCGCCATTTTTTGTACTCAGCAGTAACAGCAGCAAGTTTTCGCTTCCAATATTTGCCCTCAAGCACCACAGCCTGATAAAATATATAAATAATAATAACAAATAAAAAAAAAACAATACATCCACTGATTTTTTATTATGATAAGTGATTGTAAAATGTGAAGAAACTTTACGAAGCCAGACACGTTATAATTAGAACATGATATCTATGTAGGGTTTCTTTTAATTGAGAACGTCTGTACTCAACTGTTATTATAAATGTTATCTATTATACTAAACTTACTTCAGGTTTATTATGAGTATCAACATCCAGAGGTGATGCAAATTGACACACCAAAGTATTTTGCTTCAATATAACTGCAACAATTTTTTTAATTTCGTTAATTAAACATTTCATCCATTAATTTTTTTTATAATCAATATTATAATTATACTTTATCTTAATTACTAAAAATAAATAATCGAATTCTCGCTCTCTATTTAAATAAATAAATAATACACATATTTATATTTTTTTTTTTAAACAAAAATTAACAACTGTCTAATTACTTTATTATATTTACATTAATAATTAATTTTTTAATTATAATTATTAATGTTATTATTATTAAGTGTCTGATGATGAAAATAACTTGTTAATTTACAAAGCTTACGAAATTGTTTGTAAGATATCGCGATGTAAACTGATTAAAGAAAGTTTAAGTTAGGAATTAAATGATAGATTAATAATGTTATTATTTAAAAAGAGGGGAATTTAACACGCGTTTGTTGCGTGTGTTACTTTTATTGGCATTTTATAACTTGTATTTGTAAACTAAAAAAAAAAAAAATTAAAGATATAATTCATCGTTTTATTGTCTTATCTTTAAACCCGTTCATTTTTAATACTTGTCAAATTTTTATTTTTGTTATATATATATATATATATATATATATATATATATATATATATATTTTTAGTGTAATACTAGTTGATCCAATTATTATGGATTTAACTTGTTATTATTATTATTATTATTATTTTATTATTAATAATTACATTGCATATGCCAACATCTCCAGATTACGTTGTTCAATCTTATCTTGTCTTTCCATCTCAGACGTATTCCTTTGAAACGATTCCACTTGGGTGATGTTAACTTCTGTCTGAAACAATTTCCATTTTTAATTATTTATATTTGTATTCATGTTTGTTATTTAACTTAACAATTTATCATTTTCGTTATTTGTCTACTGATTATTCAATAATCGAATAGCAGAGATAACTCGATCAGTAATTTTAATTGATAATCTATTTTTACATAAAAGATTACGTTTTAAACTTCCCGCTAAAAAAATTTTAATTTAAAAAAAAAAAAGAAAGTTATTGGTTCCCAAGTAACACAGAGTCAACTTTAAGATGTCTTTTAGAAGGATAAGACAAATTTTCTTTTGTCTCAGTCACCTTTTTTGGTATAAATACGACATGCAAATGGTTCCGGAGACAGAGCCGAGTTGTATTGTTTTTTCTGTCTTATTTCAATTAAGAGGCCATTTAGATGTCTTATTTTACCACTTTTTGTAATTTACTTTTTGTCGTCACTTGGGTTAAGTCTTTTAAGTAGATATTTTTTCGGTGACATAAATTTCTGATCGTTTTGTCAACATATTGATGCCTTATCGACAAGTCAAAAAGTAGCCTAAAAACTGATATCTTATAGATGTCACAAAGGCAAGTGTGCTACCTGGGAAAGTTATTGGTTTCAGTTCGATTTTCGAAAATCGAGTTTTCATCAGGGGTGTGTTCAGAAATACACTCTAGAGATGAAAAATTACCTCTGTATTATATTAGTATGTATGTATGATGCGTTACTAATGTCAAAAAGGCGTTTAAAAAAATTTTTTTTTCTCCAATCAACTTGGGAATGTTAAAAAATACTTTTTCTAAATGAAAAAAGGATTCCCAAGTTAGGGGATACGCTACCAGACCTCTTTCTCACACTCAGAAAAATAAACGGGACTGTCTTTGTTGCACTCGTAGAGTAAATGAGAATTTTAAAACAATTTTTCTCGGAGACGAATTAGAATTTTTGAAAATGCGAAATTTCTAGCTCTTTGTTAAGGTTTTACAAAACGCTAAAGACTCTCTATTTTAGGTTTCCAGTGTTCGTCCGTGAATTAAATTGAATTGAAAATCGGTTACCGTTACACTCTAATTAGAGAAAAAAAAATTTTTAGACGCCCTTTTGACATTAGTAACGCGATGTATGCAAATATTCTGTAATTTTTGAAAGGATGGACCAATTAGGGTTTTTAAGGTGGCGTTCTAAGGGGCTCATTAATACCAACAATTTTTGAAAAATTGAGCATTGTCAGTACGGTACGTTCGGAGATATTTTAAAAATAAAATTTTTTCAAAATTGTTTTTTTTTTTTTGATAATTTGTAATGTACTTGATGGATTGATTCTAAAATCTATTCAGCTCTAAAACTTTATAAGCCGCATCGAATGCCACCTCAATAATCAAAATCGGTTCATTAGTTCAAGAGAAACCGTTGTCTAAAGAATTAAGAAAAAGTGTTTTTTTCTAATAAAATTCAAATCGAGATAATTGATAAAAGTTTCTGTTTGAACGTCAGTGTTTTTGTTATTAATTGCTAATTATTTTAAAGTCATGCAATCAATTGTTGGTAATTTTTTTAAAATTCAATTTTAGTCATCAATATTATTTTCCTTATCTGTTTATAATTAAAATTTATTCATTTTTTTTTTTATCTTTACTTAACAAATAGACGTCAATAAAATTTTTTATTACGTATTAATATTTCTTATAAATTATCTCTTTATATTTTTATAAAATAATGATATATATATGATACTAAATATAAGATTAAAGGAAAAATTTTTTTCTTTAAATGGTATTAGTAATTAGAAATTAAGTAATTAAATTAACTTTATAATTAAAAATCTAATTAATTGATCTTTGGAAAAAATCGGTAAATTTTTTCTAATTTTCAATCTTAGAATTAAAAATTAAAAAAAAAAATATTGATACTGAAAAAAAAAATTTCATTTGAAAAAATTGACATTTGTCAATTCATATTAAATTTATTGCTAAATATTGCAAAATATCACGGCACTGCGGGTTTCCTTTCACCCCGCGACAGTGAATGTCCACTTAAATTTCCCGCGCCTTATTTTTAAATTAATTGATTATTTTTTTTTAATTTCTAGATAGAAATTAAAAAAAAAAACTTAATTCTAAGTCCAATTTTTTTTTCAAACAAATATATTTTATTACAAAATAAAAAATGACTAATCGATAAATATTTTCTTATCAAAAAAACTCGTCACCTTTAATATAAAAAATACATTTTTCTAAGTATTCTAAAACCATAATTACTAATTCTACTTATATTTTTGTTAATTGCATTTTAGTATTTAAAATCTATACTTAGTGTTTAGTTCCTAAGATTTATACAATTAATTTTAGTCGCGTCGTCCGATAAATTCTTATCATCAGATAAAATTGTTTGTCATGATAACTAATGTAAGTCGTACCTAATAAAATAAAGTAAAAAAAAAAGAAAAAGAAAAAGGAAAAACTATGAATTGCTTCATACTATAAACTAATAAAATACGTCAATTAATTTTGCAAAACTTAAAATATTAAACAAAATTTAATTTATTACATAAGTTATTAATTTATATAATAAACAAAACAAGGATATTTTATTATTGAGAATTACTATCGTGTCATTGGGTCAATGTCTTTAATGTCTCAATAATAATTAAAATATTTAAAAAAAATAAAAAAAATATGAAGGCGTGGACTGGAGGCTTGATTTCGTTCTTTATCGATAAATCTATTTGACTTAACTATCTAATGACGTGACAAATGTTGACCTTGTATCTTGATAAAAATTAATCCCTTGTACTAAAATACTTATAATTATTTTTTTTCAATTTCAAAAACATTACAGTTAAAAATTTATCTAAATTTTCATGTTAATACCGATTTAATTAACTCTGAATGATAAAAATAAACATAAATTAGTTTGAATGATAAAATTACTATTGACCACGTGCGTATTTTTTGTGCGTACGAGTTATGACATCACTCATTGAATTGTTTGTTACAGCACGTGGTCTAAATTACTCGATATTAATTATTAAAAATATTTATACTGGATATTAATAAACAATTTGTTACGTCATCTATTTTAATTAACTTATTAATTGTTATTATAATAGATAATTAAAATAAATAACTTTTAATTAACTGACGTCTGTGTTTTTAAAATAAATTGTCAGTTAGTGAACATATAAATAATTTTTTTTTTATAAATAAATGATGAATTTAAAATGTCTAGTAGATAAATATAAAAATAATTTAAAAGTAAATACCATTGATGTATTAAATATAAATGTAAAATTTAAAAGACGTAATAACGTCACTTGGTTTCAATTGTAATGTTGATGTTAAAGTTCTTAACGTTCTCTCTACTCATTAAATTCAATCGTGTATTATCAAATGCATTACGCCACTAAGTCTACTCTCCCTCTTATTTTATAATCATCTTAAAGAGAAAAAAAAACAACAGCAAAAAAAATCCGAGCAGTATTTAAAAAAAATGAATATAAATACAAATAAAAAAAAAATAAAAAGTATCGCGTTCATTGACCGTGGACGAATAATTACGTAAGTATATTCGAAGCAACACGTGGTTGTAGAACTTCCCTCTCCTTATTAAACTTTAATCTATTTAAATATTTAAAATAAATATCTAATTATTAGTTAATGTTTAATTTTAATTTTTAAATTTAATTAAAGTTTTATTTAAATCCATGATTTATTTATATTAGACCAAAGTTCGAATGATAATTTAAAAATATAAATTTCTTTATTATCAAAATTGAAAAAAAAATATTGTCGAATCTCGTGTTATAAAAAAAAAAAATAAAATGAATCTATACAAATAAATATAGAAGTGTCTGTTTGTAATTTTAAAATAACAGATTTTTATTCAATGCATATGAAAGTATATGCGGTACTAAAAACAAAAAAAGTAATTTTTTTGTCTGTTTTTTTCCGGCTTATCTCCGAAACGGATGGACCGATTTTGTATGACTCTGAAGTTAGCAGACAATTAGCAATTTTTTTTAATATTTTTTTTTTTTAATCGTTTTAAAAAAAATTCAAAAATTATTGTCGGCTAATTTCAGTATCATGATTTTGACGAGACTTTTACTGGCTTTTAAAAAAAAAGTCGATGCCCCACGCGCAATATTTTTGAGTAAAGCTTCCTGTATTTATTTCCTGGTAACAATTACAATTTTTTCCCATAAAAAGGCGCGCGAGAGTAAAAATATTTATGAATATTTCGAGCGATTAATTCCAGGACTTTGATATCAATAAAAAAAAATATCTAGTCATTCCACTACAAATCCAGCGAAGCGGGCAGGTAACAGCTAGAGTATTTAATAAAATAAATATTTTCTCACCTGTAAGCCAACGACATGCACTGGAATAATTTATTCAAAGAAGTCTCAATGCTCAGCTGTTGTGAAGTTTTATCCATCAATGAGTTGGCAATAGATTTACCCAATGCAAGACCAACGGGTGCTATAATAGTATTTCTCACAGCCTCTTCTTCAGGTACAGGTACAGCGAGTTCATCTTCATCATCCTGAGCTTCAGCTTCAAAGTCCGAGACCATAAAATGTCCAGAGTGAATTGTTTCACGTGAATCTTTAGATTCTCTCTTAAGACGGTGGACACTCATGTTGTGATTTAATGTCGACATTCCTCGTGTTGTAATCATTGGTTTTCGGTACATCAACTCAGTCTGCATTTCCTGTCACTTAAATAAATATTTAATATATTTATTTACTCATTACTTTTTATTTTATTGATAATTTATTGAATTAACTGTCGCCTACGCTAAATATTTTTATCCATGGACTTTAGACTTTGAAATATTTTTTTAATTAATAAATATGTATCACTGCTATTTAAATGGAGTTATTAATTAAATATTATTTGTTGTCGATGGAAAATTTATAATTACTATTTTATGTTAAATCATTTAGTTAATATATGTATATATATGTATATTTAATATTATTAAATATATAAAAGAACACGCCTCGTATTAGCAACAACCAATTGGCAACTAAGAATAAAAAACAAAAAAAAAAAAAAAGCTGAAGCGTAACTCTGTATTTTAAATGTCTGTCTATCAGTAAAACGTTATATTAAATAGTAACTAAGTCACTATTTATTTATCAAATATCTTGATGATTCTGTAATAAAGTTGATAAATAATTACAGTAGATTATTTTTAAATTTTAAATTAAACTCATTAATACAATAGTAAGTTATTACTATTATTACTATTTTATATATAAATAAATAATAAATATTATGAAAGTATAAATTTATTATGATCCTGAAGTTAGCAAACAATTAAAAATTTACAAATTTTGTTTTCAATGATTTAATTTAAAAAAAAAAAAAACTAAAAATATGCACATGTAGAAAATTAAAAAAACTACAAGTGCAATTTTTAAAAATATTTTTTTTTGTTGATTTTTAAAAAATTCAAAATTTAATAGACGTCAGCTAACTTCAGTATCATAATTTATTTATGATACTGAAGTTAGCCGTCTTATAATTTTTTAAAAAACGATAAATTGTAAAAAAAAAAATTTTTCAAATAATTGCACTTGTAGTTTTTTTAATTTTCTACATGTGCATTTTTTAAAAAAATTAATTAGTGCAAAAAAATAGTGTTAATTATCTGCTAACTTCAGGATCATATTTAATGCAGGTTATTTTACTATTTATTTTAATTTTAATTACTTTATATAAATATATGATTTATATATTTGTGTATATATGTTATTATTAATGAGTAGATTTATAAAAGAGAAGGGGTGACAAAATACCTCGTTAATCCTCGTGGCCACTTCTTGTTTTTTTTTTTTTTTTAGCAGCGGGATTTAAAAAACGGGTTATTTTTAATTAACTTTTGATAACGAGTTGATAATTTTGATAGAGTAAGACACGATGGCGTAGTGAAATGTACGAGAATAATAACAATAAAAAAAAGTTTAATAGCACGTTAATAACAAGATAAAAAATAAGAGTAACAGACGCCGTCAGACAATGAATAATTTACGCGCAATGAGCCCTGGTTTTAAACCGTAAGCTTTACTACGCGGTACACCCAGTTTCATACTGATATTACAATAACATTTGATTTACTCTTAATATAAATAAATAATATGTTGATTATTTTGTCCATGTATTTATTGTTAAATAATTAATAACAGCTGAGTAAGGCGAACGTGCGCCTCGAGCGCGGACTGCACCCACACGACTACCGAGACACTGCTGCCAACTGTCGGTTCAATTTTCCAATTTGAACGCATGCGCGGGAAAAATTTTTTGGACATGCGCGGAGAGGGTTGAGTGCAGGCGGGAAAAGTTTAATTGGGACACTGACTTATGATTAAAAAAAATCAGAATGCAAATTCATTTCAAAAGATGTATACAAATTGTCATTAAAAAGGGAAAAGCCCGAAGTTGACGGACATTTGAGGAAAAATTCAAGGAAACTTTTATTAGGGTTTTTTTCTAGTAAAATTTACCTCTAAATTGAGGAAAAATTAATCGCTAATTTTTCTTTACAACTTTTGCTGTCAAATTGTTAGCAAATTAGGTAATTTCAACTGTCAAATTCAAGCTAAAATAGATACCCTGATAGCCATCATAATCGGGTTAACTTCAAATTACGGCTGAAATCTGAAGTCAACTTAACAGCAAAAGTTGGAGGAAAAAGTTTCGGTTAAGTTGACAGTAGATTGTCTGTAACTTGAATTCAATTTAACTTCAAATATTACTGTCAGATAATGACGTTAAGTTGATTCAAAGTTCAACTTCAAATTGACGGCAAGTTTTTCTGTAAAATTACATTTAATTACGGCCGCAGATTTACATAAACTTGCACGCAAGTGAATCGTTTATTTGAGAAACCCCATAAGTCAAGAAAACAAAATTTTTCAGGAAACACAAAAAACATTTTTCTGGAAAAACTTGCGATTAAAATAATAAATAAATAATTGAAGATAATAATGTTAGCGTCTCTGAAAAAGATTCAAACAAGAAAAATTCCATTTTTTGATTGAAACTATTTGAAAAAATTATTTAAAGTTGATTGACTGATGGGGTTTCGCAACCAAACAGAAGAAAAAGTTATAAAATCATTGTTTTTTTAATTTTTTCCACTTAAATAATTTATTAGACTGATAAAATGAAGTATATAATATGTTTTCAAACTCTGAAACTCGGAAATTACAAAAAATAATAATTAATTTATGCATTTGAATTAGAAATATTTTTTTTTTTTTCCAAAAAAAGTGCGAATTTTAAATAAAAAAGAAAAAATTATTTCTATAAAACTAAAACTGCATATGTTTATTTGAGAAACCCCATAAGTCATTGACTTATGGGGTTTCTCAATAAAAAGAAATTTCTGTCACCCCGTTAATTGTTTTTTAAACGCTGATTTGATGCATATTTTTATTAATTCTATGGGGGGACATCCAACGAACCCAAAAATGCAAAGAACCCAATTTCGAAAAAAACATGACTTACGGGGTTTTTCAAATAAACGATTCAAGTATTATCTGATTAAAAGAAACGATTTAAATCAATGAGAAACTATTCAAAACAATTCAAAACGATTCAATTTTACTATTGTATACATTCATCATTGAGTGAATCATTTTGTTTAATCAGAGTATTAGGGAAAGTAATAAAGAAAATTATTTAAAAATTAATTTAATTCGAAATAAGAAATTTTCTCGAACTGTTTTTACCTCTGTGAGTACTATAAGTGTATGTGTGCTCAGCAATTTGTTTGAAGAGTCCAAAACATTTGAATTGTCACCTTTAAAACATGGCGGACGCGCTTGCGCTGAACTTGTAATAAAAAACCTATCCACGAATAACAATTTGAAAAATTCTACGCTATCGACAGTTTAATTTTTTTTTGTCTTCCATTCACACCGTGGCGTTGTAGAGTATTATTGAAAAAAAAAAAAAAAAAAAAAATCAAAATATACTCATTTGTTAACTATTTTGTCAGCTGATTGTCGCGTTATTCAATTATAATTTTACAAATAATAAAACTATTGATATATCAGTAATTTCTTAAAATCAAATGATTAAAAGAGTTTACTTACGAAATAAAAGTAAGTAATGATAATATTGTCTTTACTAAGTATATTATAATTCTTGTATTTTATTTTTTTATGAGTGTGAATGTAGCAGATATAAGAGAAATTTTAAATTACAAATAAACGAATTAAAAAATCAAAAATATAAAATTTAAAAAAATGCGCATACTGATTTTAAGGTTCTATAAATCCGCATTTTTTAAATTTTATTCGATTTAAATTCAATTCACTTTTTTTAAAATTGACAATTGTCAGCTACATTCACACTCTTTTCTTTCCATTTAAAATTTGAATAAAATTCACTGAATGATGTGATGATAAATTTTTTTAAAGATTTATGTAGCATTTATCAGCAAATAAAAAAAAGTATGAGTTCATTGAGTGAAAAACCAATAGAAAATTCTATCAGAACTAAATTGGAAAAAGGATTAGAGCCATCGTATTTAGAAATTTTAAATGAGTCATACATGCATAATGTACCTAAAGGCTCAGAAACTCATTTCAAAGTTTTAGTAGTTTCAGATAAATTTCAAAATGAACCACTGATTAAGGTAATTATATTTTAATAAAATTTATAATTAATTATTAGCACAATTTTTTTCATTAACATTTTTATTTAAAAATAAATTTTTAGCGTCATCGAATGGTCAACGAATTGTTAGAAACTGAATTAAAAACCGGCGTTCATGCATTATCAATTGTCGTAAATATTATTTTAGTGCATTTACACAGTAAAAAATTATTCATACAAATTAACATGAATCGCGTGTAAAAAAAAAATTGTTTACATTAATTTATATGTTATTTTAACATACGTCAATGTGTAATACAGTCACACACATGTATGTCAACAGTAACTTAAATAAATGTGTGATGATTTGACAGTAATATTATAAACTTAACTCTGTTAAGATTTTCGGCTGTCATACCAGCATCTATAAGTGGAACATTTCAGAAATCTAGTCAATTTTGTAACGAATCAACTGATTTGAACGTACTTGGCGGCAATCGAAATCGTTTACCAAGACTTAGATCTGGAATGATTTTTAAGTCGATCTGTCGGGTAGTTTTCGAGTTATACGAAAAATAAAAATTAAAAAAAATATTTTTTTTTGTTTCTTTTGTTGCATAACTCGAAATTCGCGCAACCGATTTGTTTGTAAATATAATCAAACCTAAGTCTGAAGAAACCCTATCAAACAAGACAAAAATTGTCCTTTTGTAATTAGCACAGAGGGTCAATCGTTTTTCATATTTTTTTTTTTTATACATTGACGAAATATTTTTTACTGTGTAATAATAAACATAATTATACAAGTATAATCATTTTAAATATTATTTTACTTAATTTTTAAGGCGAAAACTCCAGCTCAGTGGGAGGAAAGTGTTAAAACTGTTTCACCTAGTCCAACATGTAGAGGAGGATTTGGAAAGTAATCATCAAATATATAGAAGAATGTTTTAAGTTCGAATGTTGTACATACGCATACTAAAATTTTAGATTTATTTATTGATTGCCGTAAGGAATATTCTGTAAAAAATATATATAAATTATGCTAATAATTGTAATTATTTATTGTAGTTACTCAATCATTGAAGGTCACTAATTATTCAATAATTAATTAATGTAACAGTACCGAAGTCCACTTCCGTTTTACGGAAGGCTGTTTTCTCATCTATTTCAGGCATACTCGCGCTGCGGACGCCCCTATTTCCTCTCCAGACGACATTCTTAATCGAAAAATATAATCAAGTGACTAAGGGTGGACATTAACCGAAGGTATAATGAAAAATCCTCATTGCGCGTGGTATCAAACGATAGCCACCACGAATCCTATCTCTTTTGGGTCAAACACTACTACCATCTCAGGAAATAAAGAGACTCTGGCCGCAGTGGGCTTGAAAGTGGCCCTCTGTGGTACCAGACTCCCAGCGCTGGTTAATATGGTTGTGTAGGATTAGTCGTGGGATACAACTTGTCCCCATACCCTATGAAAAGGGCTTCCTCCACTTGTTACCTTTCGGGTTACCAATAAACTATTATCCGCTTGTTCATTCCCTGATAGATTTTCTACTTTCCGTACTGTGAGGCACTAATTATTCAAGCCAAATAAAAGATAGAGCACAACTCGGGAGTAATTATTCAATAATTATGCACAGTAATAATTAATTGAATATTTTATTGATTTTTTTTTCATCGGAATTTACTGTGTGTTGTAAAAATTTAATTATACACCGATTATAAAAATTTAAGATATCATTACTTATTAATACTTTATTTAATATTGTAATTACACGTTCATTATGCTGGTATCTTTTCTCTATATACTTACATTAATAATAATGCGAAAAATAATATAATAGAACTGAAAAAATCATTAATGTCATAATGTAAATGTATCTAATCTTAACTTTCCGTCGTTTTCATTTAAATAAAGTATATCAGCCATTGATTGTTCAATCATTGTTTCTTCAGCTTTGTCATACATCTGAAAATTCAAAGTTATTATACATTAATATTATTTTGACAGAATTATTAAATAAATTAAATAAATGTTAAGTAATTACTCCTCTAAAATTAATATCTTGAGGTGGATGTTTGAAATTAGGACCAAAATTTACAGACACTGTTGCATTTTTGTGTATTGATAGAGTTGGATAATAAGCCCCTCTGCATATGTCGATAAAAGCATCTCCTTGACATTCACCATTTTTATAAAACACAATTTTACTGCCTTCAAGTGGTTTAAGTGCTTTCAATGCTTCTGGCACTTGATCTTTTTCTTCATAATACAAATGACTCTTGAATTTCACAAGAGGCTGAATGAAACACAAATTTTCATTAGAAATATATAAACAAAATTTTATTCTTAAGAAAAAAAAAATATTGGAAAATCAAAAAGTGCACACCTCAATCGCTCATTTTATTTCTAAGCATTAAACTACCATATTTTTTTACTAAACATATTTGTTTAAATTATTCTCACTATGAATCAACTAAATGTTATATTGAAAAATGTTCCTTAATAAATTTCCTTTAAAATAGTATATACTTTTAACAACTTTGGTGAACTGTAAAGAAGGTAGAGAAGATTTAAAGTCAGTGACGGAATCAGTCGCTTCGCGATTGAGGTGTGCAACAACAATTATTTTTTCTATTTATCACCCCGGTCACCAGCGTTTTAAGAAATCTAAGCGTATAATAAATTTTGAATTTAATTATATTTTTTACTCCTCATTTATTTATAACTAAATATGTTGTCGAAAAAACTTAAAGTAAACGATCTACTTATAAAAAAAAATGTTCATAATAAAATATAATGATATTTGATCTAAGTGGGTGTCATTTCCGTAAAGTTTTTGATAAATTATGTGTTAAGAGAAAAAAAAAATAATCAATTTATAAACGATCGATCATTATTTCTCCCTATTAAATAATCTAGTGCACTTCTACTTTCCTTCCTAGGTATGTAATATACTATTAATATAGACAACGTTTTGGTTTAAATGACAAACTATTTTCAAGCCTGCAACTGACAGTAATTAATAGTATAAATGTAGAAACTCATTTTTCTATGATTTAAGATGCAAATTGAACTCGAAATTACGTACTTTTATTTATACAAAAATAATTTGTGTCTGGATTTAAAATTTATTACAATTTTTTATGCGACAAATTAGTTTATTTGTAAAAGAAAATTATCAGTAAGAAAATATCAGTACAAACACTTTGATAAAACTATATAGTATATATATAATGTAATACTTACTCTGTCTTTATAGGGATTAGGTATGTGAGAAGTATCATATGTATCTGGTAAAATAATTAAAAAACCTAAAGTATCTCCTTCCCCATATCCAGAACTGTAGTGTTTTCCTCGGCTTTCATAAAATTTTGTGCCTTTTCTGTAGAAAAATAAAAAAAAAATGTTTACAATAAATATATTAATTATTATAATTTTGAGAATGATACACGGAAAAAAATTATAGTTCTTATCAACACAATATTTTAGTAAAACATTGCAGTAGCAGATACTCCGATATGTAGTAAAGGATGCTATATAAATAGTACTGACATCACTACACGTGTAGTTGAAGTTATTCCAAGTTGGAGTTGGATTTCTTTACTCCAACTTGTAGTAACTTCAACTACAGCTGCTGCTGTAGCAACTTAAATTTTTTTCCGTGTAAAAGTCCAAATTATTGACACTATAGTAAGTATTTTAGACATTATAGTTTATTTATTATATTTGATATTAATAACATAATTTAATTATTATTTTTGAAAATACCTTGACCTCCAAGAGTAACCAAATTTATCATATCCTAGAGGAGCTTGTAAATTAGCATACTCTTGTCCCCAGCCTAATCTTGTAGCAGATCCTTCAGGCATTTCTTCAATAGTAGCTTCCCAATACCAAGTACCACGACTGACGGAATGTGTACTTCGTACCATACAGTAACCCTTGTCTCCAGTTGCAGCCAGACGATCTTCAGAAACTTTCATTTGCGGTGCACGATCATGAAGAGCCAATAAAACGATACTGGGACTTAGAGCTCGATAAAGCCATCCAGGAATTGGTTTTCCAGCCCAATCACTACTTTCATCGAATTCCTATAAAATTCATTTTAAATTTACACTGTCAAAAATTTTTGTGTAAAAATGGCCCCCGAGAACTTTACACAGCAGTGTGGTGTAAAATAACGGTGTAAATTACCCATCGGTGTAATTTTAACACCGTGTTATCTACTTTTTCTACATCATTTCGTGTTACTCATTATAATTTTGATTAATGAGCAGCAAATGATAATTAAAAATTTTTAACTGCTTAATCAATAACTATATTAATTTTTTGTGAGCGAATTCAATGTTATAATAGAAAAGAACCGAGAAAAAAATAATGGTGGTTTAATCTGGGAATCTGACCCAGGTCTTTTGATATCGCGATATATTAATTTAGACAGTAGTTAAAACTTAATTAAATAATTATTCCTTAAAGTAATTACTTGTCGGCAAGGAGCGTGAGGATCTGGTTCTGCTAAGATATATCTATATCCATCTTTGTTGAAAGGGTGTTCTAGTGGGTATCCATGGGCGGGTAGTTTCGGTGTTGATAAATCAGAACCACGTCCTTTTTTTCCTGGACCAGCTCCTGTACCTTCTCCTGGAAACTTACGTTTCGCATTACGACCACGTATCCCAGGGTTTACTGGCGCTGAAAATTATCATTTATTACTATCTATGCATTAATAATCGCGCGTACTCATGAAAATGATCAGCTAAGTTCATTTGTTTATAAAAGCGATAAATTTTTTCATTAAATTTATTATTTTTCAAAAGGGTTTTCAAACTATTTGTTAATTTTGAAAATTTTTAAAAATATTGAAAAAATTTTACTTCTGCAACTGTATCTTTTAATACACTGTAAAAAATTGGGAGTAATTTCGGGGTGATTAAGGATTTTATTTAAATCCGAATTCACTCCGTCACTCGAAGTTACGGAGTTATTAAAGAAAATCAATCCGCATACGGAGTTTTTTTTCAGCGGAGTGATTTCGGAGTGACGCGGACTTTATTTTAATCCGCATTCACTCTGATTCGGAGTTTTAATATTAAAATAAACTTCTCTTCGAAGTGAATTTCACTCCAAGGGGATTAATTAAATCCCCAGTCATCCGCTCCGCATTAACTACGAATTTAATCCGCGTTTACACTGCAAATTTTTTACGGTTCAACTTCTGAATGATCAGACATAACTCAATTTCATAAAATATATGATGTAGCTTATGAAGTTATTCATTTTCATGGCACTTCAAAGGTACCAGAATTAATTTCGTGAGGTCGCAGTTAAGCAAAAATGGTTAATTCTTAAAATCTCACAGGATTAAAGTGTACATTCAAATAAGGATAAATTGAATTTACGCAGTGATATTTCTCAGAACTCAAAATATTGAAGAGGAAAAAATACTATCTATAAATTATCTCAATGACATTGTAATTTAATGATAATTCCATAATTTGACTGCAAGCTTTTTTTTCGAGTATCTTTCATAAATTTTTTAAAATTCAATTTCTCAATCAATGAAAAAATTGGCTTCTGTATTAAAATAAGTGTCTTTCTCTTCCGGGTTGAGTCGAACGAATTATGTATACAGTTTTTATTAAATATCGAGATTAAGAATTTTATCATCAGTATTATATAATTTCTGAATAAAAAATAAAAATGACTGATTATTGCAACATTTGAAAAAATATCCAACAATTAAATCTTTAAAAATGATTATTTATAAAGACGATACAGCCAACTATTAGATGCTTATTTTACTTAAATTAGTATTGAAAATTTCATATAGTTTATTAATAATTTTATTTTAATAGAAGATATTAAGGCAATCAGAGTTACGTACCGTCTTTGTACATGACTTAATACATTATGAATAGATCTTAAAATATTAGTCATCTCTATAGCATATTATAATTTTCTATTTATATACATGCATATATATATATATATACATATATAAGTATTGACTGATAAGATAGGCGACAATTTATTTGTATTGAAAAAAAACGAATGAACTTGTAACGTGAAAAAGTTATTGTTGTACCAAAGATCCGGTCATAAACTAATTTTATCTATAGCACAATGATAATTTTTAGATTATTGAGAAATTCTTGGCTGAACTTACCAATGTGTTGTATTCCCATCTCGGTAATCTTGATCTGTCCGCCTTTAATCATTGCCTCGTAGTTTGGTTTGATTAATACTAAATCCGGCGTTGTTAACCCGAATAATTGCCCGTCTGTATTATTTTCATCCATTGTAAAAAGGGTACCAACATCTTTTAATAATGTTTTATGAATCTAATAGACAACATTTTGATAAAGTTATTATTTAATCATGCAATTATAAAGGTATTGTTTTTTATGATATTAAATAAGTATAATATATGTACTGTTCCATGCCAGGATTGTGTTACACGTCGTGACATTGTTGTCATACTTTCCCAATGACACTCGATAAATGGTATTATATCTCTGTCTTTATGAAATAGCATTCTTTGTTCAGGATCTTTTTGAGCAAGCTGTGAAAGATTTGCTATTGCTGTTACACACATTTGAGGAAATTCTAAAAGAAAATGGAATAAATATAAAATTTTTATAATTATCATTTTTTATAAAAAAAAAAACTCTGTGGGCCAACCCCCCAATGAGTTATGCAACAAAAATTTTTTTAAAGATATTTTTTGTCTAACTTGTAAACTACTCGATCGATCGACTCCAAAATCTAATCAATTTCAAGACTTGGTGAGCCCTTTCGATTCCCGCCAAGAACATTCAAATCGGTTGATTCGTTCCAAAGATATCGTCAGGCAAAAAAAAGTTTACACACACACCCGGAAATAGAATAATTTCCTAGGATCTCAAAACATCGACATCTGATGAAAATTTGATTTTCGAAAATCGGAACGAAACCAATAACTTCCCTTTTTTTAAATTTACAATCCTCATAGCGGAAATTTAAAAATTTCAATAATTACACAGAAAAAATGAACTACACTAATTGAGAAACAACAAATAATATAATGATAAAGTGATCAGTAAATGCTATCATTCTAAATAGTAATTCTTTACTTTATAATTGAAACGTAAATAATTATAGGATAAATATTAAAATTTATTGTCTATGCAGGAAAAACGAATATTTAAATTTTAAATATAGTAAATTAAATTTAAAAAACTTATGACTCGTCCTATAAAATTTATTGTTTGGAATGTTAAAATTCCCGATGTTGACACCCAGGTTCCGAGTTATAATTTTAAACACTAATTTTTATAATTTATATCTTATAAAATAATTGTATTAGTCGACATAATTATAATTTTGAATTTCGGCCTAGCGAGTTTCGGCCTCGTGTTCACTACCTGGGCTTTTTTTCGGCCGAGAAAAAATTATTATTTTTTCAGTTTGAAATATTTTCACCCGAGTGCTTAAAAAAAATGATTATTCAATTTAAATACTACGTAGATATACATTCATCATTGAGTAAATCATTTTCTTTAATCAGGGCTGCTCAATTCACAATCATTTGATTAAAAAGTTTAATAAATATATGGTTGATAGTTATACTTATTACTTACGTGCTTGAATTTTTTTAAAACTTTCAAGTCCACTTGATGAACAATTTTTGCACATGAACACATAATTCATCATAAATGGTACGAGTTTACCTAATTGATAGCCAACACAAGATTCATGGAACCATTTTGAACAGCCGGCACATAAAAGTTCAGCAATATTGAGATTTCGATCTTTCCCGCTAGAAAAAAAGTTTGTTTTTTAAACAATGAAATATTGCAGCAACAATTAACGTTCGTATTAAGAGAAAATAAAAATAGAAAATCGTAATGTTACCAGTAGCAATTGGGGTTGTCGTTGGCATTGCCATTACTACTAAGTCTATTTGCTTTATCATTATTTTCTTCAATTTTTAATTTCATTTTATCGGCATCTTCTGAAACTTCTTGCAATTTTTCATTAGAAATAACTGGAACAATTTCGTCCAATTTTTCTGTCATGCTATAAATAATAAAAACTCATTGTTAGAAATTACAAAATCTAGAACTAACCTCTCACGCACTATTTATATAATAAATGTTTCTTTTAATCAATAAATAGTAATTGCGCTACAGTATTAAATAATTAACTTACGAATTAATTTTTTCATCGGACATCATGTTTGAAAAATTAATTTTTTAACATTTGTTTGTTTGGATCTCAATTATCTTTTTGTTATGAATTTATAAATTTATTTCTTTTTTATCGATGAACCCGAGTTTAATCATTTCCAGCAGATGGCGTGTGATGTATTTTTAAATTTCTGTTTTAGGTGCGATCTGAAAATTCAAAATGATTTATACATAAGGGGCCATATGAGAAATCTGAATTCAAATGCTACCTGTTATAAAAAAATTAAATTTTTTACTGTTATAGTATTTTTCACTTCTTATGTATTTAGGGGTGGGGGGGGGGGGGGCAAAACGGGGTATTTAAGGAAATAAGTTTTCGAGGACTCAAATACGTTGAAATCTTATTATAAGTAATTTACATAAAGAAAAATTACAATAGTTTTTATTATAAAACAAAAGTCATTAACATTTTTCGACTGATACTAGATTTTTCAAAAAGTTTAACAAAAAAAAATTCAAAATAATAATCAATTGCCCAAATAGCAAAATGACGTCTTGATGAGTTCTGAATGAGTTCCTATTTATGATTTGGACGTCTCATCAGCATCTTGAAGAAGTCTTTAAGAAGTTCTTAAGATGCCGAATGAGCCACCTAGCGGACTCAGTAAGACGTCATTAAAAAGAGTTCTTTTTTCTGACTTCGCTTAAATTTTCTTAGTCATTTATGACTTCAGTATAAATTTACCGTGACGTCTTAAGGAGCTCTTAATTTTGACTTCATAAAGAAGTTAAAAAAAGAATCCATTTAGACGTCATAAAACTGACGTCTTATTTATAGAGTCTTCAAGAATTCTTTAAAATGACACCTTTAAGAAGTCATTATAAGACTTCTTCAGAACGCCTTCAAAAAGACGTCGTAAAGCAGTCATTCCGAATTGAATGCTGTCTGGGTACATTTACAACGTGTTGCCCCCCCCCCCCCCTGATTATCTAGAGTTAACACATGATAATATTAAAAAATTATAAAAATCATGCGATTTATAATTCACGATAACAATAATAATTTAACGAAGTATTTGCATCGATCTATAAATAGCAATAATTAAATAACAAAACTATCGTTATTATAAAGTTTTCAAATAATTCGAATTTCATTTTCCATATAGTGTACAACTGAGCTAATTTATATACGGACACCCCACTAACATCTATACCTCCACTACCCATTTTAGGACCATTTCTTTCGTTACCGCGGTAACGTGAATTAGGTCAATTGCACACTTTTTGACAAAACAAAATTCTAATTATTCAAAAAATTCGATGATAATAACATCTGTTGTTTAATTATTGCTTTTTATAAATCGATGCAAGTAAATTGTACAACGCATGATTTTTATAATTTTTTAATACTGTTATTTAAAATATTATCACAGTAAGATATTATGTTATATATCTTATGAGTTATGTTATTCTTCCAATTGGTTATTAATTAAATATTTATTTCTTGATAAAAATCAAAAGTGTCACAAGTACTTCGATTTGAAGTTTTTCGAATAAAGTTTTATCCTAGAAAATAAAAAAAAGTAATGATACCAAATTAACGCATCATGTCCAGTCAAGAAAATTAAATTTGTAAAAATCTGGGTGACCCATGTTACTATAGGGACCGGTCATTGTAATCATAGTTCAAAATGATAAAATTTTATTTTAATAAATTAAGAGACATCGATATGCATTACGTATTTAAAATAAACTTTCATAAGAACTTTTTAAATTTAAAGTTACAAATAAATGAAATTGAAATGTAAACAAACTCATATATAAGAGACAGCAGTTTTCGCGCCAAGCTAATAGACGCGAACTTGGCGCGCGAGCCGCTGAATATTGGCTCTTAATCTAATAGCGTATTCAGAAAAACACTGGAGATTGATAAATATCAAACCAGATGGTTAGTAAATGGAGTCACGTGGTTTAATTACAATTAGAAGAACGAAAGAATACCAGATACTGCATTTGCCTTCTCTGCAGAGTCTATGAACGCATTATGGCAGTCGAATTGTTCCTCTGGTTCAACCAGATAATATTTGTGAACGCAGAAGTTGCATCCTTCTCTTCTGAAGTAAATTTCTGAACATGCCCTAACTAAGAGCAGTATAACGAGAATAATTGGTATCAATTAATTAAATTAATATTTTGAATTGATAGCTACTTAGTAGTAATTTTACGAAATTATATCAAATTTCATGAAATACAATAAATTTTCATAAAATTTTATGGAACTTTGTAAAGTTTTATAGAATTCTATTAATTTTATGTCGTAAAATTTTATAAAATATTACAGAATTCTATACAATTTCCTTAAACTTTATAAAATTTTATAAAAACATTTTTTCCCGGGAATAGTTTATTTTAAAAACTTTTTTTTTTTTATTTATTAAAATGAGGTTTTACATTGATTAAAGAAAACAAAAGCCGACACCTTTCATATCCTATTCGAAATATAGATTTGAAGACAGTCATTGATTTTCAGTCGCAATAATACGCGTGTTTACTCTAGTTATAAAAAGTTATTTGTTGAGCATTATGATTACTAGGTCTTTTTAGCTGATGCAAACTTTTTATAAACGCTAAAAATTTCTGACATAAAATTATGACGATAGATATAAAATTTCTATTTTTAATAAAGTAAAAGCACCAATTATTGACAGGGGTCCAATTAGTGACACCCTATCTTATTTTAAGATATATTTAATTACCTACTACATTAGTAATAATCGTATATATTTATTAACAATCTTTATAATTGAAAAATTGAAATAAAATTATTGTATGGTCCTGAAGTTAGCAGCCAATTAACAATTTTCGGATTTCTTTTTCAACAATTTAATTTAGAAAAAAATAAAAACTAAAAATATGCACATGTAGAAATTTCAAAAAACTACAAGTGCAATTTTCTAAAATATATTTTTTTTTATAATTTATCGTTTAAAAAAAAATCTAAAAATTATTAGACGTCGGCTAACTTTAGTTTCGTAATTATTGTTAATGAAAAATTCAAATATTTATTAATAAAAAAAATTAAATTTATTCGTGTTTATCAAAACAGTTTGTGAGCGTCGATTTTCTTACCTATAACGGTTAAAAAAAACCGTCTTTTAAAACGATGATTTTAAATTATTTTTCCATCTAATCATATCAACTTTTTTTATTATAAAGAAATAAAATATGAAAAATTAACAAATGATATATTTACAGTAAATTTTATGATTTTTAATTTTAAAATAGTGGATGTCAATAATTAGTGCGTAATATTGAAGTTGTATCTCATATTGACAGGTTAGTAAACAGCGTCGTAACGTCTTTTTTTTTAAACACAAATCTGTTGCAAACCTTAACGACAATTCCGACGAACCCACGCTGTCATATATTTACTATTGAATTGTTATAAAAAAAGTGATTAATCGATTTTAATTTTCGTTTGATTAAAAAATATTTTGAATAAATTCGTCCAATTAATTGAATAATAATTAATAAATTAGAAATTATTTGGAGACTATTTCTTGCATTTAGTTATACAGGTTAATGACGCATGCGCATTATGAGTGTCAATAATTGGAGCAACAGGATGTCAATAGTTAGATCAGTCGAGTTTTTAACCTGTCAATAATTAATGTATCCTGGTTATTTATTTTATCATTTGAAATTAATTAGTAAATCTAATTTATTATTATCAAGAAGGATGAACTTGGTTAGTTAAAATTCAAATTCAATAATATTAATCGTTAATATGGTAAATAAAATGATACGCAGTTGAAAAGTTTGTGTTAAATTTAACACAAATCACATGTCCCAAACGGTCCACTCAATTTTTTGTGTTAATTTAATACATTATACTTGTATGAAATAATAATACGGGTTTAAAACTTGTTGAGATCAGATAACACATTCAACTTTAGTTGAATTTACACTTGATGGTGTCAAATAATAGATACAAATTTTTTAACCAATGAATTTTTATACACAAGAACACTAATTTTTCAACTGCGTATTATAATCTTGTCTCTTTTAGTATCAATAATTGGTACTTTTACGTTAATTATGTGTTAAAAGACAGCGTTTAGATCATTATATGGCTTTGTAATTTATGAGTGTGAATTTAGCAGACAGACAGATTTAAAATTATTCATAAATCAAGTAAATAATTAATAAAATAAAATTTTATAAAATGCGCATTTAAAAAATTTTGAAATTAATAAGTGCATTTTTTACAAATATTTTTAATTATTTACCCTATTTATTTGTAATTTTAAATTTGTCTGATGTCTGCACATTCAAACTCGTTTATAATTTTTTTTTTTTATAATTATAAGTTTTTTTAATTTTGTAAGTTTACAGAAAAAAATCATTTCTTGATGGAAGAAATTTTTTTTCAGCCCAAGAAAATTTTCGTTTTCAATTCATATTGCAAAAAATTGTTTAGGGTAAGTAAAAATTTTCTTGGGGCGAGTAAAAATTTTTTACGCAAAAAAATCCTTTTTTTCTGTGTAAAAAGTTTAGACAAATGAAAACTAATTTTATTGGTTTCAATAAATGATAAAGAAAAAAAAAATAGATATTTACATATATGCAAGACATATATATTTATATGATGATGAAAAATATGATAGTTATATTTCTTCTCTTTTCTTCTTTTTAGATGTTTATGATCTTAAGAGTCTTCGCTCAGCCAAGGGTACTTCTTATAATTAAGCCAATGGAAGTCCCTGCGGTCTAGATATATGGCATGCGTCTGTTGAGTACACTGAATAAAAGTTTATTAGCTTACCCTGATTGTCAGTAAGTATTTTTTTCATCACAGCGATATCTATCGATGTAATAAATGGTATAGATTTATTAAGCTCTAGGATTTTACTCCCATGATATCAAAAATCATAAAATACTGAGACGATAAAATACTTATGATTAATTTGACGTAAGAACACGTTAATAACTGTATGACTTTTGGTTCATGAAATATTTATCCCGTAATTTGAAAGTGTGATTTTACGTTTGATAGCTTTTAACTTTACGAGAAATCATCGTGTAGAAATTTTTGACTATTCAGTTTAAAAAAGATAATCAATGAAGACGTGACTTATCGATAAAATATTTTTACTCCGTGGATTTTATTAATTCCTGACATGTAAACATGTTTTTTAGTAGCCTATTACAGTTTTTGGAGATAAAAAATGCAGTCTTTTTTTTTTTTTTTGATATCAGAATTCCTAATGAAATTAATAAATTTGATTAGGAGTTGATTCTTCTAAAATAGAAGATTAAGAAATTTCACATAAAATAAGCTCACTCTGGGTCTTTAGTAATATTTTTTTTTGTTTTCTTTTCGAACAAAAACTCTAAACGAAAAATATTTAAAGATATACCGGCTTGATGCATTACTCTAACTATCTACGGTTTAATTTTCTGAAAATTTTTATTTGACAAAGAGAAAAACGTGAACAAAGTTTTCATTTACTGTACAAATACAACACTGAGAAAAAAACAAGTATTTTTTTGTCTTAGTGAACAAAGATACTACTGTACGTCCACTTAAAAGTAATAGAGAAACAAGTAAAGAACCCTCTCAATTACAATTTGCTCGGAGAAAATTAAGGAGCTGGAAATACTGTCGGAAGGAAAAAAAACGCATCTTTGCAAACATGTGAGTATTGAAGAGCTCAAAAATGGAAGCATGAACATGATTTCGATTTCAAACTTCGAAAGCTCCATGATTGGTATACCAGAACGTCCAGTAAACCATTCATGAGTTTGAAGATTTCAAAAAACATTGAAGGTTTCCGAGCTCGAAAAATTCAAAAACGTACAAACAATGATATTTTTGAACCTCTCCAATACGGAAATCATGGCAAGTTTTGAAGCTGGCCCACAAAGTCAACCGTTTGCCAGATTTTTTTTGGTAAAAACACTTCTAAAATGGTTCGCAATTTTCGAAAAGTTCTTTTGTCCCTCAATTTTTGGGTGGAGTATACATATAAAATTTTAATCAATCAATTTTTCACTACCCGTGTGAAAAAAATTCATACCGAAAAGATTCCAAAGAAGTTCGACATCTGGTACTTCTAAACTTGAGACTGGTTAGAACTGAGTAGAACTTTTTTTGAACTTTTGTAATTTTGATTGTAAATAGAAAAATTTATCTAGGATTTAGTATAATCGAAATGTAAGTAAGAAACGAATGTTTTTAAAACATATTTCTCAAAACGTATTTCTATAACGTTTTACCTTGGGTTCCGGAAAAGTTTAAAAACCTCAAATTTTGAACTTTTTATGAAGGTTTTTTTTATTCTTATGGAGTTATTGGTTTTTAATGGGAACTTTTTCGGAACGAGGGTAAAATGCAGTAAAAATCCGTTTTGAGAAACATGTTTTGAAAATGTTCTTTTTCGACTCAAAATTCGTTTATATAAAGTCCTACATAAACTTTTTTTTTTTTACTATCAAAATTACAAAAGTTCAACTTGAAGTTCTAATCTGTCTCAAGTTTAAAATTTCTATAGGTCGAACTTCTTTGGAATCGAATGTTTTTCATAAGAACTTTCACTGATAAATAATCAATAATATTCAGAAGGGAAAGTCATTGTCATAAAATTTTCGAATATTTTTCATATTTTTGAATTTTTCTTTAAAAATAATCTAAGTTCCGAATTACCTCTTAATCTCTTTGGTCTTTCGTAAAATCATCATAAAAATTCTTAGGGGATTAATTTTGTCCCTCTCAAATTGGTTTTATTAAAATCTTCAGGGAAATGATTTTACCCCACGGTATAAATTCGCCCTCTAACAGGAATTATGATACTCAAGAAACATTTTCATTTAATTTCATAAAATTTGTTATTTTAATTTTTGGTAGTTCTGTCATGGTATCAATTTTTTTTTTTTTACATTTTATCAAATAAATAAATAACAAATATATTTCTTGATAAAATGTCATTTTACAATTATAATTTCTAATTAATTTTAAACAGAAATGGTCAAAGTCGGCCATTTCTGTTGGTGAACTGCGCGAACTGGGCATTTAACATCGTGAACTCCTTTAAAAAGCTTTTATTTGTGCTTGGCCCCATTGTCTCTATTCATTTGCGCATGCGTCAATAATTTTTTAATTTTTTGCGCATGTCCAAATGCCCATTCAAATTTCATGTATTCCCAGGAAGTATTCATTGCCTGCTAACCTGATGGCATGAAATTTTTTTTTATAGCTCATTGTTATTTTCAATTTATATTTTTAACATTTACGCAAGCCGGCAAATGTACAAGTGACAAAAAAAAAATAATAATTCTGTTAGAAAATGTAAAAACACAGTAACAGTAAAAACACTAATTAATCAATGTTATTTTTGTTGAAGACACTGTGATATCTATAAGCTCAAGATGTAACCCAGATGACAACAGTCGGAGTCTGCGCTTTGTATAAATTATTTTTGTTTGTCTCAAACTCAGTTATTTATCTTTAGTTTGTATAAAATGATATGACAACTCACTCTAGTCATCAGTTGTAATGCACTGAGACATTTTTTTAGTGAAATTTTTCTTTTTCCATAATTAAAATTTAAAATTGTGACTTTAAAAAACGTGATAAAAAAAATGTGTCCAATTATACTATCGGGAATAGACGAAACTCTTTTAGTTTGCCGACTATTCTCTCAGCAGTCCAATTATAAATCGTTAGTTGAGTTAGAGAATAAAATTTAATTCAGTATATATCCCGATCATTAGTTATCTCGCGGGAGACGTTCTCGTGTAATAGTTTTTAGCGATGCGCCGACGCGTAGACAGTAGATGGTGTAGTTATTAAAATCGTGGTGGGCAAATGGGTAATGAGTTTGCTCAGCGTGGAACTGAACGTGTATTGGTGGTGGGAATTACGTTTGAGCTTTTACAAGAGGGCGCTTTGGGAAGACAAGGACACCGAGGAGTCTACGTCAGGAAAAGCTCAATGCTTATTGGTCCCGGTGCATTGTTACGTATTGATTGCCGCAGAGTGTGTTAGTCGTGTAGTGGTACTATTTTCTTTTCGTCATAGTAGTCGTAGTCATCGTCATCGTCGTCGTTCGAGGGAATCACTTGATCGTCGTCGTCGTCGTAGTCGGTGACGGTTATGGCGTGCTGGCGACGAGTCAAGTCAACGTGATACAAAGCAGTCTGAGTTAAATAAAAAGCTTAATATAAAATAAAAAGTTTCGTAAATTAGACTTTTTAAATTTTTTTTTATTTATTTTTTTGTTGTAAAAACGAAATTGAACATTCGTCGAAATTAGTGAATTAGTATTGGTATGTCTGCCTTAAAATCGTCAGTTACTCATTCGTGTACTTGAAAAAAGTGTTGAAGGTTCGGTTTTGGCTTTAAGACAGCGCACACATTGGGTACACGATTACTTGATACTCGTACACAATAAACCCTTGTTGCCGTGCTAAAGTAGTGGGAGAAAACGGCACCACCGTCGACGAGGGTGTACGTCAGTGGTGTATGTCAGCAGTGTGTCAGTCGTGCTTTGCTATTAGTGCTTTAATAAAAGTGGTGGTAGAGTTGTAGTTGTGCTGATGTTGATGGTGGTGGTGGTTGTGCTGGTTCTGTTGGTGGTGGTGACCAGTGTAAGGTTTTTTCTCTCAGATCCTACTATCCACGTTTGCGACCTCCTTTGTCCACGCGTGAAGGCCATCAGTATAGGTTCTCAGTTATCACGACATGTATCCGCGGGTGGTCTATGATCTAGTTTCTAAAATAAAAAATAAATAATATAATAATAGATAGTAAAGTATAGAATCCCGTTTATAACCCGTTTATTCGCGTTATAGAAGGATTTTCTACGTGTTTTACTATTTAATTATAACTATTATTACTATTATTTATATGATTATTGGTTGAGTAAAGTGGTGCACGCAACAGTCACGACGTGGACGTACTCGTCGTCGTGATTGTCTTCGCGCATTCGTCAACTTCCGGGTCACCGCACCAGGGTAAAACGCGGCGCTGGTTATGCCTTTTGATACCATTATTATCATCAGTATCATCACTGATGACGTTATTTGATAGTTACATGACATTTACCTCGATAAATAATTATTGAGGCCTTAAAACAAACCTTGAAATAATAGTAATAGATATAATAAGACAGAGTCCACCCATAGGTACGGTAATTGTCGTGGTAGTGTGGTAACAGTGGTAGTTATAATTTAACCTACCTGGAATAAATTATGAAGCATCATCGTATCAAACGTATAATAATAAGAGTGGCTGGTGATAGGGGCCGGTGAATGTGTGACCCGGGGGCAGAGATCTGCTGGAATGACGTGCGACGAGACGACCGAGCAGCCTCCGGTAGACGAATGCCTCCTGGAACGGAAATGGTGGTGCTTTATATTATCAAGCATCTTCACATTTCTCGCCGGGCTGTTGATCGTCTTGCTCTGGCGAGCATTTGCCTTCCTTTGGTGTCGCAAGGAGCCAGAATTCGCTCCAAATGACCCAAAGCAAAAAGAACAGAAGGCTGCTCGCCAGAGCAAGGAGTTCGAAGGTACCTTTATGACGGAGGCTAAAGATTGGGCTGGTGAACTTATTTCTGGACAAACTACCACTGGTCGAATCTTGGTAAGTTATTATATATATTTTTATTATTTTATACAGTTGCTATGATATGATACTGAAGATTACCGTGAATGTGGCAGATATGAGACAACTTTTAAAATATAAATAATTAAATAGATAAAAATCAGAAAAAATGCGCATACAGATTTTCAAATTCTACAAATGTGAATTTTTTAATTTTTAGTCTATTTACATTTTGTTGATTTATTTTTAAATTATAAAAATTGACAAATGTCTGCTATATTCACAATCATTACTGAAGTTAACCGACGTCTGATAATTTTTTGACTTTTTTTAAAACGATAAATTATTTTTTAAAAATATTCTAAAAAATTCCACTTAGAGTTTTTTCAATTCTCTACATGTGCATATTTTTAGTTTTTTTTTTTGTGTAATTCATTCAGTGAAAAAAAAAAAAAATCAAAAAATTTTTGATTGTCTGTTAACTTCTGGATCGTAGCAATGATCCATTATTTTTTCTTTTGTTAGTAAAACAAAACTAATCAAAAAATTAATTAGGATATTTTTTGATTGAGTGAAGTAAATGGACGATGCATTAGTTTGTATAATTACACTTATTCCGTTGAGATGTAATGACATTTAGTTTGGAAGCTTGACAATTGAGTGTGTGCTCAAGAGTCAATAGAATACTCGTTATATCCCATTTCGGCTTTCTCAATTTCACTGGCATGTTCTATTCATTATGGAAGAGAAATATCCAATGTGGAAATTCTCTCGGGTCCCACAGGAACTATGGGACAAGAAATTAACGTCAACGTTATAGCACTTGGCTCATACGTCGTATTTTATTGCAAATTCAAAGTTCTGTGGGTTAGGGTGGGACTAAAATCTTATTAGAAATTTTCTTGTCTCTTTAAGGTTCAGCAGGAAATGACTTTCCGGATTTTTAATTACGTTTTAAATATTTACGGGACTCGAATGATGAAAATCTTCCGAGGGAGTTCGTATTATGCATTTTTACAGAAGCTGAAAGAAAAAATCGGTGTCATAATAACCAATTAGTAAATTAATAGGAATTTAAAATTAGAGAATTTGTTGAGTATGACCCAGCTATAAAATTATTTACAATACACGGAGAGAAAAGGATAGTAATGAATACCATTCTACATAGTAACCAGACTTATTTTTTGTAAAATGGTAAATAATGCTATGTAGAATACGATTCATTAGCATTTTTCTGGCAATGATTACTATGTTACATTAAAACAAGTAAAATGGTAAAAATCGCACTCTAACATGGGAATCAGGGCTATGTAGAATGCTACTCAGTCCCCTGCTTCAATAGCTGTCATTACAGTTTAATAAATATATATAAGACAACGAAGTAAACAAACCAAGTAAATAAATTGCTTATTACTAAATATTATAATTTTTAAAATTATTTTTTATCTTTTATCAAAAAATGATATTTCATTATGAGCAATATTTTAATTATTTCAATAGATTTATTCAATTTCTACATAAATTTAAAGTAACTTGAGTTATTTATTTTGTCATAACCTCATTTACTAAATATAAAATAAATAAAAGATCGTAAATGTTGCTAGGTAACATTGTAGTCATGTCCATTTGCATAGTTCTCTCGTCAATAAAGAATGGTAATCATTCCTATGATAGCATAGCCAACGTTACCATGTAGAATGAGGGGATTACTCTGTCCCGTGACTCGAGGCTAAAAAATCCTCGTTACTATGTCACATAGTAATGGTTACCATTTTACATAGGAATTATAACTATTCTTTTCTCTCTGTGTACATAGAAAAACTTGTACTTTTTGATATTATGATTCTTATTTTTTTTTTTCATAGAAAACCTTTCATTTATTGTTTTACTATGAGAAATAAACAAATTTTGTTTTTAGTTTCTCAATTCAATTTTGCGAATTCCGAAGAAAAAACAAGTTCTATCCTCTATCGTATCAAGGTAGTACTATCGTAGTAATCCCTGCAAAAAGTTTTACCGCGCATACACAGAATGCCGCATTAGTTATGCTATAAGTTTTGAATTTTTGTATAAGAACACACAATCAAATATTGTTTTTCATGGCAATCGTGCAACGTCGCACTGAGTACGTGTATACATCGTGTATAATATATGTAGAGTCTTACACTTTAATATACTTATTTAGTTTGGAATACTTATACAGTATTTTATTTTCATGATATTTAATTTAATAAAAATATAAAATTTTAGGAAAATGTCAATATAATAGAGAATTGATTTTGTAAAAGAGTTTTTGAATTTCTAGAGTACTTGTTTTAAGAACTATTAACTTGACAGTTGTTGAAAATTATATAATTGATATGAATTATATTAATTATAAAAAATCAATACACTGTAAAAAAATTGCGGAGTGAACGTGGCTTAAATTTGGAGTAAATGCGGAGTGGATGACAACGTATTTATTTAATCTCCTTGGAGTAAAATTAACTCCGAAGAGGAATTTATTTTATTGTTGAAATTCCGGTTCTTAGTGAAATTTCCTCTAACGGGAATTTATTTCATATTAAAACTCGGAATCGAAGTGAATGCGGATTTGAATAAAATCAAAACAACTCCAAAATCACTCCGCTGGAAAAACAGACTCCCTATTGAGGGTTTTCTAAAATTCCAGGACTGAGTGACAGATTGAATTATGATTTTTAAAAAATTTGTGATCACTCCGCATTCACTCCCGATTTTTTCCATTGTAATACAAAGCAGAATATATTTTTGTTAATCTGACACTTTATTTAATATACTTTTTATCTAATTTATTTTAAAATAAATTTAGCTCAATAGTGATTGATCTACCTTTTAATATTCAAATCCACGCTATTTTGCTTACACAATAGAGCTTTCTTGCGCGTAACATTGTCAGATTATCAGCAGACACTTCGGGTATGAGTTAAGTTATTAAAAAAATTTTTAATACTTTTGATTATTATATTCCGTATAGAAATAGGTCAACTGCAGTTTTTTTTTTTAATTTAATCTAAAGAATATTATTCTTTATTCCTTTATTTTTTATTGAAATTTCTTGACGCGTTTTTCTGGCATTATTAAAAAATAGCACAACTACGACTCTGTATATGTTTTAAAATTGAGTAAAATATGTTAAAAACTAGTATTACCCTAGTATTTTTTAAATTAATATCATGAAAATTTTTTTTAAATTACGCGGTAAATGTTATCGATTTTTAAAAATTTGTTATAATGATTCTTTAGTTGCAATTACTATGTTTATGTAAACACTTGAAAAATACATTTTTATACAATATATTTTTTTATATTTTAATGAAGTAAACGAAACGTTTTTTTTCTCATCGCGTGTATATTTTCCGTTGAAAAATAGTTAGCGTAATTTACTTGGTTGACCCACTTTTACTGGTTTTTTTTTCTTCCTCTTTCTCTTTTCGTTACGATAGAAAAAACATAAAGAGAGAAGGTTAGACAAGCTCTCGCCATGAAATAGGGATAGATTTTTCTACGCACTACAGTGCGCTGTTGCTTAAACAATAATTTTTTATTTCCTCTCCCTTCAATATAAGAGAATCATTTTTTTTCTTGAGTCTTGTTTATAAGAGATACTTTGAGTTTTCAATTTACTTAGCAAGAGGGTGAATCTAGTTGGATTTTCTAAGAGGACAGAAATAAGGCTTATAAAAAAAAAGTAATAATAAAACATAGAATAGTAAAAAAGAGAAAGTTTTGCGAAAGCTAAATTGTCAGACTAGTTTCTTTTGTAGCTTTGGTATTGAAGTTAAAACGAAAAAGGTTTTTATGCTCAGTAAAATCCGAGGAAATAGACGGCAGAATTGAGATAACAATGTATTTGTTTAGTAACTGGGTTACATGTCGAGTAACTTTGGCTTCTAGAAAACATAATTCTGCTGTCCTCAGTCCCATCGAATGATTGACATGAGTGTTGATATTTCTATTAATTCTTTAAAGCATAATCAAATAATCTACTCTTTTAATGACTACACAATAAATGTGGGTCAATAAAAATACATTTATGTATAGCCTACACATTTTATAAATTAATAAAAAATTTTTAAATATGTTGAGTTTATGGACTTAATGTGTCGTAACAAAATTGGCTAATTCTACCTTACTGATATGATTTATGGAATTTAAGAGAAACTTACTGCGTTTTTATTATGCTGTCGATCAAACTTGAAACAGGGAGTGAAGCATCTAAAAAATTATTTTGCTCATACGAAAAATTATTATGCTGTATCATAATACTTACCACGCGTGAGAAACTTATCGATAAGTTTTAATAACAATTACTTTCATACATTATAATAATTGTGTTGCGGCATAATAATTTTTTATTAGAGCATAATAACTTTTCGGATGATTCTCTTGCTGTTTCAAGTTTGGTCGACAGCATAATAAAAATTGGTAGGTTTCGAGCCAACATTTTTCTCCGTGTAGAGAAAAACAAATCCATTTTTGTTGCTTTTTCACAGCAAAAGATATACTGAGAGACTAATGTATGATATAAATAAACTTTACTTATATTTAATAAATACTTATTAATATTATATTACAGTTAAAAATTTTATTGATGAAAAATATAATTTATTAAACGTAAGGTAGAATATACTAAAAAATCGGGAGTGAATATGTATTTTTATTTCAATCCGAATTCACTCAGTCACTCAGAGTTCCGGACACTCAGAAAATTAAATAATAGGAGTTACTATCTGGTAAAAATTTTCCCATCAATCAGATAGTAGTAAATATTATCTAAATGATTGTATAAATCATCTAGATTGTAATGTTCACCATATTTATGATAATTGTTACAATCCTGTATGTTAACTCAAGTTAATTATTATAATTATTCTAAATAGTTACATTTATAATCCAGATGGTAACAGTTACCATCAGAAATTATAATTGTTACCATCCAGATAGTAACTGTTTCGAAATTTATTGCAGAAGTAAATAATATGATCCTGATAGTAACTGTTATCATCCTGATAGTAAATATTACCATCCTGATAGTAACTGTTATTATCCTGATAGTAAATATTACCATCCTGATAGTAACTGTTATCATCCAATAATTATTAATCCTAATAGAAAAAATTATAACACTAATTATTTTTGCATTGAAAAATGTTCTAATCATTTTAGATGTTTGGAATTAAAAATTTAGCATAATAAACACAATTACTTAATTTTCTGAGTGGAGTTTAAAAAAAATCAATCCGCATGCGGAATGAATAAGAATTTTTTTAAACGGAGTGAAATCAATCTGCATTCACTCCAATTCGGACTTTCAACCGGAGTTCCGATATTGAAAGAAATTCCCGTTAGAGTGAATTTCATTCCGAACTGGAGTTTTAATATTAAAATAAATTCTATAGAAGGAAATTTAACTCCGAATTTGAGTTTTAATATTAGAATAAACTCCCCATCAGAGTGAGTTTAACTCCAAGGAGATTAAATAAATACGCAATTTCTCTGCATTCACTCCGAATTTAATCCGCGTTCACTTCGAAAATTTTTTACAGTGTAGTAACTCATTAAATTATAATTTTATATAATACATAGTGAGGACATTAAATTGTTTAATAGTTATGACATAGTTTTTATGGGGATATTTTATATTTCGGTACAATATAAAATGATGTGTTGTAGGATGGTTAATGTAAGTCATATGACAGTTTGTGACTCAGTGAAATTATATTAATGATGGAAAGTAACAAAATCTAATTTCTTTGACTTCATTAGCGTGAAAGTTTTCATTATCAACTGCTTATAGTTTTTAAAAATTATTTCTCATGAATATATGGAAAGGGAGCTCGTAGTTATTTCTGTGCTCAATATAATAATTGTCTAAATATGAACACCCAACTTCACTATGTAACATTAATTTTTCTTTTACAATTAATATTTTCCAAAACTCCCCTTCGGAGTGAGGTTCATCGTGTTATTGATTTTAATTTTACTATCCGAGTGTTAGTTTTCGTAGATATCGACGTTTCGAAGTTTTAGAATAAATTTCAGGCTATTTTTAAGATTGTCTGAGCATGTGCGTTGCGCGCGCGAGCACGCACGCGTGTGTGAGTGCGTGTAAATATTTTATCTCTCGAATAAATAAAGTGATTTATATATGATTGTTGTGACAATTGAGAGGCATTTTCACAACTGAGATTTTTTATTTCAAAATCAACTAATGGAGTAGATTTTGAGTTATTCAATAAATAAAATGAACACTTTTTTTTTGTTTCAAATATAACATGAGAACCCACACGAAAATATATATGTGACATATATGCATCAATGCATTGGCTATATGGGACATATATATTATTTATATATTTTTTTGTGCCGGAACTACTTAACTGATCAATATCAATCTTAAAATCGAATCGAGCTTAAATTTTCATAATCATCTCCGATTGTTGCCGAAAGCATTTACGTCGAATGATTTCTTTTTTTTTAGTGATTTCGAACTAAAATTTGATAAATTTGATTAGATTTTGGCTCGTGTCCGATTCCATAGATTATGAAAATGTAATTGTATTGATAGAATTGTTTTCGTGTTACTGGAGGTTGACGATAAGGAAAAGTTTACTAATTGCTCTTTTAAATTTGAAATACTGAAAAAGTGACTATTCACTGTTTACTAGTGTAAAGTATGTCAATAATTCAAATAGTGGTATATTTTTCACTGGAAATAAGTGATAGTCACGTGATTCTCACTAATTCATTTTTTAGAGAGTACGGGAAGAACATTAATAACACGATGTTGAGTCTATTCACATTATTGTTAATAAAGAGTCCCTGAAAACCACTATCTAAAAATGAATTAGTGAAAATCACATGACTATCATTATTTGGCAGTGAATAGTTACTGATTGCCTGTGAAAATTATACACGGAAAAAAATAAACTTTAAAAATTAGTGTTTGAAATTATAACCCGGAACCCGAGTGTCAATATGGGGAATTTTAACATTCCAAATAATAAATTTTATAATACGTATTGTCAATATTTCAAGTATCAGTTACGATTTTTAAAATTCAAATAGTAATTTTTCTTGTATAGACAATAAATTTTCATACTTATTCTGTAATTATTCACGTTTTAATCATAAATGAAAAAATTACTATTTAGAATGATAGTATTTACTGATCACTTTACACGCTGAAAAAAAAATGGTAATATTTGCCATCTTAACGAAGTAACTATTCTCATCACAGTAAAAAAGGATTCGTCAAAATCAACACATATCGTGTGTAAAACGAACGTTTTACACTTATTTATATGCTACTTTAATATGTTGTGAGTGTTAAAAAAAGTTATACACGTATACGTTAAAATTAAAAATTTTCCAAGAATTCTTTTGTGCTGGTCGAGATTATTTTTAACATATTTTGTGTGTTGATTTGACAGTAACATATAAGAAGTGTTACTTTCGAATAAAATGACACTTTTGTGTGTTGAAAATTCAATCAATTGTGAAAGTTCAAACAAGATAAATACTGTGTGTTAAATTCACACACAAAAGTGTTAAAAATTCAACACTCAGAATTTTAACACACGACTTTTTTTACACTTTGACGATTCGTTTTTTACTGTGCATCCTTACATTTTAATGATTCTCATTCTTTTATGTTAACTTTTCCTATCGGAGATGGTAAGCATTCTTATCTAGATAGTAACCATTCTTATCCGTGATGATAATTATTACTATCTTAGAAGGCAGAATCAAAAATTTTTCAGACATAAGAAATATTACTATCTAGATGGTAACTATTACTATCGGCAATAATAATTATTACTATACGAGAAACAAATAGTTGTCATAAAAGCATGATAATGATTATCACATACAGATGGTAATCATTCCCTATTGCAAGATGGTAATAGTTAGCATTTTTTTCTCAGCGTGTATCATTATGTATATTACTTGTTGTTCTCAATTTATATAGTTCATTTTTTTCCGTGTTCCAGTATTTGAATTAGTGACATACTTTTCACTAGTAAAAAGTGAATAATCACTATTTTCACTATTTCAAATTCAAGAGAGTAGTAAAATATTTCAGTAAAATATTAATAGACTATAAAAACTGCAGTGAATCATTACGCATGACCATATGTGGAAAAAACCTTAATATGCGAGCAAAAGACTAGTAAAGCTCTATATCCAAGATATGAAAATTATTTATAGTAAAATTTCAATTACACGGGAAGAATTATCGAATAAATTTTACTCGTTAATTGTAAGTGAAACTGGGCCTGGATGAATAATTACTCTTCCGTTTCTCGATAGTGTTCAATTCTGGGTTAAAAAAACCCAATTTCGAGTAGTTTTTCAACGAAAAAGAGTAGAAAATGAAACAAAAGAAATCAGTTTTTATTTTTTCCGTATTTATTTTGTTTCTGGCCCAGGTTCATTGTAAATTGTAGGGTAAATTTTATCACAAATTCGTTCCGTGTGATAATTTAATTGTAACTTAAATAAAACTACTTTCATATTTATTGTAACATTGTGAAAACGAATCTTGTTTTTTATGAATTAGCTGGAAGAATGCATAGGATTGAAATGATTGGAATATATTGAGAAGAAGCAAGTAAGTGGAATGAGGAGTAGAACAAGTCGATTTAAACTTGTAGGCACATTTACTGGAGCAAATCTGACGTGCGCGCAGATAGAAGCGACTCGCGTTTTTGTTCTCTTGGACAGAATATCCCCACGGCTGCTGTCCACATTAAAACCTGTCATTTTTTACAATAATATCTACTCATTGAGTAGCAGCATAAATTTATTCGCTTATATAAAAAAAATGTAACCTGGAAGTAGCCGTAGAGAAAAGAAAGACCTATTCTATTTTTAATATTAAAATATTGTAGCATTTCAAAAAAATTTTAAACTTGATCATACTATTGAGCTAGGAAATATTCGTTGGTTAACTTTTGAAACAGTACTAAAAATAATATATCAATTTATAAAATAGACAGTGTTAATTATGATTTTATAATTTTTACTATACATTTGGTAATAAATAATAAAAGTAATGCTTTGGTTGATTTACATTAGTATTTTTCACCAAAGTATACGGAATATTAATATTTTTTCAAGACTCATTTTCTTCGTGTACTTAAGGCGATTTTTTATTATATTGTAAAGTAAATACCCGGGTCAAAAATAAAACTTGATTCAGACTTACTTCACTTTATTTTCTTTTGAAGTTATCGATTTGTCGACGATTTTCGACAAGATCTCGACTTTTTCGGTTTGAAACAAATTTTCGTCAACTTTTAGAGCTTTTTTCATCTTGGTTTCAACTTATTCGTCTTTACTCGACTATAGTCTTAATTTTTTCGTCCTATAATTTAAGTCGAATAAGTCTAAACAAAGTCAATTTCGACTTGATTTTGACTTTTTCGTCTTAAATCGTGACTAAGTAAGCCAGTTAAGTCTAAACCAAGGCGAAAACTCAATGTATTTTATATCTCCGTAAAAAAAAGTCGAGGTTGTCGTGTGAAAAACAGCTCTCAATTTCGATTTGTTAAACTAAGCCTAAATTAAGTTTTATTTTTGACCTGGGTAATGCCATAAAGCCATAAGACTGGACTGATTTTTTTTAGATTCTAAAATTAATAAAAAAAATTTCCCTATAAAAAATGTGTCGCTGTGACTTTTTCCATTTTTATTTATGAGAAACAATAGGAAGAAAAGTTTTTAAATTTCGGCCATATTTTCAAAATTAAAAATCCGTTATGAGAATATTATTTTTCGAATACATTTTTTTTTTCAACAACTAATTTCTGATAAACAGGAGTTAGATTACATATTTTTTCAATAGCTTATTACTTTTTTCATGGTTATAAAATAGTTAAAATCTAAACAAATATTTGTTTCAACATTTAATATATTCAAGTGATGATTCAATTATGATCGTGATAACTAAACCTTACAACTTATATCTTAAGTGATATGACGCGAGGATACAAGTAAAAGCGAGCTGAAGTGTCGAGACTGAGTTTAGCAACACTAATAGCATCAGTTGCCAGGGCTAATGACTGTCGCAACGTACCTATCTATAAGGTGCCTTTGAAATGGAAATACGTAGAATATGTTACACTTGACTCACTTGGTTATTTCGATTAGATAAAAACAGAAATACAAAGTTGCAAAGTAGGTCTCTCGGGCAACGCTGATTCTATTATTTTTCACGGTATTGGCGGTAATTCATCGGATCAAAAAGTTTTTTAGCACCCTAATGTATTACCTGTTTTATTGTTTCTTACAAATGGATCTCTTTTCTTAGATTCAATTTTCATTGCCGTTAGTAATTGAATTTTTAGTTCTCGATATCATGTACAATTTACAATTTTAGGAAAACATTAATTCACTAGTTTGAAAAATTAATATTCAATACTAATTCAAATATGACTGAATCATTATTTGGTACTTCATGTTATTTTATCAACTGTATACTCAGTTACCATTCGAATCATACCCTGACATTACGAAAAGTTAATCAATCAATTGTAATTTTCTTGAATTTATATTCGGAATCTCGGAATTTATATTCTTATTTAAAAAATGAATATAATTCGAATAATAATAGTGTAGGTGATTTTTATACACTATTATATTTTGTTAAACAATTTTCAATAGTGAGCTTAATTATCTAATCTAATTTAATTTCTCTGGCAGTGTAAGTATTCATGACGCCATTTGATTCACTGCTAAATTTAGACAAATCTATGCTGTTTTTAGCCTCTAGGCATTTTTGATTCAGTTGTCATTTATTTTCCTGAATGCATACTTTTATCGAGATTATGAATGATAAATTATTACTTTCAGTGCGATGGGATTATTCTGTTCTGAATAATTATTTTCTTTTGTTTCTTAAACATGGAAGATTATTCATAAGAGAATAAATTGTATGCGTTCACGAAATTTTGGCACATGTTTGAGATATTAGATTGCACTGAAAGTGTTATACTCTTCGTTATAAAGTATTGCAATCGTTTAGACACTCATTAAGCCATATTTTGCACGGACTCTTATAGAAAAACGAGAAAATCGTAATGTGTGGAAAAAGTTACGGCAATGCTATAAAATTCCATACGTGTTCAATTTGGTGACTTGTAGTATGAGGATTGAAATATGGTTCGTAAAGCTATAAAATTATATAATTATTAAAAATATATAGAAAAAATATAAGCCAAGTCCCGATCCAAAAACGTTTTATGATCCAATTATTTTATTTTAATTTGGCAAGGTTTTGATCGTAGACACAATTAACATCAGGCCGTATATAGAATTATAGTGCAGTAAAACCTGGTTATAAGTTACTTCCCCTCTATTTTTTTTCGTTCGTCTCGAAATGGTACCTCCACTCCAGTTTCACTAACGAAGTTGTTTGATTGTCGCGAAGGAGATTGTTTCGGCAGTTCTTTTTTAAGTTAATCGAGTATGTACGTAGATAAATGATAAACGTCAACTAACTTATGAACGGATTGCGGGCACAAACATAAACACGACGCACACATGCAAAAAACAAAGCGATCGCTGAGTAAAAGATAGTAGTATGGAAAAATCATTTCCAAAAAAATATTATAATAATTACTCATGTGTTGAAGAATGAAAAGCTCAAACACTTTTGTTCATATTAATGAAATTAAGTATCGGTTAATCCTGTTAACACAGTCATGAATTTTTCATTGTTTTCGAGCTCTCCAAATCGAAATCATGTTCATTCTAGTATTTTTTCACGAATCGAAAACATAACTAAAACCTATTTAGACTTACAATAAGAAAATATAAGCATACCAAAAATTTTTTTTCATCGATTTTGTACTCCTGGATTATAATCACGTCAATTCCCTAAAATTTTTTTGTACGCCCTTCTGGCTCTTAAATTAAAAATTCATATTTTGAAAAAAAATTTTTTTCAGTTTCATACTTCTATCTTTAACACTATATATTTATATCTGTTCATATATTATTTCATATCAAGGTTATATAAAAATTGTGATTACAAATATCGAAATAAATTAATTAATGTTATTATTAAATTAAAATCATAACTCATGAAATTATCAATTTTTTATGAACCAAAATACAAAAAAATCGTTCAATTTACGTCTTATATTTTGACTCAGGTAGTTTTAGTTTTTTCAGTTTTAATTCGTACTCTGAAATATTTAATAAGAGTAGGGACTTACGAGTCTATTTGAATTTTTGGATGATAGTTACTTCAAAACCAATGTAGCAACTTGCATTAATTATAATTAAGACCATAAGAATGATATCATAATAGTAAATGAAGGAATTTATGGTAAATCTAGTGACCTAGAAAAAAACTTCTTTGAAGTTTTCCCATAAATCCAATAGTTTTGTTACAACTTCAAAAAAAAATCTGGAAATTTTTTGATCTTACGGGCCAGCCACAAAACTTAAACGAGTTCAAAAATGTTCTTATCTGTGCTCCTTCTACCTTGAATTCCACCACACTGTGGACTCAAAATTTTTCACAGTATAGTTAAAATTAATATATTTTTTAATTATTATGAACGATTATTTTTCCAAGCGACGTCTATTTGTACATAATTGAATTACTTTAAGATTACTTAAGTACTGAATTATTATGTAGGACTTTTGAGGGTTGAAAAATATTTTAGTGTTACAAAATTAGGAGCATGGCACCATGTTAAATTTTGAAAACGTCCACTATTACATTTTTTCTTACAACAAAAGAACTTGGCTTCCAGCTTGGGTATCAAATTACATACGTACGTTTTTTAAATATATAAAGTTTAGTAAACATGGAATAGCTATACTATGGTCATGATCACAATCAGAATCAAAAACTGTAAGAACAAATAATTTCAATGACGTCAATTATTTCCTATTGCTATTATTTTTTAACAGTAGATTTTTTTTTTTTAGACATAATAATAAATAATGTACAAATATACTCGTGTATACGACGTTTAAAAATATATAGAGATAAATCGATAGTAGAGCTTGACTTCTTGTATCTTTCATCACGAAAAGTTATTCGTGGCGCACTGGGTTTCGGTTCACGCTCTAAAAATTCTGATCATCCGGTTGTCGTTAGGGTGGTGCATGAGAGAGCAAGTGGTTTACACCTCGAGTGCTTTCGGTAGCGGCTATCTACAATCGTGTTCGAGTGCTACGAAAATAAGAGAGTAAATAATAAACGAAAAGGAGACCGAAAAGAGTGAAGCTGAGGGTGACAGAAATAAGAAAGAGACGAAATTACGAAAAGAAATAGAAGGAAAAAATATAAGTGCAGAGGTCATGGCGCATATGTAGATGTGAAATATCAGTAGAAATGGACACAGCTTTCGTGGATAAAAATATTCAATTCTATATATTATTTTCAAAGGGTGAAATCTATTAGTTGATGAGCGCAAATACTTTTCTATTTATATAAATAAACATATATCGCTAGAAGATATTTTTTTCCATTTAGGGTAAACCGTGGCATCATATCTTGATGTCCAAGTCAGACAGTAAGTTGTCGTTAATTTACTACTGGATCTTGTTGCCAAGATGAACACAATAAGTTGGGCGGGCCATAAGTTGACGCCAACTTAACGAAAACTTTATGTGTCAACTTGGCGACAAGTTGCGGCAGAAGATCAACGCCAACTTTCTGGAGAAGTTGAAGTTAAATTGTAACCAACAGTTGCAAAGTGTGAAGTTGTCGTCAAGTTGATCGCAACTAACTGACATCAACCTTTGACGACAAACTCTTGCAATCAAGGATTGGTATTTGACTAAGTTTGTTTTTGAGTTTCATTAAAATCTTCATCTTCAGTCGGTAATTACGTTATTTCATTAGTTTTTATCTTCTATCGATCGTAGAGTTATCCCTAATAGCCAAAGTTTCTCGCCAAAACGTTTATATCACTAGCCATTTTCATTTTGTAAAAACATTAAAATTAACTTTAAGTGTGCACTACATCCTATACAAAATGCATAAATTACTATCTATATCGTAATTTCTGTAAATTAGATGAATAAGTAGCATTAGGTTTTACACAGCAACTAAAAATTACTATAAAGTTTGTAATTTTTTGAAAGAAGATATATAAAATCTTACAACCGGTAGCAATAGCTCATAAAATATATAATACACCTTTATTAGTCTATGTCCAAAGAAGACATTAGACTGTCAAACAACGGATAGAATTCATATGTACACTAAGAAATTTTAAGCCCGCGATGTGCACAGAAAAAAGGATTTCTTGGCGCAAGAAATATTCTGTATTATGAATTGAAGACAAAAATTTTTCTTGGCTCAAGAATTTTTTTCGCCTAAAAAATTTTTTCCTTGTTCCAAGAAAAATTTTTCTTACCTCAAGAAAATTTTCTGTTTTTACTTTATAATACAAAAAATTCCTTGGGTCAAGTGAAAATTTTCTTAGAGCAAGAAAAAAATTTTTGGCGTCAAGAAATCCTTTTTTTCTGTGTGTTAAGGTAAGTGACCCCTCTATCGGCCAGTTAAGCGTATTTTTTTTTTCGAATTGAGAATTAAAATATAAAAAACTAATTCATGTATAAAACAGTGATAGAACTTTAAAGCTTATACATTTAACTTCAAATTAAAAAAAAATATATGTAAAAATATTTATTAGAAATTAAATAATAAATGAAAATAACTTCAATTCCTGATGTCTCCTCTATCGGCCTGCCTAGACCCCCATTATCGGCCACCTTATAGATAAAATTTTAGCTGATCGGATGTATATAATTTATTTACATCTATTTTAAATATTTATATCTATTTTGAAATATAACTTAATCAATTTGTTTATTTATTTTGACATTAACAAATTAAATTGACTATTTTGCATATAAATGCTGATAACCTCAAAAAAAATAAAACTAAGGTGGCCGATAATGCATACAGAGGTAATTTTCTTGTATCTATATTCGGCCACCCTATTTTTAATATAAATTAGGCAAAAATCATCAAATTTTTAGCTCCTAAAATTACTATGAAACGAGCTAATAAGATTACAAAAAAAAAATCGGACTTTTATTGTTATTTTTAATTAGTAATAGGTTATTGAAAAAACAAGAAACCTTAACCTCCCTGATAAGAAATCATCAGAAATCGCATTTGACGCACTACTATGTTTTTTTTAATTATAAAATGAATTTTTACAATAATTAAAGTATATTTAATCTAAAGTAGATTAATTTTACTTTTTTTTTAAAAACTATTTACGCATGAATACGTAATTATGATGGAAATATATCGATTTTTCGACTAAGTGGCCGATAAAGGGGGCCTGGCCGATAGAGGGGTCACTTACCTTATGAGTACTTTTTTTCGAGTTTGGAAATTTATGGAGACCCAGTCAAATTCGATCACGCAGGTCTGCGATATAAAAGTTTTCTGGAAACCTTACGTGATACATATATATTTTGGTCTGCTGACGTAGAGTATAAACTCCATTTTTACTTACTAGAAGTTCACTGCGCGCGCATATGCACGCGCATTGATAATTTTTTGATAGAATTAATAGTTAAGTCCTGTTTTGTGATCTATCTATAAACATCTTCAAGACATATATAAAATTTATTACCACAACTTATCTTACGTTTTGGTAATAGCGACATTTTCGCACGTATCCGGGAACAAATGTAGTATATTAAAACCATCTACAGTAGATAAAAAAAATCTGGAAAACGGTCTACCCTGCGGGAAAACCCTAAAACCCCGCTATTATCAAGCTCATGGAGCTGAGTCTAGATTTTCTATAGAATTTCTTAGACGGTGATCCTGATCAAAATTAAGGCGTTGGATGCTTGAAGGCCCCGGGGGTATCAGTCAAGTCTTCTGGAACAATGTTAGCACATGTAAGGGAATGAAAAAAAATTTCTTTTCTTTGAGTTCAAAAAACTGTTAGACACGACAGAACATGCATTTCACTTCAAAGAAATAATTTTTTCTGATGATATCTTTGAAACGAATCAACCGATTTAAACGTTCTTGGTGGCAATCAAAAGAGCTTACCAAACCTTAGAACTGATTTCATTTTGAGGCGAATCGGGCGAGTTGCTCATGAGTTATATATCGGACAAAAAAAGTTTACACACACCCACGATGGGAAATAGTCGGAATAGTTTCCTAGAATCTGAAAACGTCAAGATCTGATGAAAACTCGATTTTCGAAAATCGAACCGAAACCAATAACTTCCCTTTTTTCGAAAATTTTCAATTTTCATACCGGGAAGTTTAAAAAAAAGTCAATATGTTTTGTATTCGAAAGAGCCTTTGCCCCACAAGTGTATGTTTGCCAAAGTTTTAGCCTCGCTACCACGTGGTTGCTTCTAATTTTAAAAGACTGTCTCCTATACATCTGTGTGTATATTTTGTCTCTTTTTGTGTCGTTGGAATAAAATACACATGTGAAGATGAAGGTCTCACAGGGATCGAGACCTCTTTCTTTAGTTGTTGACACAGCAATCAATTATTATATTGGTCTTAGATTATACTGCATATTACAGTATTAGGCATTCTTAGTAAATTTTCACTGTATAATTTTATGAAAATTTGAATTGAGCAAAGGTACCGTTTTTGGCCACTGTAGGGCCAGTTATAAAAATATCAAAAATGGATCAGTGGCCTCAAATGGTACTTCTTACCCTATGGTATGTAATAGCGAAGATCATTTTCAAAATCGATTTTTGATTGTTGAAACTATGCTAGAACAAGAAATCCTCACATGACTAATAATGATTTTAGAAAAGAGTATAAACTGAGACCATTGATAATGGCAACAATTTTGTCAAAATAAGTTTGATAAATTTGCCAAGATCATAATGTCATATTTGGGAGAAAGTTGTTGATAATCTTTGGCTACTAGCCAGTCGATGATTTCAAGCGTGAAACAAACTAGTTATGTCGAGCGTAAAATAAGAGGATGGAATCAGCTGCAGTTACGAGGAAATAATCACGGATTTAATATGTTCAGGAGTTAACCAATATGTTAATGAGTTGTTCTGTAGGCTCAAAAATTATACTTTTTAGTGTTTTCGGATATATTGTGTTTAGCGAAGTCAGGCATGTAGTATTATTTGTATATAATAACAAAAAAATTTCAATACAACATATCGTAAAATTATAAGTTTCCATAATGATTCAAAACTGTAATATAAATGAAATACACCATTTTCTAATCAGTTAAAACTAATCTCGTAAAATAGTTTTGGAATCATCTGACGTTGTTGCGTTATTAACAGTATCACGCATATTAGTGAAATTATTTCCTAAATATTCTTTGATTTTAAATAAACCTTGTTTTTCCGTTGAATTGAGTCCATTAGACTCGCCGGGCATTCTAGAAATGTTTCCAAAAGCTGTTTCATCGTGAGCCTCGTCTTCTGTAAAATAAGAAAATAGAGTTAGTCTGATGTGAATTGATGAGAAAAAGATAACCTGGAAGAAACAAAAAGGAAAAAATAAATTTCTTTTAAAAACGAATGGAATTTTCATCTTGAAGTAATACGGAGATTCTATAATCCGAATGTTGTTGTTCAGTCCGATCTACACAATAAAAAATATTGCGTATCTGTATTCAAAAAGGTCCGTGATGAATTCTCTGTCATATGGTTAGAAATTTCGGAATACAGCACATTTCTTGTGTTATTCAAAAATGAACACAAAATTTTTATTGTTTGCCTAAACATTTCCGTGACTACCGCGCGTTTCTTTATGATTATAAAAACAAATCATTGTAGCAGCATTGTCAGCATGGAAACTTAGATTATAATTGATTTATAATTAACTATAATCGTCGATAACTTTGGTATTTTTATGATCAGATTCAATCATTTTTTTAATTCTCATTTCACTGTATTTTTTTTATTAGAAAAATTACAGAAAACCGAACTAATAGTTTGTTAATGTGACTGAAGTGTATTAAGCTTAGAACAATATATACTTGAAAAGTTAACACGACATATTGTTTAGAAAGATTTAATTTTTTTAGCGATAAATAAAAAAATAATAATTTATACAATTCTACAAAAATTAACTATTGAATAAAGTAATTATGAATTTGAATTAATTCATAATACAAAAGACTTACTTATCTTTGATTTTTGCTGATCCAGAAGAACTACTGTTCCAAAATCATATGTTGATCGGTTTCTTAGTCTGTCCAATATTTCATCAACGGTTTGATTATGAATCAAAAATCCTGTTTCAAAAAATAAAATTCATCAATAATTACACAAAAAATATATTTCTAAATAATTTTTTTTTAATTCTACCTAATGACACATGAATAATTATTGTGATGAAAAATAATATTTGGATATTTTTCATGATTTTTAAGTTCACAATAAATTGTATACTATTAGCACTTTAAGTATAGTATTAGTTATAGAACTCTAATAAATTCGATTAAGAGCGACTGGTTTTATACTTTTCACACTGTTTTATTGATTCAATACAGTTAAACATCAAACATATTTTACAATAACACATTTATTGTAAAAATGTTCACACTCTAGATTGTATAATCGAATTTTTTCTATTTTTAACTGACAAAGCTATTGAACTAAAGTTATTGACATCGTAACGTTTGTTTTCAAGTCTACTTTCGGAAAAAAATATCTAGCTGGAAAAAAACCAAGATTATTATAATGACCAGCGGATGTCTTAAAATAAACATCTACGCATTACATGATAAAAATCCGAAAAAAATAAACCTATGACAGGATAATTGTATTCAAAAATACACTCAAAAAATATCTATTGATAATATATCCGCGTTGAAATATTTGACAATAAGGTAAAAGCCCCCATTATTGACACTATAAGAATGTCTGTGATTGTTTGAATTTTTTTATCGTATTTAAAATTAATATAATTAACTTTTTTTGCATTGGACGTTTTAAGTGATGTCTCTACTTGTATACTGAAATTAATTTACTTAAATAGCAATAAATCAAATAAAAAATATACTAATTTAAAACCAATAATTCGAGTGTAGGTATTATTGACAGAGTAAAATAGTATCAGAGCCAACTATTGACATACCATGGACCCCATTATTGACAGGTCTAATGCGCATGCGCAGCAGTTTATAAAAAATGATTAAGACCACCGTCACTTAGGTTCAAATTAATTATAAATATTTGAATTAAAAACAACAAAATACGATAATTACAATTAAAAATTCATCTAGGACGGAATTTTATTTTTTTATAAATTCGATGACACTATTCTTGCTTCGACAATTTTTTATTCAATGGTTTACTTATTATGAAATTACTAGACAGCGTGTTAACATAAATATATCGATATGTATATTATGGAGGTTAAGTTACTTTAGTTCGTGGCCTGTCGATAGTTGACACACGTGAATTTCTATGTACTGACTGTTGACACTCGCTATTCTTAAATGATAATTAAGATTTATCAGTCTAAATCAATGATTCTGGGGTTATTTAGACTATAAATAACCTGAAACAATTTTTAATGATACACTTACATTAGAACTGTATAGGGAAATCCGTTTCTAAAAATACGATCTCTCGAGAGATCTAAACGAAATTGTTAAGAAATTTCAAATATTCTAGCGATGGTGGTCTACTCGGGAAAATAAATTTTTTTTTACAGCGAATAGTTTCCATTTAAATTTTTCCATTTAAAAATATCAAAAAATTGATAACAAGTATTGAGCAATGTGATTATTCACACAGTTAATTAAAAAATGAATAAATTGAGCCTGCGGTTTTGTATGAATGATTTGATGTTAAAATTTTTAACTCTGCCAGTATGAGAGTTACACGATTCACGGTGTTAAATTTTGGACCGTGTGAATTAGAACGTTCACTCCATCAATGGTGTAAATGTATAAGTCATTTATTTAAAAGTCTCGATTACTTCGACACTAGTTATTCAATTTTTATTTCAAGTTATGGTTAATTTAGATCTATTTTTCGGTAAAAAAGGTGTAATTTTGATACTAAATTGGCAAAATAGAATTTTTACTCTTTTAGCAACATGTTTTGAAGCCAGAATTTCATCGAAAATATCTTATTTTTCTACTCAATTTTAGTACATTTCACTTTATTTAATATATTCACGTCTTCAACTTGAGCATCATTAAATTGAAGCTATTTATTATCAATACTCATTATTGAATATTGTGTATCAAACCTGAGTTCTCTCATAATCTCACCGGCTGTAGCTATTTAAGCTCTTCTTTTCTGAACATTGCGTTGACTTAACCTACGTCGTTTAGCTTTGCTGATCCCCATTAATTGGACAGTTACCACTAATTGCATAACCTATATATGCCTTTTCATTGGAAGTCGGTTTGCATCAGTACCGATATCTGAACCTTGTTCGATTTTCGTAAATCGAGATTCCTTTAGATGTCGATGTGGGAAGATGCTACACCGTAAAAAAATTTTGGCGTGAAAATGGTCTCGATGACTTTGCATGGTCTGATCAGTCTGAATTGACGATGTGAAATTTTCTTGGTGTAAAATATGAATAACACCAAAACACCGAAACAACTGTCTTAAGCTCCTGAATAGCAAAAATTTTTATCAGTAGCTCAGAGAATGAACCATTTTTAAAATTTTTTACATATATATACTATTATGAAATTATCATATTGTTATAGTTGCAGTTTAAGTAACAGACAGTAAATTTTTGTAGTTATCATTAAAGCAATTTTTTTGGAACGATCGTGATCCTCAGACTACGCTGGCACATGTCCAAAGATGTGGGTATCACCATTGTAATATCTGAAGTCTACTTTGGCTCATATCGTAAAGTCATACGGAATTTGTAGCTTCGTGTCAAGCAACGATTAGATTTCATAAATCCGCGGACTCTCCATTTAGATATACCTGCTGTTATCGAGTTCGTTTGTGTGCTTTATCTATATTCCGGGCAAATTGCTTTGTCGCTCATTAATTTAATCGACCGTCTCGTTCTTATACATATTTGGCATGTGGCTCGACTTAATCTCTTAAATTAATCTTTTATATAAATTTATTCTGTATTATAAAAGTTAACATTTTACGAAAACTACATTTATTAAAGACTGTAAACTTTTCATGTTTTCAATAGTATTAATAAAATGATTTTTGAAAAGATCAATGATGTATTGTATTCATACAATCTAGAATATAGCGTTGTGATTAACGTAGCGATATTTTTAAAGGTTCAAAATTCTAAGTCAACTCATGTTCCAATAAATAGGAAACGACCGTAAGAGATTGAAAGGAAAAATATGAATTATCAAAAAAATAAAATGTTAAAATTAATTTTTCTTATATCTTGAAAGAATTTGTTTAAATTGAAGTACACAGAGAGAAGAGAATAGTTATAATTCCTATGAAAAATAGTAACCATTACTATGAAACATAGTAACGAGGATTTTTTACCGTCGAGAGTCACGGGACAGAATAATTCCCCCCATTCTACATGGTAATGTTGGCTATGCTACCATAGGAATGATAACCATTCTACATTGACGAGAGGACTATGCAAATGGATATGACTACAATGTTACCTAGCAACATTTACGATGTTTTATTTATTTTATATTTAGTAAATAAGGTTATGACAAAATAAATAACTCAAGTTACTTTAAATTTATGTAGAAATTGAATAAATCTATTGAAATAATTAAAATCTTGCTCATAATGAAATATCATTTTTTGATGAAAGATAAAGAATAATTTTAAAAATTAGAATATTTAGGAATAAACAATTTATTTACTTCGTTTGTTTACTTTGTTGTCTTATATACATTTATTAAACTGTAATGACAACTATTCAAACATGGGACTGAGTAGCATTCTACATAGCCCTGATTCCCATCCTAGATGGCGATTTTTACCATTTTACTTGTTTCAATGTAATATACTAACCATTGCCAGAAAATGGTAATGAATCCTATTCTACCCAGCGTTATTTACCACTTTACAAAACGTGAGTCTGGTTACTATGTAGAATGGTAATCATTACTATTATTTTCTCTCCGTGTAGACTTACGCATATTTTTGTTGATTAATATATCTAATGCTTATGAATGTACTTCAATTGTAGCTATGTTGATATTTGTCAAATTTTCCTTCAATAATTTACAAGCTATTAATCTGAAGGAACCCGAAATTCTACACGGAGAGAAGTGAATGGTATATTCTCCAATGTAACATAGTAATTATTACTATGTAGCATGGTAACGCAAGTTTTTTAGCCATATTATTTATTTGACATAGTAATTTCTCTGATGTTGAATGGTAACGCTAGCCATGCTAGCATAGTAATCATTCCTATGCTAGCATGAGAATGATTACCATGCTACATTGGAATCATTCCTATGCTACATTGGAATTATTACAATTTCGATGAAGCTGCTTCCAATTGAAGGTAGTGTTACGTCGGATTTGGACATAAATTATGTTTTTGTGGGTATTCGGCCCAAGCTGAAGCCTATAGACCGAGAACCCCAGAGATCTTTTATTAAGGAGGATAGGTTTATTTTTTAAATTAATAATACGATATTTAAATTTTAATTTCTACTACATTGTCGACTCATAAAACAGTTATTCATGATTAATAACAAAAGTATTAGGTGGCTAGCAGCCGACCCTAATTACACAATTGAAAAATTATATTTACTGGTAAATATTACTATGCTACAAAGTAATATTTACCAGTAGCATGATTACTATGTAGTATGGTAAATATTACCAGAATAATGGTAATCATTCCCATGCTACATAGTAATGATTCTTATGCTTTAAAAAATAAGACTGGTTACCATGCAGAATGGTAATTATTACCATTCTCTTCTCTCCGTGTATCATCGGCTCGTTATTTTCACTAAGCTTTGAAAAATTATCATTGGATTTTTTTAAATTTTGTGATTAGAGGATAGAATAAATATTTTTGAATTTAAAAGGCTCAAGACTTTACATTTTACTACTCAGAACTCATGAAATCAATGCTTTGAAATTTACAAGATCGTTTTATTCTGAAAAGATCTGCACAAAAAAAAAAGTTATCTTGAGTCTAGAAAATATTTTTGAAGACAAACGCTTTCAGGAACCAAGTTATAATTTTCTTGAGCCAAGAAAACTTGTTTTGGTCAATCTAGATTTCTACTTTATTTGAGAAAATTGAGGTTTTCAAAAAAATTTATTAAATCAAGAATATTTACTTTCAGTCGATAATTTTTTTTTATGTACACACGTTCTAAAAATATTATTGAAACATCTGCTGACGAAAAAGTCACTATACTTATTTTTAATACCTTTTTCTAACTATGTTCAACCAAATAAAAGGTTTTTCAAATTTTTCAATGTATACTTGCATTGAAAATTTTTCAAATTCTATATTCAATAATAAAACAAAACAAGAATACATATATTTAATTATTCTGAATTCTATTTCTGTTTCAGGTCGTACTCGTCTTTATCCTTAGTATCGCGTCATTGATAATATATTTCATTGATGCCTCGAAGTAAGTACAATATAATATTTTAAAATCATAAAAAAATAGTCATTGTTAATTTTTTCACTTCTTACACTGTAAAAAATTTGCCAAAAAAACATGGATTAAATCCGGAGTGAATTATTTTTTTTTATTCATTTAATCTCCCCAAAGTATTCGTTATGATCGAAGAAAAGTTTTATTTATCTGATTCATTTAAAAATCCGCCGAGTGAAATACGAGAAGTAATAAATCGCGGTTTAATCTTAAAGACTGACAATAATAAACAAATACAAGACGAAAATAAATTTTTTTTAAAAAGACACCATTTTAGAAAGTTCAATTATGATGTCAAGTTAATGAAATATTTTATAAAAGAAACAAAAGATATGTCTTTTCACATTTACTCCGAAATCATTCCACAGAAAAAAACTCCCTATTTACTTCGTACGCGGGGTAATGTTACTTAAAACTCCGGAAATTCGAGTGACGCAGTTAATTCAGATTTTAAATTCTCTCTGAATTCTTTCCCAATTTTTTGCAGTATAGTCTATTATTTTCATTAGTAATTATTAATTTAATTACTAATTATTAATTAATTATTCTTCGGTTGATATTATTTCAAAATATTTAAAGTTTATTGATGTCGTTATAAATCTATCGACATTATTTTCAAATCTATGTTCTTTAAAACGTGAAAGTAATGAAAATTAAAAATTCAAATTTTCGGAATAAATTGTATAATGTCTTCCTAATCGCATAATAAATCAATTGCTCTCTAGAGTTAAATATTTCCCTCTAAAATTGAAACAGCTATAAGGTTTAAATCTGACAGACAATAACTTTAACCATAAAAATTTTTTTTACTTAACATTTAATTGACTTTTTTATGGCCGGAGACAATAAACAGTAAAAACGATATTCATCTCAATAAAACAAGAAAAAATCGTAATTGATAGTTTTGTTTTCTTGAATAAAAAAACTCTAAAGAAACGTAGCAAGCAAAAATAACAAATAAAAGGGTAATTTCATTGGGAATCCAATAGTTGAAAGCATCATGATTATTCAGACAACGGGGCAAAGTCGATATCCCATTCGGATATCCTTGCGAGGCTCTCTTCTTCTACCTCTTTTCCTTTCCTTCTTCCCGTTATTCTCATTCGCTCTTCTCTTATCTGTTCATCTCACTTGGCATCGTTTTCAGCCCTTTACTATGTCAGTCGTATCAAATAAAAAAGTATTGATCAATTGTATGCTATTTTTGTATATTATTATTTTTCATTTTGTTATGTTGCAGTGAAGAGGTCGAACGTTGCCAGAAGTGGAGCAACAACATTACTCAGCAGATAGACTTAGCTTTTAATATATTTTTTATGGTCTACTTTTTTATACGCGTAAGTATCTTTATCAAACATGTTATTCAATTTGTTCATTTTTCTTTTCACGTAACCATCATAGTTTAACCTTCAACGTAACTACAATCGATCATATCATCTTTATTGATCGGACGATTCGCTTTGTTATCTTTGCTTTCAACAAAATAATACAAAATTATCATCTTCGTGCACAACTATTCCATTTTTATACACGGAGAGAAAAGAATAGTAATGATTACCATTCTACATAGTAATCAGATTCACGTTTTGTAAAGTAATAAATAATGCTGTGTAGAATAGGATTGATTACCATTTTTCTGGTAATGATTACTATGTTACATTGAAACAAGTAAAATGGTAAAAATCGCCATCTAGGATGGGAATCAGGGCTATGTAGAATGCTACTCAGTGCCATGTTTCAATAGTTGTCATTACAGTTTAATAAATATATATAAGACAACGAAGTAAACAAACGAAGTAAATAAATTGTTTATTACTAAATATTCTAATTTTTAAAATTATTCTTTATCTTTTATCAAAAAATGATATTTCATTATGAGCAATATTTTAATTATTTCAATAGATTTATTCAATTTCTACATATATTTAAAGTAACTCGAGTTATTTATTTTGTCATAACCTTATTTACTAAATATAAAATAAATATAAGATCGTAAATGTTGTTAGGTAACATTGTAGTCATATACATTTGCATAGTTCTCTCGTCAATGAAGAATGGTAATGATTCCTATTGTAGCATAGTCAACGTTACCATGTAGAATGGGGGTATTACTCTGTCCCGTGATTAGACGCTAAAAAATCCTCGTAACTGTGTAACATAGTAATGGTTATCATTCTACATAGGAATTAGACTATTCTTTTCTCTCCGTGTACAGCGTAAGTGAATTTAATGTATATGTTCATGGAAAAGATGGTCACCGAAGTTCCATTTCTATGAATAAATTAAGTATCATGTAAAATATTAGCAAATGGTCTCATATATATGGTACACTCAGAGAATTTTATTGTATTTTTTACTTCAAGAATTGGAGTAAAAATTACTGTTATAGAAACATGAGGACAATATGGAATTTATTGAACAAATTACTAATAATGTAGAAATTTTTAAAATACATCGAGCAGAATTTACAAGGTGCATTGTAATTTTGACAAAGCCACAGATTAAATTTTATCCAAGTAAATTTGAATTTCTTAATCTGTTGCTTTGTCAAAATTACAATGCACCTTGTAAATTCTGCTCGATGTATTTTAAAAATTTCTACATTATTAGTAATTTGTTCAATAAATTCCATACTGTCCTCTTGTTACTATAATATAGTAATTTACTATAAATTTTTGATGTAAAAAATACCGTAAAATTCTCTGCGTGTACAGAATTAAATGTCGACATTTTAAGTTAGCGAGATCATTCCGGGTCAAAAAATTTGATCTGATTTTAGTCTAACTGAACTGCATTTGGATTAATTGGTCTGTATTCGAACTAGTTGACCTGTTTTCGATCTTTTATAAAAGTTTAAAGGTAGTAATTTGGTAATTCGCCCTGTTTTTCATGCCTATTTTTAGAGGCTTTTTATTTTGAGAAAGAACAAATGAAAAGTTTTGATTTTTAATATGTTTTTATTTACATCTTGAGGTAACAAAAATAATTTTTTTTGATCAAATTAAATATTGTTTTATTATTATTATTATTGTCACTTAAAGTTGGCGTCTCAAAAAAAAAAAAAAAAAAACGTGGATGGCCCGAGTGATTTTGACTCTTGAGAACATCTGAAATAAAAAATTATTAATTATTCTTAATCTATAGATATGTGATTCTGGTCGGAACTACAATTATGAAATTTTATCGAAAAATAACAAAATGGCGGACTTTGAAAAAATGATTTTTATCATGAATGACAAATAAAAACGAATATACCTTGAGAAAGATTTTTATAATAAATTAAAAATTGTAAGCAATATCCAAGATGTTCATAAAATGTAAAGTAGAGTTTGAATATAATTATGCAAAGTGTTAGTATAAATATTTGTGAATAGCTTTTAGTCATTCATTTGCATTTGAATTGTAAATCAACTGTAAGTCTTATTTGAATTGTAATGTTTGTTTTTAGTTACCTGACAATAGTTTAGGTAATTTAAACCGAAACGTTGTCAATAAATGTTATTTATTCAACACATGTACAGTAATCCTGTTTTATCATGACTGTAAAGCGAACCTCAAGTGGCCATTTATCGACCAGTTTACTATAATCAATGAAAGGACAATGCAGATTTCTAAGTTCATCACCACTATGATATCCCAGAATTCCGGGTATCAAAGTTGACAGTAAGCTGATGTAAATTTATTGACGCAATTAGGTTGCAAAATTATTGCAAAAAGTTTAAGTGTGAGTTGGATGGGCTCTTTTGCTATCAGTTTGAAAATAACTTTTTATCTTCAATTTTTTTTTAACGCAATTCGATGGCACTTTTCTCTGTTTATTCGCCTTTAAATTGCGGCAAGAGGTTTACGTCAACTTATACTTCATATTATACTTATATTGAAGTTAAAAGTTTAAAGTTGGCCGGAATTTTGGAAAATTTTTACTATTTTTTGTTATTTTCATCAATTTTGACACTTCGAGTGTAAGGTTCGATTGAGTATCTCCTTTTATAGACGAAACTATGGTGAAAGTATCCAATCTGCCGTGTAAATGAACATGTGGAAAAAATTTAGTTATAAGTATTTGCAATGCAAGCATTTGGAAGTTTGAAAAATGTGTAGAGAAGCTCTTATGTACAGAAACACTTCGATATTTTTTGTTCGCTATCTATCATATGATAAAAATAACATTTTTTTGCACGACTATACCGTCATGATTTGAACGATTATATATTTTGCGTTCTACCAAATATTTTTAGCTGCTGACAATACGCGTTAAATGGCATAATTTCGAGTGTGTGTTATAAAAAACATAAGTGACAGATGATGAATCATAAATACCAATACGGGTGATGTGAATCATAAAAACTGCATAGAAACCAATAGAAGTTTATTGGATTCTATGCGGTTTTTGACTCATTTGAGTGATTCTATGGGAACTTTTCGACAGGGCTTGTCTTCGGCACAGATAGACAACTTCACCCTGGGCTGGATTCATATTGTTTCATCCCTTGTCATTCAACTCACTATTACATGATTTAAATTCTGCGAGTAAATGTTTTGTTTTCCCTGGAAATTTTTTTTAGATAATCTGTACACTACCCAGGTTAAAAAAATAACTTGATTTTGACTTTTGTGACTTGCATTTGATATAGTTAACTCGATTCTTTCTACACTTACTTTTTTTAACTTCAATATGACTTTTTTAACTTAAAAATTTAAGTAAAATCCAAGACAACGTGACTTTAATTTGACTTTGCGTAAATCGGTACTGAGTAAGACAACTTAGTCAAAACCAAAAGTGTTTTCAAACACGGAGAAAATTTAATTATACTATCTACGATACTAGATTTTTAATTTCAGCTATTTGGAATGGTAGTAAAATTTTTTTGCGGTAAAATAATTAGTTTTACCATTAAGAATGATAACAGTAACAATTGATAGTGGTGACGATTACTATTGAAGATACTAATTGTAACTATTAAGGATTATAATTGTTACAATCGAAGATGGTATCTGTTACCATTCAAGGTTGGAAAAATTCTTAAACAAAAAATAGGATAAATTTATATAAATTTAAATCCTTTATTTATATCCATACTTTAGCTATGTACATTTTGTCCTTTAAATAATTAAAATAAGTAACAATACAATCGTTTAAGTCCGAATATAATTAAACTTTCCAAATATTGGAGCTATTATTGATAACTTTAAATGATTGGGTATGATCATCAAAATAGCAATCATCCAAGTATTAAGTGAAATTAATCACATACACAGTTAAACAAAGAGAAAATTACATGTAGACAAGCTTCAGACTGTAACGCCGATATTTAAATTCTTTATTAGTTTGGATGGTAATTATTATTTGGGCTGATGGTAACTATTACTATCAGGTTATTAAGAATTACGATGTTGATAACAGTTATAATTAGTTAAGATAATAAAAGTTATAATTTCTGATTATCATCAATAGTTGTAGATATTGCCATATAGTTGGTAGATACTACAATTCAGATTGTTTATTTAATAATCTAAATGATATTCACTAGTATCGAATTCAGTTTAAAAATTTTACTATAACTAGATGATAACTTTTACTATAAAATTCCCTCCGTGTATCTTAAACGTGTTTTTAATTTATTAAAAGCAGGCTTGCTTTTGTCTTGCTGGACTTGCTTTCTTTTCAATTTTTAAAATTACACCAAAATCAAATTATCTTTTTGACCCGGGTATATATTTATTAAAATTTAAAATGTATATAAATAAAAAATTAACTTTTAAAACAATGTCTTCAGTTTATCGCCGCCAGTGACAAGCTGTGGTTCATGCTGGAGATGTACTCATTTGTGGACTACTTTACGATACCACCGTCTTTCGTATCGATCTATTTAGATCGAACGTGGATCGGGCTGCGGTTTCTTCGAGCCCTACGACTGATGACGGTTCCGGACATTCTCCAGTACCTCAACATTCTAAAGACATCGAGTTCCATTCGTCTCGCCCAACTCGTCTCCATATTCATTTCCGTTTGGCTTACCGCTGCTGGCATCATTCATTTGGTAAAATAAAGAAAAAAGACTAAAACTGAGACTTGCTTTATTTTTCATTTGTTTCTTTTTCCCTCTAGCAACAAAAGTGTTGTATTGTTTTGTATTTCAGAGTAAATTTTCTGGTCTGTTATTTTTTGTCTGTTTCCGTTTCCAGTTTTTCTTTGTGTCTATTTTTATTTTTTTCTTCATACTTATTATCTTACAATGATTACAGCTTGAAAACTCAGGAGACCCTTTCGAGTTCGCAAACCCACAACCACTTTCTTATTGGACGTGCGTTTATTTCCTGATCGTCACAATGTCAACGGTAGGATACGGCGATGTTTACTGCCAGACTATTCTTGGCCGTACATTCCTAGTATTTTTTCTACTTGTCGGTTTGGTAAGTTCAATTTATCATAATTTATATGCTAATAAATTCGCTATTATTATATATATATATATATACATATACAATATATATATAAATAAATATCTGTAAATCTATTATATATGTCTTCCCTAAATCTATTTACTATCTCTATTTTTCTTATTTTTCTTCTTCATACAGTTTTTTTTTTTATTTTGTTTTCATTATTATTTTTAGGCGTAATACTTTAGTGGGAGAAAAAATTCCAACTGTAAAAAATTTGATAATTTTAATCATTATTCCAGAAAATTACAGCTCTTACACTAATAATTACTAATAATAATCACAGCTGGAATTTTTTCAAAACTTCATTTCTTTCGTGAGCTTGCAGAACGAACGATCTTTTTAAAATTTTTTTTTTTTTTTAACTTTTGTTGTAATTTTTTTTCAAACATAATTTTCAGTGTAAACTTTCCGATTTTTTTTTATTTATGTATAATTTTATTTTTATTTTTAGATCTAGTCCTTAATTTTTTTAGATTTATTTTAAAATATGTTACTTATTAAGCGATACTTATAAAGAGAAAACTTATTATAGTTTCTTTGGTTATCTTTGTACCGATCCACTTGAAATTGGTCCATCTGAAAGTGTACTTGTACATTATGTACATTATTTACAATTCAGATATTAGGTGTTTTATCTGTTACTCAGTTAATTTTAGCTAAATAATGCGCACAAAGTCTCATAACAATGCAATGATTTCATCCAGAGCGTGCTTATAGACTGTTTAGTATGATAATTCAGTCACATTCTATAATAGACCACTCTACTATTACTACAGATACCAAAACTGTGAGCTGCTAACCTTGACTTCGTCTTCATCTTACAGAAATAAAGTTAACTACAAAAGCTTTTGTAAATTATGATTTAAAAACTTTATTTAATCTAATTGGATCAATATTCACTGGACCAATACAACGATTACCGCGAATTTTATAGTCGATAACGAGAGTTTCGATTGAAATTTCAAAACTATATAAATGTTGGTCGTTCGTTTTACATGCTTTGCTAACACGAGTTTTGTCAATTCATCATGAATAGAAAGCAAAAAAATTTTAACTGTCGATTAAAAAAAAATAGTAATTTTATTATTAAATATAAAAATAATATAGGGGAATATGGGGAGGGGCAAAACGAAGTACTTAAGGAAATAATAAGTTCGAGAACTCAAATACGTTAATTTTTTTTTCGATGGTATTCAGTGAATAGATAAAATTTTCTGCTGTTAAAAGAAAATTTTTAATTTCTACGCGCAAAATGGGGTACCCTCTGAAAAAGTTATACTGTAAAAAAAACGGGGTAAGTCCAGACGGTGTAGGTATTAAAATTTTCAGTGTTTTATTTTTTTTTCGGTGTTGAATATATTTTACTTTGTGAATATTTTTATTTACTCGATCACTGCAGTTAAACAGTATTTTTATTAATTAATTAAACTAGTGGTGATTAAAATGGCGGGTGTCAAATTGCGAATTTTTTTGAATAAATTACGTATAACATAAATAAGTATTTATATAAGTACATAGCAACATTGAAATTTCCTCCAGATCATATTTATTAATTTTTTATATTTTTTTTTACATGTAATACATTTTTTTTTTAAATTTCGATACGTAAAATTTTTTTTTTCACACCGATTTAACACCGCCTACACCGTTGTCATTCATTTTAAAAGACTGCTCTTTTTACAGTGTAAAAAAAAAATTTTTGAAAATTGTATAAATTTGTAAAAATTAAATGTTCTTATAAGTAATTTATACAAAGAAAAATTACATTTCGCATAATTATTGGATGTAAAGGAAAAAAAAATTTTAATAGTTTTTATTATAAAAAAAGTAATTATTATTTTTCGACACTCGATTTTTGAAAAAGTTTTAACAAGAAAAAAATTCAAAATAACGTTCAATTACATTTACAAAAGTGAACATACTTTTCCTATAAAATTTTGAGGGTACCCCATGTTGCCCCCTACCCTGTTTTGCCTCTCTCGCCCCTAGAACCAAAATATATAAAATGAATCATATGAACTGACAATACAAGACTGCCGATTCTGATAAATGTGTAAAAATGTCCCATGCGTTAATTAATTTATATTTTGTTTTATTATATATTCATAATCAATAGGAAATTAATATTAATATTTTTTTAAATTAATTTATTTAGAAAAACATTAATCCAATGATTTTTGCAGTGATATCGCAGGACATTTTTAGAAAATATATAAATTAATATCGAGAAATGAATGCTTTGTTTGAATGGTGATGCATGGTGTATGCATGACTGCCGAAAAATAGATAATAACAGCTAGCAGCGTAAATTTATTCAAAAGCTATTTAATTAAATAAAAATAATTAAAGTTATTTATGTTGAAAGAAAAAAAATCGTTATTTAATATTGTAATAAATTTTTGATAAGGAAATAATAAGACTTTGAAATATTTTTAGAAGAACAAATCATTCGCCTAGTATCACCGTTCAAATGAGGATTATGTTCATGATATTTATCAACTGTTTCGTAATTACCGACTGCGCAGTTACCAACTGCGTAGTTACCAACTGCGTAGTTACCGACTGAAAATTTTGGCAGCATTGAATAACTATTGAAAAATATAATAAATTTTTATTTTTAAAATTAATTTGGATGCAGTATAATTTCAGTTGAAGATATATTTAAATTAGAAATAAAGTTGATAAATATCGTGACGCGGTTTCGAAAGCCGCATTAAAAAAAAAAAAAAGTAACGTATATAAATATAATTCGTTTCGTTTACATATGAAACCGCACAATCCAAAAAATCGTCTGCAAATGAGAGGGAAGTTGTTCGTCAAAAAGGGTTTGCGTCGATTGCTGTGCATTATATAGAATGAAAATAAAATATAATTATTAAAACAATTACTTAGAATTGTTTTTGGTTGCTAATGTCAACACAAAGATCAGCTCACGTGTGACGCCCGATTGTTTGAAAAATATATCATCTCCTGATCATTCTCTTACTTATGGACCAACCGGTTAACCGAACATGACCTGCACCTCGAGCGGAGCAAGGCAGCACGGGAGACAATCAATATATGAGCATAAACACATAAAGAAATAATATTTTTTTTTTTTTAGAAATTATTATATTACACAATCGAAAAGTATAATACAGATAGCACAAAACAAATGAGAGGTCGACCAACTAGGCTGTTCTTTTTATTTAGAATTTTTGACATTCACTAAGTTTTATTCAGAAAATAGATATCCATTTTATAATCGTATTAATACCGACAAAAATATTTTCCTTCATTTCTGACATTAATTATCTATTTTGACATACTAATACTTAACATTTAATATTTTCCGTATTAATAACTATTATAATACTAATTTTCTAAAATAAGTTATTTTCCAGTCGGTACTTAGATCATCAATTAATTTTTAAGTGAGATATTTCTTAATCACTTAGACGTTTTAATTAGCTAACTTAAATTTACACTGTGATAATTTAAATTTTTCATACAGCAGTGATTTGATTCCCTAGCTGATCCAAATTATTGTAAATTTCGGTAACTTGCTGTAATTTACGGTATTCGGAAGAATTACGGTAATATTCGGTATTTTGCCGTAATTTACAGTATTCGGAAGGATTACGGGGTTTTTACGGTAATACAGGTATTTCGCCGTAGAATACCGTAATTTACAGTATAATACGGTATTTTAGGCAAAAGTACGATATTTTTACCATAAATTTACAGTACGAGAACAGGAATTTACCGTAAAATTGCGACGAGCTTGCGGTATTTTACCGTGAAGTGAAGTATTGCACTGTCAAAATTGTAGAAATAAAAAAGCATATGGCGCTTACGGTAAAAATGCCACAAATTACGATAAATTGCCGCATTTTATCGTAATTCACCGTAAAAAAGCGTATATTACTGTTGACTGTCGCAAAATGTCGGCGATTGCCGTAAATTAGCCGCATTTTGCGGTAAATTACCGTAATTCGGATCCGACAGTTATCATTGTCATTTTTCGCAAGTACAAAAAATTGAATTTCATTTTCTGTACACTCTAATGTTTGAAAATCACTGACTAAAATAAATAAATTGGTCATGGTTTTTAAATTTCTAAATATGAATAAACTTCGTGTAATATATAGTAGTCTTAGACAGAGATAGGAATAATTGTTTCTCAATTATATGCATAGTCACAGTTAACACACTGATATAAATTTAAATAAAATAATTAAAAGTATATTATTATTTTAATAATTTTTTTATTACCATGAGAGTTATCTTTTATGAGTAAAAACCGAAGCGACAGTTTAGAAGAAATTAACTGATCAGGTTTATGGGTCCAACTCGTTTATTAATTTTTCCGTATTGACTCAAAAATTTTGCGTAGAACAGTCTAACATGTTTTTGCACACATGGTTTGGTAAAATAAAATAATGTTGTTTTTAAGAAAATAATCCGAAAGTTATATAAGGACATAAGTTGAATAGGGTTACATATACATTCTGCATATGCAAACTATAATATCTAACTCATCTTCTTGACTTTTAGTTATATTAAAAAGGTTGAACTTTTGGAAAATGTAAAAAACTAAATGAGATTTCTTAAAAATGTCATGCTGGTGTTTCTGCTTATAATTATTAAATTACACTGTAGAAAATCGGGAGTGATTACGGATTTTATTTCAATCCGAATTTACTTGGAGTTCCGGAGTTTTGAAAAAATCGATCCGTATGCGGAGTGAATAGGGATTTTTTTTAGCGGAGTGATTTCGGAGGAACGCATTCACTCTAATTTGGAGTGTCAATACACTCAGATAATTTTATAGTATTTTTTACATCAAAAATTGATGTAGAAATTACTATGTTATAGTAACATGAGGACAGTATGGAATTTATTGAACAAATTACCGGTAACGTAGAAATTTTTAAAATACATAGAACAGAATTCACAAGGTGCATTGTAATTTTGACAAAGCAACAGATTAAGAAATTCAAATTTACTTGGATAAAATTTAATCTGTGGCTTTGTCAAAATTACAATGCACCTTGTAAATTCTGTTCTATGTATTTTAAAAATTTCTACGTTACCGGTAATTTGTTCAATAAATTCCATACTGTCCTCATGTTACTATAACATAGTAATTTTTACTTCAATTTTTGATGTATAAAATACTATAAAATTCACTGAGTGTAGTTACTCTCTTAAATTTGAAATAGTGAAAATAGTGACTATTCACTGCCAAATAGTGATTGTCGCGTAATTTTTACTAATTCGTTTTTAGAGAGTATAGTAACATAATTTTGATGCCTACGCAAAAAAATATATATTCCGACAAAATAGTATATAACTGGCTTATATCTTTAGTATTGTCGTATGTATGCTATTTTGCCGGCATATATATTCCCGGATATGTCTTTTTCCGTGTTTGGGAATTTTTTAATTCGCTACAATATAAAATGATGTTCCGTGGGATGGTTAATGTAAGTCATTTGACAGTTTTTGACTCAGTGAAATTATATTAATGACCGCAAATGAAAAATCAAATTTCTTTAACTTCATAAGCGTGAAATTTTTCATTATCAGCAGCTTATAATTTTTAGTAATTATTTCTCGTGATTATGTGGAAAGGGAGCTCGTAGTTATTTCCGGACTCAATATTAGTGTCTAAACATAAAAGACTTAACCTTACTTTGTAATAGTAATTTTTTTTTATAATTAATATTTTTCTAAATTCCCCTTCGGAGTCCATTTAACTTTGAAGGGGAATGATTAAATAAAAAATCATCCACTCCGGATTCACTCCGCAAATTTTTTACAGTGTACATTTAACTTTATGGTCTTAACGATTTTATTGGTTCAATAAATGCAATTTTAATTATTATTTTTTTATGAATATATAATAACTTTATACGTAATATTAATAAATTTTTTTAAAAATATTAAGTATATTACTATTATAATGGACTTAGAGATTCATTATATATGAATACAAACTGAAAAATTCAAAATTTAAGTTTTTTTTTTCTATATACGAATTCAATATACGGCAAAATTAGAGTGTATTCACCGTAGTAGCGCGAAATTGCCGTCAGAGGGAAACTGCGGTTATTATACGGCAAATCAACCATAAAACACTGCAAGACTGCGCATAACTTCGTATATTCGCCGTAAATGCACAATTATATGGTATGATAACAATTATACTTTTTATTATTACGTGACGATGTACGAGGGTCAGCGCAATGAATAGCAGCAAATACTTGAAATCGGAATGATCCGGGTTCGAGCCCAGCAGCCGCCAGAATTTTTTTATCAATAAAAGATATTGAGTGATCCGTTTTGATTAAGAAAAGTTATATTGACAGCTAGCAGGATCGATCGTTGTAAAAAATAGTATTTGTAACTCAGCTATTTCGATAAAAATAAAAACTGGAATTGTCATTCTACAGCCAAGTCTTGAGTGATCACGACAGGCCAAATTTGGCCAGAAAAACTCGTTAAAAAGTAGATCAAATCCTAGTTAGTATTTTCCAGCTAGGTCATTTCTGATTTGTGACACGATGTGAATTGATCGAGCTATAGCTCAATGAAGCAAACTTGGCTGGAAGCCAATCAAAGCTTATTTGAGATTCTTTGAAAACTCAAAATTAAATAATGCCCGGGTGTTTACATAAAAGTTTAAATTTCACTTTATTTTTTCGGTAGATGTTAGTTTAACTTTTAATTAGTTTGCAGTGTCTAATTGTAAATATTGTGTGAAGTAAGAAAGGAGAGAGAAAAACAACTATGTAACGCGTAACGGACAGTTATAAAGATACTTAAAATTACAAACTTTGGATTCTCATTGAAATTGACATCGACAATGGCTTCCAACGCAATAGACAATAATGAAAAAATTTATAAACAAATTTTGAATCTACAATTTCAATAAGCTCAGTATACATTCGATATTGTCCATAATTCTCAACTCATATCTCGAACAAAATGTAGCGACATAATTAACCTTGGTTCCTTAATTAATCGTCAGCAGAACAATACCAATTATTAATTTTTTAAATTATATTGTACACCAGCTGTCAACTAATATATTAGAGGCATCTGTAAAAGCGTTTGTATTCTACTTTATTGTCGTTTTTCGAAAAACAGTAATTAAAACCAGTGGCGAAAAGATTTTAATTTATTGAGGAAGAATTATTGTTTTTCAACAGCTCCAAAATAAAAAATCTGGAAAACGGTTGATCCTGTAGGACAGCCCGAAAAGTATCAGCTGTTTTTGTGATTGAAAAGATAGTTACTTGTACTGAGTTTAAATCAGAGATTTTCTTTTAGAAATGATTTAACTTTTGGTAACTTGAAATAAGGTAAAGCCCCTATACCCGCTCAGTACCATTAGTCGCTCACTTCAACTGTTTAAGGCGTTTTTTTATAATTTTTACAAAAAAAAAATCACAACTTATAATATTATTATTGATAAGTAATTATTTGTGAATCTAAATATATTAAAATATCATGTATCAAATTATTTTGTAATAGATTATAAATTTAAATTAAATGACTGTTTTCAAAATCGCGCTCAGCCGGGCATTTTTACTTAAACGTTCATTCGTTAGATTAAGTTTAGGTTACGTCAAATTTTTTAAGAATTGTTATAATTATATTTTATTAAATACATTTTTAAAATTCATGAAATTTTATATTATGAAAGAATAAAGTAGTATAATTTATAAATTATTTTCCAAATCAATAAACTTATCATAGTTTAATTGACATTGTCTTTGAGCGACTATAGGGCCATGTGTTGATCGAGTAATGGTACATCACAACTTTTAGTGAGCGACTATGGGTACACTTCAGGACCTTATTTAAAAAATTAATAATAATTAATTATCAACATTATTCTTCAAACTTAAATTTTATTCTAATACTCGAAACTTCAAAAAATAACTAAAAAAAAAAATGGTTTTTCATCTTATTTATTAATTTATATTTAGTGATTTGATCTCACTCCAATGAAAAGTGAGTGGGTATGGGGGCTTTTACCTTAAATAATTTCTTTTGTTTTTTTTAAAATAATTTTTTGTACTTTTACATTATATAGACGGTAAATAGATGACCAAATTGACATATAATTTCAATTTAATTAAGCGATAGATGTAACTCCGGTTGTACTAGTGCATGATTAAAAAATTTTTGGTGTAAAAATATTAATTTAACATTAGCTAAATCGAAAAAAAGTAAGTGGAATAACTGCTCTTTTCCTAAGCACGGCAGCACACCGCGGACTCAAAATGTTTTACATTGTGGCTCTCGAGTAGGGTTAAGTTGAATTTTTCGTGAATTAGATAATGGATCAAATTTAAGAATATAGCATTTAATATAACAAACTCGTAATTTCTAATGTAAGTACGTGTGAAACCGAATGAATTTTAAAGCTGAGTAAAATGAATCTCTAATTTTTTATTTATTTCTGTGAGATGAAAATGAACAATAATTGAAAGAGGGGATGAAATAAAATTGTTACGTAATATATATAAAACAAGAAAGAAAAGAGAGAAAATGAATAGGATGCGAGAATTTTTCTAAATGCTGATTTACTGTACTCTACTTGTGCGCTTCGTTAATTAGCCTCGCCTGATTCGAAATTACTTCTTGAATTTTCTCGTCCTATATTTTTAGCTCTTTGCTATATTTGTTCTTCGAGCTTTGTTCAAATACAACCACATATTCAAGCTCAGTTAACTTGTATTTAAAAAAAAAATGGCGGATTTTCCATTTTTTATTAGTAATGGGCATATAATGTCAAATAAAATGAAAAAACATATGCAGAAACATTGAAATTAAGATATCATAAGTATATTTGTAAATATTATTTTATGATTACACTATGACTATATTATATTTGTTTTTATTGAATATTCGGCCGTTGCTTAAACTGCTTACTATCAGTAACCACTTGTACTCTAGCTCTGTCTATAAATTTTTCAGTATTTCGATCTATATTGTGTCTTATTTATCTTATAGACGTGCTTAAAAAAAGCATTTGCATTGATTGTTTGCATTATTTGTAACATTCAAGAAAATAAAATGTACTTTAAATTAATTACACATATTTTTATTACTGTAATTTGAGTTAATTTAAACATACAGACACACACACACATACACACACACAATAATTTTTCGTTTTTTATTTAGTTCAGTTTTCACGATTAATGCAACATCATGGTGTTAATTATTTAACTATAATAGAAACGAATTTGGCCAATTAACTCATTCCATTATATTGCAAATGGAGTATGATTATGAATTTTGATACCCGATGAAAAAAGATTTTATATAACTGTATACAGTTATATATGAATTATATACAATTGGATAGAGTTGATGCATAATTATATAAAATTTTTATATAATTATATACAATCGTACATAATTATATACAAAAATGCAAAAAAGAATAATAAAATTATATACAAATGTATATGTTTGTATACAATTATATAGAATTGTATATAATTATATATAATCTATACGAATACAGTATGTGATTATATACAAATATATATATTTGTATACAATTATATAGAATTGTATATAATTATATATAATCTATACGAATACAGTATGTGATTATATACAAATATATATATATTTGTATACAATTAAATAGAATTGTATATAATTATATATAATTTATACGAATACAGTATGTGATTATATACAAATATATATATTTGTATACAATTATATAGAATTGTATATAATTATATATAATCTATACGAATACAGTATGTGATTATATACAAATAAGATATAATTATGTACGATTGTATACAAATGAATCGGGCCATTTTTTCTATCCAATTTATATATAATTTTATACAATTGTATAAAATCTTTTTTCATCGGGTAATTAAAAGAAAGAAAATAAAAACATTTTTCTTAACATTTTTTCTTTTTTTTTTGGAACAGTGATCTATATGATTTCTTAATAAGCCGATCTATTTTCAGAAACATGCTTATATTGATCGTCAGTGGATTAATAACTACATTTTGAATCTTTAATTGCATTAGTTATTTTTGGTATTTGCTCGAGAAAAAAAGATATGACTTAAATTACAATCGATAATAGCATTACTTTTTACTTCAAAAATTGATTTTTTTAAGTTAATCTTAAAATCAATTATGTTAGCTTTATAATTATGTATAGCAATTGATTAATGTGAAAAAGTTAAAAAAAGTAGCTAACAATAACCTATGATCAAAAAACCCATAATGCAATAAAAATGATATCAAAACTTGAATAGATCTCGAGGAAATGACGTGTTAATAAGAATCTGAAAAACGGTTGACCCTGACGGGCAAGCTCGAAAAATTTCCGCTGTTTATGAGTTGCCCGAGTTGGAAACCCGCACAAAAAAATATATAAATAATATATATGTCCCATATAGCCAATGCATTGATGCATATATGTTACATATATATTTTTTCGTATGGGAAATAAAGTTTTGTTTCACTTAATGAATTAAAAAATTATTTGGCATTGCTAATTAGATCATGACTTACTATTTTTTAGCTGTTCCAGCTTAATAATTTATATTTTTTTTATAATTTTTTTTTTTTTACAAATCTGTTAACATAGACATCACAAATAATTACCACCATGTATGTGTAATACATAACATCAACAATAGAATCCTTCAGTTATTTCTATTTGCAGGCGATTTTTGCTAGTAGCATACCTGAGATAATAGAGCTCGTAGGCAGTAGGTCCAAATACAGCGGCGAGTACAAGCGGGAACACGGAAAGAGGTATTAATATATTACATCCATCAATCTCAAAGTCTTTAATCTTTTTTCTCTTCTGAATTGAAAGGACAATCTTTCCGATGATCTTTAAGTTATAAAATGCGAATTTTCAGATAATGATGATTTTCATTATTCTTCAATACTACAAAAAATTTAATACTAGGATAATAGCTTTATCGAAAAAATTATATGCATATGAGATTTACGATGTTCTTATTATTCTATTCGATAATACATGAATTAAACTTTGTTTCGAAATGTGGTTATACTGTTGAAATAAAGTATAGTTTAAGTTAAGGATATTTTCCAGTCATAAAACTATTCGAATTAAATAGTTACCGATGATTGGCTGCCAAATTTCAAAACACAGTAAGGGACAAATTTTTCGAAATCGGTTTTCTGGTATTTTTAGTTCTAATGGAGTTTTGAGGACATGATTCAATACATATTTCAAAAATTTTATTTTTGTTAATTACTGTGTTTCCAAATTGGGCAGCCGTCATTTATTGATCACCGAATATTTTGGTTTAATGAATTCCAAATTAATAATTTATTAATAACAATTCTTTGTTAATAAAAAACTTTTTTTTTAAAGGTAAAATTATCTATTAAAAAAAAAAACTGCAGTAATTTTAATTTTAACATTGGAAATATTTGTACTAAAAAATTTTCCGATCGATTTTATCGTCAAACCCAACTAATAATAATCTTTCATTAAAACTTAATATTGATATTATTAATATCTTTATACATGTTGTGACGTCATTATATTCGATTGTGAGGTGTAGAAAATACACGAGAGTGTGATATTCAATGTCACTAGACGATAAGATAGGGATATTCCGTAATGTTAAAAAAAATATCATTTATGTCATGAATGCACGAAGAAAAACGCAGTTGGTTTGCTGAAGATGGTGCCTTAATGCCGTATTTTGAAACAAAAACCGGCTAAAACATATAAGCAAATCGCTTACTACGCAGATTCACATTTTTCTGCCCATAAATATTGAATTGAAGTTTTCGAATTTTACTTTTCTAATTACATGATGAATGAGTACGACTCAAATGATAAAAATCTTCCGGAAAATCTTGTCTAGTGCTTTTTCTGAGAAACTGCAAAAGTTATTGCAATAAACATTAATTAATAAATTGGACGAAAAGTATAATTAAAAAATTCAGTTATTACGGTCCAGGCTTAACGGGTATATATAACCTAGAAACTTTAGTCGGGTTAATTTCAAATTATTAACAACATAATTGATTCAAGAAATTGAAATTTTTTTACGCGGGCAATATAGTTTTTTTAAAAGCGACGATATAGTTCGACACTAACACTATTAAATATGGCTTTTCCCGTATTAATTGATAGCTGACAGGGTACAATATATGTAAAATAAATTATTTGTGTGTTGTTATATTGGACAATGATTGGAGAAAGCACATTCATAACACCTCAGCTTTAGTATTCGCATTCTAATTAAATAATTTTTTGACACTGGTAAAAATTACTACACCGTCAATTGTGTTACATTGATACCACAATCAAAGTTGAATTTACCAATAGAGACCACATGGACTTGTAACGGTTTATTTTTACAAAGTGGTATTGCGGTTTTTAATTAATCGTGCTCAAATTAAACGACACAAAGCTTATCATTCCATTAAGTTTTCGTGGTTATTTACATTATAACGGTCATTGTAGTGATAAGCCACAATATTCGCCGTAAACAATTTACTGTTTTATTTTTAGCTGTAACAGAATGCAATAGATAATTGATTCAAGTTTGTTCTAATATTCAAAAATATGTTACACAATTAATCGACTTCAACTATTTCAATGTCAAGAGGCTCTGGTCTTCTGGTTACCTATCGTTCATATTACAATAATCGAACAAATGTCCATAGATTTAGGCCACCTGCCTTGAATATTTTAACTTCATTCTAAACTTGCTGTCAATAAAATATGCGATGATTTCTTCTAAATAAAAGATTCCTACATAATAATGACGTATGCGTATATCACACCTCTGATTCACGCGATGTACGTATATGAAAAAATCATCGAACATAGCTATGATGTCTTCATTTAAGTCTTCATTATTAACTCCGACATTTCTGTTCATTCTCGTTCTTTTTACTCAGTCGAAAGTCATAATTTCAAATATTTCCGTTACGAGCCATTTGTTGCTTAGTCTATTAATCTAATGGTGTTGACACCGTTAAAAGACTTAATAAATTTTCATTCTTTGACTGCTATGAGTAATTACTATTAGGATCTTTGCCTGACATTTTTTATTATTTAAATAATTTAATGATAGCAATATTGTGTTCATGCGTCTTTTTACGCGAAAGTCATATTGCATGAACTGTAACGAAATTTCGCAGTTTTATACCTTATACGGAAAAAAATCTTGTGACCAGCATCATACAGTTTGGCAACTGTCATGGTAGGAGAGACCGGGTATGGTTGTTTGACGGGATTGGTTGTTACAGGGGTCATCGCTGGTGATCAGTTTATCGATCGGCGTCGAAGAATTGCAACGGCATCACCTCCCTGTCAATGCCGATAAATGTTCGTATTTCATTCGTTAAGTTTTCTTTTATGTTAGCCATACCAAGTTTCCCTTACTCGGAAGTATTTAAAGGTTAGTTAGGTTAAGTGCAATATTGCGATTACAGTTATAATGCCGTACACGGGACAATGAATCACTGTTTAGATTCTTATGAAAGGCAATACCCGGGTCGAAAATGTTGATCTAGTCGTAGTCTAACTAGATTGTATTTGAACTAATTGGTCTGTCTTTAAATTTTTAAACTGTTTTTGATCTTAAAACGATCAAAAAAAGACTAATATAAATAATCGGCAGTAAAAGTTATTTTGGTTTGGAATAAAACAATAGAAGGCAATATATTAAGAGAAAAAAGTCTAATTTTGATTTAGAGTATGAGTAAAACACGATTAAATTTCACATGTTAATTGAATACAAATAAAAAAAAAAATTGAATAGAAATAACTTAAAATTTTTATTTGATTTAAAACAGATCAAATTTTTTAACCCTGCTACAGATTGCACTCTTAACGAAACCTCCATAACGATACTTTAGATGCTTCTAACCACAAGAAATTTTTTTCCGTGTAGATGCTTGTTCAAGATCTACAAAAAAGACCATTGTGCTTTTTCTCTTGAGGACAGACAAATTCACTTATCTCAATCTATCTCTGTTTTTCGAATTTCTTCTATTTATTGAAATAGTGCATTGATCCGCCGTATGGTAATTTTTTCTACAATTAATTCTTTACGACTTAAAAGGTTATGGAATATGCGAGAATGTTCTGGAAAGATCTAAAGTTAAGTAGTTGAATAATTTATCAACTAAACGTTCTTCTATTATTCTCGTAATAATTTTATTGGCACCTATGGTAGATTCTACTTACTGAGTTTTATTATTTTTGGTTTGTGCCTTTGTAGGCTGACCTCGTAAATGATATCCGTTGGCCAAACTTATTGAGTTTGGTTTTTTTTCTCCTTGTTGGCTATCGTCCCATAAGGGCTACGTGCCAAACTGAGTTATACTTTAAATTATGAGGGTTATTATTCGCTCCGTTCAGAACAAAGCCAGCGCCAGAGGTATCAAATTTACCAACTAAATACTGGCAATGTGACGTTTAATTATATGTAGTAAAAAGTAAATAATTATTATTTTGGTATAAAATGAATAATAGAACAAATGAGTATGTCACGAAAAAAAGAAAACTTTACTTATTATCATCATAGATAAAAAAAACTATTTAGAGGTTAGTGAAATTTATTTATCAACAGAAAAAATAGATATTTTTTGACGGTATTTGATACTATTTCAAATTATAAACATCACTGTATATATATGGCATTCCATACAGAATTAATTTATGATAAATTTGAAAATTGTGATTTGGCTACAATTGTTGACTTTGAATATCTAGTCCGCATGGACACGTAAACATGCAAAAATGAATGCAAAATTCTATACTGAGATAAATGTTAATTAACATGCGTTCTTACTTTTCTTTCTCTCGCACCCATGGGTGAACAGGATTATTTTTGTTGCACTATTACAGTAATCAAAAACTTTGGCCAAATTTTTCTCATAAACAAACGAATATTTTCAAAAAATCAAAGCGCACTTTGCTAGATTAGATAGCAGCGCATTAATTTGCAGTCTGTGGTTTGTATTTAGAGATTTTGTTTCCGAGAAAATCCCAGCCGAAAATATTTGATAATTTAATATCTACTAATTTGATATTTTGAGTATTTTTTAATGAAATAAAATTTGACAAGCTTCGAAAATTAGAAAAACTGAGAGAAAAATTTTTCTATGACAGCAATGGATTCCAAATTTTCAGAAATTATAAAGCAATATTTTTTCGAATTTGAATAAAATTTATTTGGGTAAGCGCGACTTAAGAAAAGGTATTTCAAATCTCAAATTTACAAAAATTCTGGTGGAAATATTTTCGATTTTTTTTTTTTTTTCGGAACATACTTTTCAATATATAAAATATCCTCAATTGATCCATTTATGGTTTTAAAAAATTTCAACGATTTTTTGAAAAATTTGTACTTGATAGCCGACTTGGAGAAAAAATTTTAATAAAATTTGGAAAGATATTGAAAGAAAACAACTAAAATTTTAGTCAAATTGAAAATTCAAATTTCTTCATGAATTAATTTGCTATGGAATGCCCCGTATTTGAATATTTATTTTTTGATTTCAATGTTCAAATTGTTTTGTATTTCACATAAAACTTATATTGTGTTATAACATCTAACTTATTCAAATATATGAATGAATGAGAACGACAATGCACGGCGAGTACTAAATATGTGCTAGCTTTTTTACCCTTACGATAGCTTTTGACATTCACCAAATGGTTATCACGTATAATCACAGACAATAAAAAAAAAAAATTATTTTCTGATTAATCAGAACAATTAAATACTAATAATGTAGATAGAAATGCAAGAATGATAATCCAAGATAAGCTTCGATAATATGAAACATAATTTAAACAAATATAGTAGTTAGGTTTTTTTGAAATCTTACGGCAACGGATTATTGTGGGTGTAGGCGGTGTTTGCCAGCTGGATCCCTGAGATCACGGAGCTTGCCGCGAACCGCTGCAAGTACGGTGGCCAGTACAAGCGCGAGCGTGGACGCAGGTACCCCAATAATAAATAAACATCCACCTGAATGTGGACACAAGCCTTTTATCTAAAAATAATGCAATTAACAATTAACACCCTATTATTATACTAGCTCCGAATAATTTAATATTTTTCTATTTATTTATTTTTTTAATTCGTAATCCTCTACTTTTAAAACCTGTTAGTTTTGATAATTTAATTTTTTTACTAATTAATAGTAATTATATATTTATTTATTTTATATTACATGTATGAAGTTATATATTACGATCATAGATAATAAAGTGGTCAAGTTGAATACCAAAAAAAAAAAAAAACATTATTTTTAATATTCATAATTGACGAAATGATGGCTTTTAATGTTCAACTATATAAGAAATCAAATATAAGTAAAGTTCTGTAAATAAAAATATGAAAAAGTTAATGAGTTCTAAGTGAAAATAAAAAATATTAGTAATTTTATACTCATTTTTTATTAACTAATTTACTTGTGCATCTTATTAAGTTAATAGTGTTCGGAAAAATCAGAAATGTTAGTTATTGTCTCTTAAAGTACAATGCAATTGAACTTCAAACTTCAAGTATATAATTTATTTTGTGCAAGATATCGAATCGAGGAAATAATCAATTTTTAAGATACACGCTGAAGTTTTTTACATGGAAAAAATAGATAGTACTGATCATTGTTCTGCGCTATAATCGACGGAAAATATATTTTAACATGACTGATTGATATTATTACTTTTTAAACAGTAAATAGTGTTGCGTTACACAGTGCATGGAACATATGACTAGTTACTGGTAGTATAGTCACCGTTCATGGTAAAAGAGTATACGAACCTCTCAGCACAGCTTTTTTTGCTATATATAATGCGAACACTCACTATACAGTGATAGGAATGGTTACTTGGCTTTGTAGATATCATTAACATTCAGATTATAACTCAGTCTCTAGTGTAAAGAATAGTATAGACATATATGAATGTAATAACCGTTCATATAAAAAAAGGACTGAGTACTGTTCTGAATGTTAATGAGGTCCGAGGCAAAGTAACCATTCCTATCACTGTATAGTAAGCGCATTCTATACAGCAATACGTGTGCTGAGAGGTTATACTTTTCGACTATAAATGGCGACTATATTAACAGTAACCAGTCATATGTTTCATGTACTGAGTAGCACTGGTTGCTGTTTAAAAAGTAATAGTGCGTGTTAAGCAATGACTTACTCCTGTTCTAATATCAATCAGTCATAATAAAATGTATTTTTCTATATATTTTTCGTCGATTACTGCGTAGAACAGTAAACAGTACTATCTAATTTTTTTGTATAGTAAAAATAACCTATAAAGTTTGGTACTGTGAGGACATCTAGCCAGTAACTAAATTTTTACTGTTGTTAGTAGAAATTGCACTTAATATACATGCTGTCGAGTGATATATTTTACAATGTGCATGGGTAAAATTCAGATATTTGCTACTGTCCTCTCAGTATCAAACTTTTTGAGTTTCTTTTTGTACTGAAAAAATCTATCAAAATTGAATTAAAAGGGACATCACTGTCAATAAAATTTTTTTTTCTTTAAAATTTCTTCTTTTGATTATTTATTTTTTATTGAGACCACTGTTGTTATCAATGATATTCACTTTTAGGATAAAATCATGTAAAAATAACATTATCATTTTTTCTATTTGTTCTTTTCAAACTTTTTTAGTTTTTATTACCATACAATAATATTCTTATTTGAAAACCTTCGCTTCTATTTCACTGCTTCTATAACCATTTATTCTCAAGTTAGAAAAATTTTATTTATTTTTATATTACACTTGCTGATAAATATGCTTGAAAAATAATTTGTCATCATAATTATTTTAATTTATTTAAAATTTTAGTTATGTTAAAAAACAAAAAATACATATATTTATATTTGTATTTTTATTATTTATTTATCACTAATAATAAAACATAGAGTAGGCAAAATTTATTATACACAAGTTATCTAATTGTAATTGCATCTTATTAAATTATAATTATTATTAAAAAGCAAACAGTATTTTGCACTCGACATAAGTGCCCATTTTTAATATTCATCAGTAGTTGGAAGTTTTCTTGTATTTTATCTTCATACAATTTAAGCAAATAATTGAAAGATATATGTATTTATTTTAAATTAGCCATTAGTATAAATTTTTACGAAAGCAATTTAAGTATTTTTTAATTTTCATTATTATAAAATATATTTTTCAAGGAGTTTGTTTGTTTATATTTTAAATATCAGTACAGTGTAAATTTTTTATAATTTTGTAATATATTTTATTTCGAAGTAATAATGATTTTTTAAATATATATATAGGATTTCTTGGTGGCATGAGTTAGTGTTGTGTATTAAAAATGAAGCGTGATTTCAAATTAATTGAAGGGCATATTTTTTAATTAAACAATTGATAGTAATTCGATTTTATAGTTACATTATATATATATATATATATATGAAATGACGTTAATAATATAAAGTAGTTGCGTTGGTAGAGAATCCCTCTACAAGCGTAGATAAATTGCTGCTTATATATATGAGGTTACATTGAATGAAATGGAGTTTTTTCACTAGGTACGAACAAAAATTTTTAGAGTTATATATAAGAAGATGTTTGGAAAAATATGAGCACATACTTATAAATCAAGAGGTCTGCCATCAAAGTTTAAGATTTTTAAATATTTATTCACTGAATTATACTATTATTTTATTGATGATGTAGACTATGACTTAAGACTCATCTTATTGTATATCATGATCATAAGTAATTAATTTTCGAGAAAAAAATGACATTGGTTGATAAAATCTCTTATGGAGTATTTTTTAAGAAATTTGCTTTACTATACACTGCAAAAAATTTCGGTGTAAAAATAGACCCGCACGGAAAAAAATGATGCTCACAATTTTAATAATTTGTAGTTTATTTTCGACTTGAAATTAGTATATTCGATACTAATATAAAATTAGGATCATTATATATATTACAAAATGGTCATTATTTATATTAAAATTTGATACCCATAGAAGAGCAAAATTTGTAATTTCGTATATTAAAATTAATATGGAAAAGAATCGATAAATTGGTATCTACAGTTATTACTATTCAAATAAACATAGAAAAATATTAAAAATGAGGAACCGAAAAATTAGTAAACGTACATATTAATATATAAAGATCTAGTATACTAATTTTTCATTTTATTATTTACCACTTATTCGATATATGTATATAATAAATTAATTTAAAATAACGAATAAATAACATTTTATATTAATTATTAGTCAATGGGATAGAGTTTATATAATAAGAGTTAAAAATTTTCGGTATTTTTGTGAGCACAAAATCAGTATCTAGTATACTAATTTTTCATTTTATTATTTACCACTTATTCGATTTATGTATATTGTAAGTTAATTTATAATGATGAATAAATGATATTTTTAGCTAAAAATTGATCAGTGACATCGAATTATTGAAATAAAAGTTAGTAATTTTTGCAATTTTCGGCTGGAAACATCAGTATCTAAGATACCAATTCTTAATTTGACCAATCATTACTTTTTAATGGATTATGCCATAAATTAATTAACTTTCACTAATAAGTCACGTATTATACCTAAAAGTAATAATATTTACTTACTTTTTGAAGTAATTGATAGTAGTTTTTAGGAATCTACAAAAATTAGTAAACTACTTTGCATTAAGCACATAATAGTACTAATTATTGATAACAAATTCCACTTTTGTCTATTATTTAATAATTTTTAATATTCTGTTTTTTCCGTGTACAACTGGCAGAATGTTAAATGTTTTGAAAAATAAACATTACAATGCCAATTACTTTCGATAAGTTAGATCAATAAGTTTGCTGCATAAAAATTTTCTTATACTCATTCTTGCCAAACATTTTTGTGTATATCACTGAAAATTTTTAGTGGTACCTGATGAAAAACAAATGTCATTTACTTAATACATCCGAATGTACACTGTAAAAAATTTGCGGACTGAATGCGGAGTGGATGATTTTTTATTCATTTAATCTCCTGAGAGTGAAATTCACTCCGAAGGGGAATTTATTTTAATATTAAAACTCCGAATCTAAGTGAATGCGGATTAAATTAAAATTCAGATCACTCCGAAATTACTCTGCTGAAAAGAAAAACTCCTTATTTACTTCGTATGCGTAGTGATTTTTTTAAAATTCCGGAACTCCGATTGACGAAGTGAATTCAGATTTAAATAAAATCCGTAATTAGTCCGAGTTCACTCCCGATTTTTTACAGTGTATTTATATATAAATATAAATATTAGGGCTCGTAGAAAACGCACGTCTTTATGTTATTATTTATATGACACTTTTACGATATATTTATGTAGATCAGTAAAGAAAACAAAATGGCAATTCATGAAAAAAAAAAAAAGTAATAATAATTTTAAATTTGAAGAATTTTTTTTCATTACCAGTAATATTTTTCACATAATAAAATACTAATTTTTCATAATGGCAATTTTTAACAGATCTGTTGTACCTGAGAATTTTTTTTTGCCATTTTGTAAAAAAAAATAAAGCATTTATTAATTAAATGATCCTACCATTGGCTGCAACGCACTTGGTAGTCTAGTACAATAGTCACAATTATGATTTGTTTGACTACATTTTTGAATACATATATATCAACATAAAAAAATGAGATTAAACAATGCGTACACGCACCCAATTTTATTAAATGCTTACTCACATTTTTTTGATACCATCATATCAACAGTTATCATTCGTACACTGAAAATTTTAACAATTTATCTGTTATTGGATTGTTATCGATAATCAATGTACATTTGTCGGCTCAAACTTTATTAAAAATGATTATTAATTTTCAAAGTTGATAACAGTTATAGAAAATCACAAATATAATATTTAATTAAAAGTATATCAATATACTCAATACTAACATATGTCCCAAGAAATAGTAATAATTTCCTATTATTTGAACAGCGTTTTGTAAAATATTCATATTTATATATTCAACAATTTTTACATATGCGTATCATACACTCATTATTCATTCATTTTGCTATTCATTCTGTCTTTATTTTCAAGTCCTAATTTATATTATCATTGCAGTTTATTGAAAAGGATATACTTATATCTATATACAATAATATAATTTAAATATATTTTCAGATAATTTTTTTTTCTTTTTACATTTTTTACATACACTGTAAAAAATCGGGAGTGAATGCGGTGTGATCACGGATTTTATTTGAATCCGAATTCACTCCGTCACTCGAATTTCGGAGTTTTAGAAAAAAACACTCCGCATACGGAGCAAATAGGGGTTTTATTTCAATTAATACATTAATATTGAAAAATATTCTCATCTCCAACAACTCATTTCATATTTATTGAAGTTTATGATCACGTATTTTGTGCATAAAAAGTAGTTAACAAATCAAAAATCTAAGCTATGAGCTCTGGTAATAAAAATGAAGTTAATAAAATAATGAAATAGAAAATAGTGATATGGAAGAGCGAGCGATTAAATTCACATCATTTACGATAACGATTTGCTCTCAATTTTTACAAGCTTTACTACAGAACTTTTCGGGCGTATCGAATAAAATTACTCGACCCACTGATATTATACAATGAATAACTCCTATCCAGAGACTAAATGTCTACATACGTACATACATGCATATATATTAGGGATGTGCAAATAGTTTGAACTTACGAATTATTCGTATCGAATCGAATTTTTTTATTCGAACTTCGAATCGAATAATTCGAAACTCTGAATTATTCGTAAGTTCCCGAATTATTTGGAAATTTACGAATAATTTCAAAATTTTCTTTTCAATGAATTAAATTGTAATAGATTTAGATCATTCTAAAATTGACGAATCATTTGAAAAGTTACGAATAATTCAAAAAGATTTGAATAATACGAAATTCGAAAAGTTACGAATAATTATAAAATTTTCGAATAATTTGGAAATTCAAATGATTCGATTAAAAACTCGAATCGAATAGATGTATTCGATTCGAATCCGATTCACACCTCTAATATATATGTATATATTTAACCCGTCAGCACTCACGTGAACTTTCCAGTAATTCTTACTCTCGTGATGAGAGATTTGCTCACGCTCTATGCGCATGCGTCTAACATCTCGCGCGCATGTTACTGCACTTGTAACGGAGGATAAGTTTAAAAGTTACGAATTATACCGAGTGCGGCCGAACAGCTATACACGTACGAAAGCACACGAACTGGCCCGAACGTTACCGAAAGTAAATTTTTTTTGTTACACCTATAATCCCGTGATGAGAAGAATGCTCACAATTTCCGACGCTCATGAGAAAAATATTTTTTTATAAATTATATATAATATTAAGACATTTCAAAAGTTCATAATTTGAAAATAGATAAAATTATTCGAAGGTAGAAAAAAATTCATCTACTCTTTCCATTTGAAAAAAAAAGTTATCATTGTTTTAAATCGAGCGTGAGCAAAATGCTCATAACGTGAGTGCTGAAGGGTTAATGAAAGTTGATCTGATATGATATCAAATCAATAAATTTAATTTAATTTAAAATTTTAGTTGAATGCCGATGCGAGTTTGAGCGTGCGTAGGTAAGCGAGAGCGGACATGACTTGATTGATAAATGTTTTATTCTATACATTTTAACTATAAATCATTCAGTGATAACATATAGAACATTGACTATTAATAAATCATTAAATTAGTAAATCCACTTGTCGCAAATAAATAAATAAAAATATAATACAAACAGCAATGCGCAAAGGATGTGCACAAATTATCAGACGCCAGAATGACGTTTATTTATTTATATCAACTTATTAAATTTATATAGTTAAATGAATTAAATATTAGAGCGCAGAGTCTAGTAATTAGATTATTTTAAATCCCCTCTAATCATTATTTTTTTTTTAATTCATAGAACGTAAAGATTTTATTTAGCTACGTCTTTTCTAATTAATGATTTCGTATAATTATTAAAGATGTCCAGAACTTTTATGATGTATATTTTTGAGCTGTAAACTTTGTAATTATTGAAACCAAAGTTGACGAGAGTTCAATAATTTTGAAAATATTTCAAGTTTTTTTATTTTTTTAAATTGAAAAAAAAATTTTTTACTGAGTCTCGAAAATTCTAATGAAATGTACACTGTAAAAAATTAGAGGAGTGAACGCGGAGTAAATGCAAAGTAGATGACTGCTTATTTATTTACTCGTGGTAAAATTGACTTCGAAGGGGAGTTTATTTTAATATTAAAATTCAAAATCGCAGTGAATACGGATTCAAATAAAATCCAGATCACTCCGCTGAAGAAAACAAACTCCATATTCAAAGCAATTTTTAAGACTCCGGAACTCCGAGTAACGAAGTGAATTCAGATTTAATTAAAATCCGTAATTACTCCCAATTCTTTACAGTGCATATTTTAAACTTTGAGCTCTGATTTTTTTGTTTTATGGAAGTTTTAGACGTGACGGCACACGTAGTCTAAAATTTAGATGCGTGAGTAGGTTTAGGAGTAGGCAACCTTGTCCTAGGTATTGAAAAAGTAAAAAATGCAAAATGATAAGAAATATTTATTAATAAAATTAATATAAAAATGAGTCACAGTATAGCACGCAGATGATCGTGTCTACTAACTCTGGTTCAATTTAGTTTAAGCTATCTCTTTTATCCCTTCACATTTCAATTAATCCCTGTACAACCCTCAATAATTTTTTTTTATATCTGTACTTCTATATAATCCTTTTACGTAAGCATATATAAAATAAAAAATAAAAATAACAATAATAATGATAATTATGACGAATTTAATATTTAACAATTTGAGGACAGATTAACATGACTCGACATTATTGACAATAAATAAATAAAAATCCTCTCTAATGTATATTGATGCGAGTGTTGTGTTTTGTTCTATCACGTGGTGTAGGCCATATTCGCCAGTTGTATCCCCGAGATAATTGACCTGATCGGGACGCGAAACAAGTACGGCGGCACTTTGAAGAACGAGCGAGGTCGCAGGTGAGACACAAACCAATTAGCTTCCCACAAAAAAAAAAAGTAAAAAAATGAGTAACCACTACACCAACAATGTTGTTTAATCCTTTCAATATCCTTTAAAAAAGCATTTTATTACCCTCCCATAAATCGTTTATTTATTTTTCATTTTTCAAAAAATAGACAATTTTACAGAAAAAATGTTTTACTTTTTTGTTCTACTTTGAAAATTTTTACCATCTAAATTATTGACTTACGGTAATGAGCTATCAAACTTTTTATAGAAAATTTAATAGAATAATAAGAAAAAGTATATTAAGTCACAAAACACGACCTGTGAGTTGTTTAATCCAAACAATTTTTTTTGTATTGAATTTACTAATTTTTTTTTATACTAATGGATTGATTTTTGGTGATTAAGTTTTTTTTTTTTTTAAGAATACTTGTGTTTTCTATTAACAAATAGTAAAAATAGCTACTATTCACTGCCAAATAGTGATTTTCGTTAATTCGTTTTTAGAAAGCGAGTCCACATTTAATTTTATTCAACATAAAGTTGTCTTTTTTATCAAAACCTCCCTTTTTATTTCGGAACTTAACTAATCTTATTAAAATATGTGACATACAAAAAAATGATCTGGTGTTAAAATAAATTTTCGAAGCGCCAGAGCCGTTTCCTTTCATTTGATGGCATAGCAGAGCGTGCAAATTTATTTAAGCAATGAATTATATGATTTTGCTTTATTTATGTAGTCATAGTTTTATGTACGAAGAATAAAAATATTTGTTATTCATTATTGTTTGAATTTCGAGTTCAAATCCCGAAAAAGAATACTCTGAATTTAACGAAAAAAAATGAGTTGATACTATATACAGTATATTTCGAAAAAAATATTTAAGTTAATTGAGAACATACTATTAAATGTCTTCATTTTCATAATTTATATAGTGAGTTTTTTTTTTAATATATTAATATTATACAGTTTTAATTGCTATTCGAAAATAAGTAATTTGGATCTAGTTTTTCAGAAACGTTGATATATATATTTATTTTTAGGTGTATGACAATTAAATTTCCCTAAACGATAATTAATACCAAATTAAATTTGTCCAAAAATAAAACTTAATACATAGATCTAGTTAATTGTTTCTAAAACTTTGTGATAATTATAATAAATAATGTAAAAGTATAAATAAATCTTTATAAAAAAAAAAAAATTCATTACAGTAAAGCTAGTTTTAATCATAAGCGTAAAGTCATAATTAAGATGATAAAAATATTTGATTTATAAAATCGAAAATTCGAAATTTTAGAATTAAAAAAATTATTCAACATATTTCTTTATCATCATTGTTTTAAATCTATAATAATTAAACGGTTCTAATGGAGCATATAATAAAAAAAATTTCAAAATAGTTTCAAAGCTGAACTATTACATCGTATATAGTGTTTTGATTAACCGATACTTTGAATTATTTTAGTATGCTAACCTATAACCTTTGACCTTTACTTCTAAATGCCTATATTCCTATATTATCTTCACTTATATGTATAAAGATATATATAGATATATATGCATATGTATATATATCTTTAATTTACTTTTGCACATGTTGATTCTATGATCTCTGTTATTCTACAACGAGTGTACAACCTTGCTCCAATCACTACCACAGAAACTAACCTACACCTAGCAACTGGTGTTAGCTTGTTTGTTCACACAGACTGCACTTGGAATAAATACAGCTTTACTATGATCTCATGGGTTATTATAACGATTTTCTATTGGGTAATGAGAAGAAATTTCAAATTCATTCATATATTATACACTAAAGAAATTTATTTAACTGCGAAAATTCATTATTATACTATTTTATTGGTAGAAACAAGCAAAGTTAGAAAAAAAAAAAATAGTATATTACACACCAAGAGAGGAAAGTAGGACATTTCAACCCGCGTATATAATTGCCAACCCGAGCTGAAGGCGATTTACTTGTTTTCTTATTAAAGAAAAAATAGTATTTAGTTAACTATAAAGCTATGTTTTATTTTTTTAATAAAGCACTTTTTTCTCTATTGTAATGCACTTATCGAAATTTTTAACCCGCGTAGAAAAATATATATGCTAAAATTATCCATCACATATATGACATATATGCGCGCAGAAACCAAATATGTTCGATAAGTTTTTCGTATATGTTCACATTAAGTTGGCATATGTCAACTTATATGTAAAATATATATAAATATATCTTCCCACAAAAAAACAATATGTCACATATATGTTACATGGATTTTTCGCATATATACTTGGAGAAATTGTTCTCGTTTGAAATGCTATGGTGTCATAATAAAGCCGGACTGTGGTGCCATCTAATGGAAATTTAAATAAACTCAAAAAAATTACTATGGCTACAGTAAAATTTACAATGATTACAATAAGTTGTGATATAATCGTTGTAAATTTTACTGTGGCCATAGTAATTTTTGCATGTGTTTATTTCAATTTCCGTCAGGTGGCCACCATTCCTCGGCTTTACTTTGACGCCACAGCATTTCAAACGATGATAATTTCTCCATATATATTTCCGTGTGGGTAAAACTGCTAACAATAAACATCATACTAAACCATGATAAGTAAAAATATTAATTTCTGAATTAATAAAAAATAAAAATAAAAAAATAAGCTGTATTTATCTTCAAGTAAAGTCATTTTATGTTTAGCATGACCTTTGTATTCTTCAGCATCGAATGCATCTATCAGCTCAGTGTTGTAAATCACTTAAATGTTCATAACCTCGATATTTTAGTCAGTATATTATAAATAAATGTTAATTATCGTTTTCATCATCGTTATATAATATGATGAATGATATTTCTGTTAAAGTTAATTTGACAATAAAATAAAAATCTAAATTAATACAGAATATGGTCTTTATTGTAGGATGTGGGTATATTTATACAATTAAATGTCTGTAGTTCAGTCCGTAATCGTTAAGAAATTTTATAAACCGTTAATTATAATTAGGAATGAAGGAGCTCATTAACAACAATTACAACTTACAATCACAAGCTTTTTATTCAATGTGATTTTTACTTTTAAAATAGTAAAAAATAAACAAACAAATTTACAGTTAATAATTGTACTTAAATATATTCGAAAAAAAACAACTAATGTAAAATTTATAATCATATTAATAACTTCAACATTTGAAAATATTACAAAAGATTTATTTTCGAAGTGTAATCATATGATTAATAAAATAAAAATAATTTACAAAATATATATTTAATTTTTTCAAATATATTTAAAATAATAAAAAAACAGGGCGCAAATTTTGTTACATAAATATAAAGTTGACGAACAAAAAAAGTACCAATTATTGCATTTATGATTTACACAATTTCACAAAATAATAGTATAACCTGTCAATGTTATTTTATCGATTTCATCTCATTTCACGTAATATTAATAACAACTGTAAATTTTATTTTTATCTTATTATTTCAAGTTTTGTTCATCATTTTTTTTTATTGGTAATAAATGCAGGGATATTTGTTAGTTTCCGTTATAACTCAATTTAATATGATCTTTTTTATTTTAATTCATATCATTTATATTTATTACAAGTTTCTAAAGTCAACTGCAGTTAAAAAAAAAAGTAGAGCGTTGACAACTCGCGTCGGAATTCGTTCCATATTTTTTGGAATGATGCAAGTTAATAATATATAATATTAGTATATTATGCTACGAAGTGAGGATTGATTTATAAAATTGAGTGTATAGTCGACTTGGATAAAGCTTGGGATTTTTTCCCACCATTATTCTTTTCTTCTCTACATTAATATTCGGAAAAAGATATTCTGCGCATGCGCAAATCCAAATATTGTAGTAGGGGAGGAATAATAGTGGCAGGGCAAAATCCCAAACTTTCTATGGGACGACTATAAGTTGGCATCGCGAGCTGCAGGCAAGTGGCACCAACACACGAATAAATCCTTGTTCTATATCAATAACTAATCAAAGTTTTTGCAACGAATCCAAGAAAATAACGTTTTTTTTTTTCAACAACAATAGGCATCACAATGTTTTTGTTACTTTTGCTTACAAAGTTTAATGCATAAGCATCTATACGAATACAACAGGAATTTTATTTTGGCTAAAGAGGTTAGTTTTCGAATTTTAGGATGACCAATTTTTAAAAAACCGTCTTTTGATTATCAAAATAATGTTTAGTTATAAGAAAAATATTCGAATAATTTTGATTTTTGTATGATCAATTGAACTGAATGCCCGGGAAAAAAAATTTAGATCTATTCAGATAAAATTAGATCTGATGTTTTAGATCTGAACAGATCTGCATTTTGGCCAGATCTGTTTAGATCAAATTAAATCTACTCTGATCAGAATAGATCTGCTTGGATCTGAACAGATCAAGGTAAATAAAAAACACTCTTAGATCTGCTCAGATCAAATTTGTCAAAATTTAGCTAGTTAATCTTATAATTATAATATAATGTGAAGAAATATTTCTTTATAATCTGTACAGATCTAATCTGATCAGAGCAGATCTGAACTTTATTTCCCGAGAAAAAGTTATATCAGCTCAGATCTGGTTTGATCCGTACAGATCCAATTAGATCTATTTATATTTACTTCATAAATTGATCGTTTAATCAATGTTGATCTATTTTGATCTGACTAGATCTAGGTTGATCTAACTTGATCTAGGTTGATCTGACTTGATTAGATTTGATCAGGGTAGATCTGGACTATTTTTCCCCAAAGAAAAATGTCATATCTGATCAGATCTAGTTTGATCTGAACAGATCAAATCAGATCTACTCGGATCTGGGTTCAGTATCAATTATGATCAAATTTCATCTGAGCTGATTTAATTTGATCTAATTTGATCAGAACAGATCTAAATTTTTTTTCCCGGTTGTAAGGATGATTTTCAAAATTTATAAACAGTATTTATGATGTGGCATAAGCTTTGATAAATACAACTCGGACAGCCCCTATCCAAAAGTTCCCATAGAATCAACTCAAATGGGTCAAAAACCGCAGAGAATCCAAAAGACGTAATGTTTTCTATGCGGTTTTTGACCCGTTTGAGTGAACTCTATGGGAACTTTTGGATAGGGGCAGTATTTGTATAGTTTTTAGCATAGTGTATGTATATTAAAACGGCATATCATAGTAATACTGTTGTCGACTTTTATGTTAGTTTTAGTAGTGGTAATACAAAAAATTTAACTAATGCCCATTTTTTCAAATTACTAGTGAATTATTTAGTTCGTTTATCTAATTTTATAAAAAAATTATTTTTGAAACTTAGCTTTGAGAAATTGTATTTTTTTGTCAAAAGTTTACTTTTTTTCTTCATTTAGTTGATATAAAATTTTCGATATTTAGTATACAGATCATTAAAATGATTTAATTTTAACTAGTTCTCTACACTTAATCAAAAGTTAATAACTTCTTTAATGCAACAGATCTTGCTGTCATAAAATATAATTCAGTTAAAATAAATGTATGAATCCGGAGTTGCTGAAAAAAAATTTGATCTTGTATTTTTACTCTCACTTCAAAAAGTCAGTAAATTTAAATCATATGACAAAATCGAGATTTTCTACTTTTCAATTTTTTTTTTCTGTTACAGTAAGCGTAACTGCATAGACACGAAATAGTTGTTGATATTTTGAACGGCCTCATAAAATTTTTATCTTCAGGAGAATTTTCAGAAAACCCTTTCTTCTCTATGTAATAACATTTGTTACAGTAAAAAAAAAAAACGAAAGAAAGAATTTAAAGAAAAAAAAAAAACAATTTCGTAATCTTTAAAAAACTTCCAAATTCTTAAGCGACTTCTAACATTCAAACTTTTAAACTTAAACTTGGTAAGAATTTTTTTTTATACCATTTACTAATTTCTTGAAAAGTGAGAGTAGGAATAAATAAATAAATAAATAAATAATTTTTTGGGCAACCCTAATATATATAACAGTTTTTATTCATTCAACATCATGAAACCTTGAGTATTTGTAAACTAGTCCAGTCACAATTTATGTACAATATTTATTATATTGTGGTGCCATTGTTTGGTAACAAAAGCCGTATTTTTCCTGTGTAAGTTGTAAAAATTTATCTACAAAATTGCTGAAACACATGCATTCATTTATAATTAAACAGAGACCCTGTGATATATATAATAAGAAAAGGACTTGTCAATAGTCAATTGATCATATACAGTGACGCGTCTAAATTTTCTCAATAATACCGAATGAATAGCTGCCCTCTTTATTTCGTTCATATTTACCTCATACATACTATATTATATACTGTTTTTTTTTTTTTTTAGTATTTTATTCTCTTTTTTTTTTTCACAAATAATTGTCTTGTCGATCGCGAAACTCGAATTGATACAAGAAACAAATTTTGTCTTTGCACCTCAACCTTTTATGTGCAATTCAGAAAATATTAATACTTTTTTAATTTATCATACTTAATACGTCTCAATGTTGTTTTATTAGAGATATGTCGTAAGAGATATTCAAAGAGATCTGATAAGAGAGTATAAATTATTAAAATTTTTGATGCTAGCTGATTTTATTTAAATTGCAATGTTTCAATAGATTAAATTTTTTTTTTTAAATATTACTTTCTGTATAAATTAAATAATTATTAAAACACAATTTTACTATTTAATTTACTATTTTAATAAATTGTGATAGAACAATTTCTTTAAGGAATATATTTAAATTCATTAGCTGCAACAAAATTAGGGCGAGTTTTAACTTTGACAGAAAACGACATATAGTCGTCCCGATGGAAGCTTGGAATTTTTTTCCCACTAGTTCTTTCTCCCATCACCACAATATTAGAATGTGCGCATGTGCAAAGCCGCCAGAACCAATATTTGAAGAGTGGGGGAAGAAACTGTGGTGGGGAAAAAATCCCAAGCTTCTATCGGGATGACTAAAACATGGAAAATTACCCGGGATTACAAATAAAGCATAATTTTTATGCTAAGCTTCATATCTCATTTCAATTCAACGAAAATATTTAAAAATTTGAACTGTTTACGGGTTTTCTTTTTATAAAAATGAAGCAACTTGCGATTGAATTTTACAGGTTATGGCATTTCTGTTAGTCTTCCCATAGAAAGTTTGGGATTTTGCCCTACCACAGTTATTCCTTCCCCACCACAATATTTGGATTTGCGCATGCGCATAATATCTTTTTCCGAATATTATAGTAGAGGGGGATGGAATAATGGTGGGGAAAAATCCCAAGCTTTCTTCGGGTTGACTATATGTCAGAATAAGTAAGAAAATGTCCGAATGATAAAATAATGAAAACCAAAAAGTTATTTTTGAACTATTAAGTTGAATGTTTCTAGTACTCTTATAAAATATGATTGCTCTATAATCGTTAGAGTCAAATTCTAAGTTTTGACAATTACGACATATTCATAATATCATGACATTGAGAATAAACTTTTTCTTCACTAAATTTTTACTTCTAATGATTAAAAACCTAAACGTATTATAATATATGATAACTAGAATAGTACGAAATCACTATACTTTAAGTAAAACAATTATAAAAATAATTTTTTTTCTACAATCGATCTATTTTTATCTCCCGGTGTTTTTTATTTTCGTAATCAAACCAACATATAACACACATACAATTTTTATGATAACACTGATATTCACCACACTATTATAAGATTAAAATTATTAAGTAGATCTAGATCAAGCAACGAAATTAGCTAGAAATGTTTGAAATTTTTGTGATTTATTAATAGTTTCATAATATTTTTAAATTACAAACAAGCCTGCACCTTCACTAATCATTCCTGATTGCCTATAACGAATAACCATACCATGATACCACTAATTATCACACGATAATCACAATAAAGCTCACTGTAATATGTATAATATACACAACCTCAATTAAATAAATATGTATAACTATAATTAGATTTGATGATATTGTAATTAAGTAATCGTAGAGTTAGTGAGATATTATCGAGTTAACATTAGCTAGTTTTCGCGACTAACATCATAAAATTCCTAAAGAATAAATCCTGGTAAGTTTTTAGACATTTGAGTAATATCTCCTGCATCTTGTGAATGGGATTATAAACGATTAAATATACATATATTTAGAAAATAATTTATAAAAATATTTTTATGTATTTTTATAAATTTATTTGGTTTTATTTTTGTTTAATGAATCCCTATTTATTTCGCGATTGTTATCTCGCGCTGGCAATAATTAAACTTTTTTTTTTTTACTAATATCATAATCAGTTCCAGACCCGGGTCGAAAAATTAGATCTGATTTTAGTGTAACTGGACTACATTTGGACTGATTGGTTTATATTTGAATCAGTTGATCTGTTTTGAAATTTTTATGAAAATTCTAAGCTGTTTTTTATCTGAAGACAATCAAAAACAGACTAAAAAAAAGAATACGCAAAAAAGTCTAATTTCGGTCTGAATAAAAACAAGAGAAGGCAAAATATTTTGAGAAAAAAGTCTGACTTTGATCTACAGGCGACCAAAACTGGACTAAAAATTATTGGAAACAAGTCTGAAAATAGTCTAAACAAGAAATATTTCGCGCAAAACTCGATTAAATTTCCAATGTTAATTAAATAAAATTAAAAAGTAAAATTTAATAGAAATAACTTAAATTTTCATGTTATTTAAAACCGATCAAATTTTTCGACCTAGGAAGTTATTCATTTTTTAGTTGATCAAATTATAAATTTTTTGTCTCACGATATTATGGAAAAAAATTCATTAATACCAAAAATTAAAACTAAAGTAAATTACGATTGATGAGCCCGAATTTGAATTTTTGAACGATTGAAAAGTCATAATAATTCATTTTGAACACATTTGTATGTTTAAGCACAGAATTGCTAGCGGGTAGATATCAATATTTTAGTATCTGGTTGTAGTGGCTTGTAAAAGATTAAGTAGATAAAAACCAACAAAATTTTCTTCATTTTTCTATTTTTTTTTTTTTCTTTTATTGAATAAAATTAACATGTTGATTGTGTTGGCAGACACATTGTTGTGTGCGGCCATATCACCTACGAGTCAGTGTCGCATTTCCTGAAGGACTTTTTACACGAGGATCGTGAAGATGTCGACGTCGAGGTCGTCTTTCTGCATAGGTATGATTTTTTTTTTTTAAACTTTCGAATATAATTTTCCGTCTATTAATTTTACTTGGAATAATATGAAAAATAATTAATAACAGTTGTATCGTAAGAATAATTATTATTTTTTCTTTCCTAGCGACTTAGTAAGTACATAAATAATAATAATAACTTTTTCTGAGATATTTTATTCAATAGGAATGGTCAATGCCATGTATGTCACATTGAATGAAAAAAATTTATTAAAATTTAATTTTCTTACGACATCCGAAAAAGGAATATTGTAAATAATTTATCGGTGAATCATAAGGAGTCGCCTGTGCTTTCAGGAAAGAACCAGATCTTGAATTGGAAGGTCTTCTAAAAAGGCATTACACCACGGTGGAGTTTTTTCAGGGTACCATGATGAATGCTGTGGACCTAGAGCGCGTTAAGGTATCCTCTCAAGATAAGAGCAGCATAAAAAAAAATAAAAACAAAATTATCACTTTCATCCTCATTTCCACAACTGTGCAATTTTTTTTTTATAGGAATACTACAGTTTGCATCTGGAACAACTTGATGGATCGATTATTATTTTTTTTTTCTAAATACGAAAATTTTAAAACCGATATGAAATTATTTATTGTCCATTAAAACATTGACTTAATTACAGACACTTCTATATGTTTTAGCAATTTTTTAAGTATGGCATAGCGAATATTTATATGAAGAAGCGACATGAATTTATTTTGTTTAAAATATATTCAATACATTTTTTTCAATTTTTTTTTTTAATTATTATTATTTTGTTCGAAATATTCAACAGTAAAATATCCTTTTGTTAATTAAATTTCTTATGAGATTTTAAGGATCCTTCCATTAAATAATAAGTTGCTTACACAATGTGAGCTGACAGTCCTAAAATATGATAGCTTATACTTTTTGAGGTTATACTTTCAACCACTTACTGATATATACACGCTGAAAAAAAATGCTAACTATTACCATCCTGCAATAGGGAATGATTATCATCTGTAAGTGATAATCATTATCATGCTTTCATGTTAATTATTCTTTTCTCGTATAGTAATAATTACTATTGCCGATAGTAATAGTTACCATCTAGATAGTAATATTTCTTTTGTCTGAAAAATTTTTGATTCTGCCTTCTAAGATAGTAATAATTACCATCACGGATAAGAATGGTTACTATCTAAATAAGAATGCTTACCATCTCCGATAGTAAAAGTTAACATAAAAAAATGAGAATCATTAAAATGTAAAGATGGGAATAGTTACTTTATTAAAATGGGAAGTATTACCACTTTTTTTCCGCGTGTAGTATCTGGTAGGAAAAAAAGACATACCTTCGGTAAATATATTCGTAAGTGGATTTTTAACGTATAAAAGTAAATGCAATTTTAGCTCCTGTGAATAAAAAGTACGGCAGAAATCAGCCTTAGTATTCTAACGAGTATTTTAAGTAAACTCTCTAAATATGAATTAGTGAATATAAGTGATTATTCACTAATTACAAGTGCAAATCGAACCACCCATTCAAAAAAGTGGTTCGACTGGCACTATAAATTAATGAATATTCACTTATTTCACTTATTCATGTTTAGAGAGAGCCAACAAGGACAATCCGTGTATTAAATTATAAGATTCTACTGTAAAGTTAGACCCAACGGGGCCATCGGGCTATTTTTTATGATTTCATTACTGAATATTACATTAAGATTAACGAAAACCAGCACGGCAATTTTTGGGACATTACGGTAAATTTTTTACTAATTACGGTATACATTCTACGGAAATTACATTCAGAAAATTAAATAATAGGACTTACTAGCTAGTTATGGTAAAAATTTCTACCATCAATCAGATAGTAGTAAATATTATCTAGATGATTGTATAAATTATCTAGATTGTAATATTCACCATATTTATGATGATTGTTACAATCCTGTATGTTAACTAGAGTTAATTATTATAATTACTCTAAATAGTTATATTTATAATCAAGATGGTAACAGTTACCATCAGAAATTATAATTGTTACCATCTTGATAGTAACTTTTTCGAAATTTATTGCAGAAGTGAATATTATCATCCTGATAGTAACTGTTATCATCCTGATAGTAAATATTATCATCCTGATAGTAACTGTTACGAAATTTATTGCAGAAGTTATCATCCAATAATTGTTAATTCTAATAAAAAAAATTATAACACTAACTATTTTTGCATTGAAAAACACAATCACTTAATTTTCTGAGTGTACGGTTAATTCCACAGTATAGTATTTTTGTTTCTGTGGTCGGACTCCCGGTAGATATTATTTTATAGTATTCCTTGCCATGTACAGTCGAGTCGCATTTTGAGTCCGCTCGTTATGACTCCATCGACTTACTTTTCTATTAAAGACATTCCCTCTCCTCTATGAAGATAATCATGTACAGACTCAATAATCGAAATAATTTTTTAAGGACGTTCTCATGGTGGCTGGAGATTGGATAGTTTACCTTATATAAAATATATAATGTAGAAAAGTAGCAACGTGAAGACTATGACGCATGGTATGCTGTATTAGATTATTGCGCCAAATTGTCGTGTACTGGTAGTTTTTTATTCAATTATAGTTTTAAATATATAATTCTAGGCAATTCAGAGTCATGATACGCTAAGAAATGAATTAATTAATTATTTTTATTTTTGCATAGTTATTCTTCGATATTATTGCTAATCATTTCTATTTATTTATTTATCTTCTAATTTTGCAATGGCGTTAATTTTTTCCATAGTTACTAGTAGCACGATATATTTAATTATTGAAGCTATGGAGTGAAGTAAAAGGAGCAGAAGTTATTAAAGCTTTCTATTTTATAATTTATATTATTATTATGTAATTATTCTTAATATTTTTATAAATACTATTATTAATAATTAGTATTAATCGCTCCGGATGGATCCGTGAGGTGCAATTAGCAAAGGTGAAGGTTACACTATAAATTATAATATATCAAACCAAACAGGAAGCCACCAGATCTTGAGTTGGAGGGTCTTTTCAAACGGCACTTCACCACCGTCGAGTTCTTTCAGGGAACCATCATGAACCCAATTGATCTGCAACGGGTCAAGGTGAGTTCTATTAGTCATTTTGATTGCAGGTATTCTTAGTTTATACATCATTATGTTCAATTTTAACAATTACTTAAAACTGAGGACATATATCTAATTAGTAAACAAAAAAAAAGTGATAAAGTAACCTAAGAAAATTTATTTCATTTTTTTGTAAGATCTAATGAATCTTTCTTGGTTAAAACTGTTGCCAAACACAATCAATTAGTAGGAAATTTAAGTGATAAAACAAAAAAAAATTGATTGTTTTTCCAGTTAAATCATAAATACATTTTAATACTTTATCGAAAATATATTCTGCTTACCGTACAAAAATATAACTTTGTTCATCGAGATAAAAAAAAAATTTTTTATTTTTTATTGAACTAAATATAGAAAGAATATCGGTAACATTCATTACTAAACTTTAGTAACTATTACGATATTCATGTAACAAATTTTTCTGTAAAGTAGGGGCGTTTTCCCGTACAAATATAATACATAAATATATTTCTGGAGTAAATGAGATATTAAGTGATTGAATGTACTTATATGAGGGTAAACATTAATTTTTTCGGGATAAAGTAAACTTCAGAATGGCCAATGTGCATATGCCCTAGATTAATTTTTATTTTGCTCAAGTATGCATTTTTAGTTTCTTCTCACTTTATTTGATGGTCACGAATTTACTTGATTCACATGAGGTGTTCAAGGGTCCATTTCGTACTTGGAAGGTGACAACCGCATGCAGAAGGATCCCAGTTTAGAACTCAATGTTGTTGTTACTAGAAATTTTAAATGTTTTCGGGGAGTTTCTTTTTTACTCCGAATTATGAAAATCAAGTTTTCATCAGATGTCGATGACTTGAGGTCCTAGGAAGCTATTCTAACCATTTTCAGAGTGATTTCTAAGTGTATTATGCGGGCGTGTGTGTATGTGTGTATTGTAACAAGTCTTTTCATTACGATTACGTTTACAATTCTTATCAGACCTAAATAAAATTTTTTACAATTATTCTTTGAGTGTTTATCTTGATCAAGATGAAAAATGGACTAAATCTATCGGTTAGTTTGAAAATATTGAACGTTTAAAATTTTTTAAATGTTCAAAAACATCTTTAGATAATTCTTACTCCAAATGCCATCGCCTATTTTAGTTGTAATTAAGTATCTTAGTTCTAGATTAATTAGCTTTACTTTGCGAAATCTACCTTTCATTCTGGCTACTATATGGTATCTTATATTTAGTGTATTTTTTTTATCAACCCAGATAGCAAAATGACATCTTGATGAGTTCTGAATGAGTTCCTATTTATGATTTGGATGTCTCATCAACATCTTAAAGAAGTCTTTAAGAAGTTCTCAAGATGTCGAATGAGCCACCTAGCGAACTCAGTAAGACGTCATTAAAAAGAGTTCTTTTTTCTGACTTCGTAAATAAGACTTCATTATCAATTTACCATGACTTCTTAAGGAGCTCCTAATTTTGACTTCATAAAGAAGTTAAAAAAAGGATACATTTAGACGTCAAAAAACTGACGTCTTATTTATGGTCTCTTCAAGAATTCTCAATTGAGATTTCTAAAAATGACACCTTAAGAAGTCATCATAAGACTTCTTGAGGACACGACGTCGTAAAGAAGTCATTCCGACTTGAATGCTGTCTGGGAAGGTACTACTTTTGATCAGTAATAATACTTTATTGAAGATTGTTAAATATGCTATATATTTCAATTGCTTGCTACTTACTGCATATTTTGAAAACTTTGATACGAATTTCATAACTGAGAGAATAAGCTGAATTCCTAGTAATTTCAATGCCAAACGCAAGGGCTAATATTACACGAAGTCTGAATTCTCGTTCTATTCCATGTCATTTACTATATTTTTCATAATTTCTTGCATTGAAATTTAGACCATCATTGTCTGGAATCGGTTGGAACAAGATTTGGTTTGTCAGAATGATATCTGATTGCTCTAAGGTTCATAATAGACAAATGCAACTCTAACAGGGTTGACATGAAACAAATTTATCGGACAGGAACTAAACAGTGTCTGCCTTCGAGAAGAAGTCAATGGTTTCTTATGCGATTATTTTAAATGACGTCTTAATAATTATAATAATTGTAGTTATCATCAATCAACCACTATTCTCCTCCGAGCTTGTTAACCAGTACAAGGAACTGGTATCCCAAGTGGACCTTAAAATCCCTACTCTGTTCGGAGTATCTTTATTTCTCAAGATGGCCAGAATGATAGTCCTAAGGGTTTGGTTTCGTGGTGGCTGTGGTTGAATCCCATATGCTAATAACGTGTGTTCATAGGACGGACCTTCGGGAAATGCATACTATTGATCGTTGATTGAACGCTTGAAATCCTGGGAAGATCTTCCGACTATTTTTAACAAAATGTGCATGTGTGTGTGCAAATGTTTCGTAACAATTGAATGGCTAGACAAATTGAGATCGTTCATGTGGTAACCGGACAGAATTATTGGCTTCTATAGGAATCTACACTAAAAAAAAAATATTGCTGTAAAAGAACACCGTTAGGTTATAGTAGCCATCTAAAGTTTAATAAATGAATTAAATACTAGTGAGTATGAGCACACGTATTCTTATTTTACACTTAATTATCTTTTAATATCTTTGAAGAGTCGATAATGCCGTAATGCAGAAAAATCAATGGTTTTTAATTAGGACCATTTGACTATTATTTTTACGAAACAAGATACCTTTTTGTATAGTACGATTTCATCAAATTTTTCAGAGGTAGGGCAGCGGGTACTTTTTTCCACATACTTTTAACAGATGTAAAAAGGTTTTGCTTATTAAGAGACTGGTTTTTTTTTATGTCTATACTTTATACAGGTCGTTTATATATTAAGTTATGCCTAGTTCATATTTGCTTGCAACGAAAACTTGAACTATTTTCATGTTCCTTTAATTTTTTATCACCTGATTTACTCGTTTTGGGTGGGATTCATAATTTTAAAAAATAAGGGAAATCTTTGTCATTCTAGTATTACACTCGACATGTTTTTGATGAATGCTTCCGAAATCAAACCAAGTGTTGCACCTATCATTGACGTCAATCCCTAGCTATCTACGTATACCCATCGTAGCCTTCTCAAAAATACCTCATTGTCGTTTTACTTTTATTTCATAAATGCTATATTTTTCATATTACCGTTAGTACTTTATTTCTGGAAAAAAAAGTTTAGATCTGCTCAGATTGAATCAAATTTACATTTTGGTCATGCGTAAACAAATCTAATTATATCCGACCGGATTTGTCTTGTCTTTAACAAAAGTTTTTCACCTTGATCACAATAAAAAACATCACTTTCACGATATGCACAATAGTAAATTAATTTTTCAAGTGAAGAAACCGTGAAGAGATGTATTCGTTACAGAAATTAACAATCTTCATACAAGCGATCATCGATCCATTAAAAAGTGTTTTTATAGGTAAAGCTTATCAACTTCTACACATCAATTTTCGGTACATACATACATATATATGTACATGTATACATCATTACATAATTTAAATTAACTATAATTCTCAAACAACGGGAAAATTTTTTGATTTTTTCTTTTAAATACGCAGAAAACTACGATCTTCTAAATCGAAACATAAAACCATGATTTTAAACTTAGAGAGTTTGACTAGAAGACCATCCTTACTTTCGATTATCACTTTCTTGATACTCATCTAATAATGAAATAAGCGAAAACTCGAATCCTAAATTGTGATGCGTAATTTGACATCACTTGAGTTTGAAAACGAGCTAAAGTTTAAATGAACTTTACGTGTAAAGTAGGGACCTCGTCATGCGTTTTCAGTTCTACTTTACTGGTCTACTCTAGGTGGTAGCCAGGGCCTAAGTCCTCGAGTGACTACTTGCTAAATTTAATTTTGAGTTCTATGTTTTATACTTGAGTAGATCTGAGTAAATCCGGTTAGATGTAAAGAAATCTGCCCAAATTTAATCAAATCTGATTTGATTTACTGTTACATGTTTTTGCAGAATATTTTGTATGATCAGATTTAGTGAGATCTGGTCAGATTTAACCTGGGATGTCTCCTGATTCAGAAAAATCTATATTTCTTTATGAATCTAATTTGATCCAAGCAGATCTTACTTTTTTTCTCGGGTTTGATTTTCATTCCCCATAAAGTCTTTATATATATATATATAAACATCTATTATTATGATATTATCAATTTCACAAACTTGCTTTAGTGTTTGAAGTTTTACCTTATCATTGTCTACTGTACTCATCAATCCATGTGCCAATTTTATTTTCTTACAAAATTACGAACAAACACTCGAACTGTTTTTTTTTTTTTCTTAAAGTAAGACAAAAAACAGTAGTAAAAACAAAAAGTCCTAAGGTATGTTCTTATGGATCCATGCCTGCTGTCAACCCGAGGGGGTAAGTGTTCGTGTCTCTCATCATTTTTTTTTTTCATTTATTTTCTTATATTTTTAAGCCTGATGTAATAGGATCGTATTAGATACGTAGTTGTTAGCATAGATATGCACCTGGTCAAATTACATTAATTTGTAGATAATATTTTGTTACAGTAAGTAATATCTTTACATCAGAAAGTCATAAGTTTTTGTTAAAAACCTTCCTATTCCTTTCTGAATGTGCCAATACCAATTGTTTTGTTGGGGGTTATTTTGCTATAAACCTATGAATATTTACATATTTTATGAAGTATTCATTTCAGTCATTATTCTACGGAAAGAAAAAAGATAACTTTGGGTATACGGAAAGAACAAGATGGTACACGGAGAGAAACGTCAAGTAAATATGCCTATGCAGCACAGTAATAATTATATTGCTCTATAGTTTGCGTCAGACCACTCTTATGTGACTGCTTACACAAACTATAGAGTAATGTAATTATTACTGTGCTGCATAGGCATATTTACTTGGCATTAGTCTCCGTGTTCTTGCTTCTATCCCGCATTATACTCAATTACATCTGAGGTAAAAAAAATTTCAGAAAGTAATCATTTATATCTGGATTATACTCAGTTCTATCTCAGATGTAACTGAGTTAAATCTGAAATGTAGAAACATTTGAGACAAATGTGCACACACTTAACCACAGCGCACACTTGCCCCACATGTCTTTAACTGAGTTAAATCTCAGATATAACCGAGTATAATCCAAATGTAAGTGGTTACTATCCAAATTTTTTTTTTCCTCAGATGTAACTCAGTATAATCTGGGATAGTAACCAGTACCATCTTGTTAAAAAATTTTTTGAAAAACGGATAAATATTTCTTACAAAAGTAATTAGTCTCAATTTACGTTGCTCGATCTCAAACAGAAAAGTAGAGTATAATTTAAGAATGGAATTTAAATTATTTGGGAGAATTCGGATGTAATATATTATGAATAAGGTATGAAAATATTTATGAACACAAATAATTATTTGTTAATGATAAAATTTCGTTAAATTCATTTATTTCTTACTTTTGTTTCTTTTTTTCCTCACCACCTTGATGTCTCTAGTTTATCCTTTACTTTCAGTAGTTTCATCCGCATGCTGTAATAGTGCGTTTCGAGGACATTGATTCTACTGTTGATGTATTAGCAATTTTCAAGTATTATAAAGCTTTACATACACATACACACACACTTCGTTGTCAACATGACCTGCATAGTGTTAGATTTACACAAATATTATTTTTAGAAATCGTATATATTTTTTTAAACGACGCAATTTTACATAATAACGCAAAATGTGTTTGGCCTTCGACAATACGATAGAGCCACTGCTTTCAATCTCAAGTTCTATTATCGCAGGGGTAAACAATGTCAAGCGTGACATAAGCGATGTCGGTCAGACATTTTTTTTAAGTTAGTAAATGGCTACATTTGAAGTTTTTTTATTAATAATTTAAGTTTAAATTACATTTTAATCTTTGGGTTCTGAGTAAAAATCGATTCATCGAGTTAAGATTTCTTAGCACTTTCTCATATACCATAAAAAAGTTTATTTATGATTTCTATGATAATTTGATGATTGAATTTGATGAAATAATTGAAAAACTATTTTTTAGGTTCACGAAGCAGATGCATGCCTGGTTCTTGCTAATAAATACTGCCAGGATCCTGATGCAGAAGATGCAGCAAATATTATGAGAGTTATCTCCATTAAAAATTATTCTGATGACATTCGTGTCATCATTCAATTAATGCAGTATCACAATAAGGTAATACTAATTATTCTTATTTATGTTAATTGACCAAATAAATTAGTATTAGTATTCGTAATTACATTAGGCAGTTATCGTCTTTATGAAAAATTTTATAAATATATATATAGAAAAAAAATATTTTTCATCGCCGTTGATTCTCAACTCCAGTAATTGACATTATTATACTTATTACGCGGAAGAAAATGATGCTCAAAATTTTAATAATTTGTAGTTTATTTTCGACTTAAAATTAGTATATTCGATACTAATATCAAACCAGGATCATTATTTATATTAAAATTTGATACCTATAGAAGAGCAAAATTTGTAATTTCGTATATTAAAATTAATATGAAAAAGAATCGATAAAATGGTATCTACAGTTATTACTATTCAAATAAACATAGAAAAATTTTAAAAATGAGGAACCGAAAAATTAGTAAACATACATATTAATATATAAAGATCTAGTATACTAATTTTTCATTTTATTATTTACCACTTATTCGATATATGTATATAATAAATTAATTTATAATAACGAATAAATAACATTTTATATTAATTATTAGTCAATGGGATAGAATTTATAAAATAAGAGTTAAAAATTTTCGGTATTTTTATGAGCAAAAAATTAGTATCTAGTATACTAATTTTTCATTTTATTATTTACCACTTATTCGATTTATGTATATTGTAAGTTAATTTATAATGATGAATAAATGATATTTTAAGCTAATAATTGATCAGTGATATCGAATTTACAAAATAAAAGTTAGTAACTTTTGCAATTTTCGGCTGGAAAAATCAGTATCTAAGATACCAATTCTTAATTTGACCAATCATTACTTTTTAATAGATTATGCCATAAATTAATTAACTTTCACTAATAAGTCACGTATTATACCTAAAAGTAATAATATTTACTTACTTTTTGAAATAATTGATAGTAGTTTTTAGGAATCTACAAAAGTTAGTGAACTACTTTGCATTAAGCACATAATAGTACTAATTATTGATAACAGATTCCACTTTTTACTATTATTTATTAATTTTTAATATTCTGTTTTTTCCGTGTACAAATCCAAGACTATTCATGTGACTGCAGCTGCAACAGGAATGATCTTTTTTAACTACGTGGCTTTCCTGTTGCAGTTACAGGACGAGTCCTGTAGCAACAGTAGAACTGTCTTGTAGCTGCTACGGGGTCATGTCTTGTTGCAGCAACAGTAATTTTTTTTCTGTGTAGTTAACCAATGTATGTAGATTTATCAAATGAATTTTTTTAATTTTTTCAGGCCTACTTATTAAACATTCCATCATGGGACTGGAAGCAGGGTGATGATGTCATCTGTTTGGCGGAACTCAAATTGGGTTTCATAGCACAGTCTTGCCTCGCACCAGGATTTAGTACAATGATGGCTAATTTATTTGCCATGCGATCTTTTAAGACGGTCAGTATAATCGTCCTTTAGTCAATATAAAAAAAAATAATTATCTGTGCATGTGTGAACGTCGTGACGTCGGTAGAAAATTAAAAACTGCATTTTCAATCCACAGTGATATTTATTAAACTTTCAGAAAAATTACAATTACTTTTAAAATTTTTTGTTTATTCTTTTTAAATAATACTCTCATCTAATAAATTAGTGTTAGTTCACTACAAATAGTGAATTTTCACTAATTTGTTTTTAAAGAGTAATACTCATCAATATGGCGTTGTCAGACTAATTGGGGTATTTTGTTCCACCTCTAAATCTTGTAGCATATTCATCTTTTTTCGTTCTTCATCGACTTCATTACAAGAATAATGGAATAGAATGCTCTCTAAAAACGAATTAGTGAAACTCACGTGACAATCACTATTTGGCAATGAATAGTCATGAAATTTATTGCCGGTGAAAAGTATACTACTATTTGAATTAGTGACATACTTTTTACTAGTAAACAATGAATAGTCATTATTTTCACTATTTCAAATTTAACAGAGTGGTAGATAATATTTTCCATTGCTAATTTTGTTATTTTCATAAGGACTTTCCTTTTAATCTTAACAATCTTGGGATTAGTAAAATTTTTCTTAACTATTTAGCAGTATTTGAAATTTTGAAAACTTTCTTTTCCAATAGATTCTATGCGATTTTCAGGTGGAAACAAAAAAATGTTCTCAAACAAGACATTGATAAGTCATATAAAACAGCATTAACATTTAGTATGATATAGATACATATATTACAATTCAAAATCATTGTTAATCTACACTGAAAAACTGTATGCTTGAATTAATCACATAATTATTATTAAATCATTATTTTTGGATCAAGCTGTATGATATTCTCGTAACAGAAATAAGTTATTCTTAAATCAATCATAAAAGTATTATAGGATCGAGAATAGTTCATCATATTTTCTTATATGTTCTTTTTTTCTTGTTCGTAAGTATTTTTTGGAAAATAAGTTTCATTTAAAAAAAAAGAAAGAGACAAAAAAAATCCATACACTTATTTGATTTTGGCGATTTTGAACGCCTGTCAATATAAAAATTATTTGACGACGTCCATAACGAATAACGGCGTTTCAAAATTTTACAAAAATTTTTTAAAAGATGTAGACTGTAATAGGGCACGTGTGAACGAAATGCCGTTACTGGGGTCGTCGTTGTTTATACTGTTAGAATATGTTTACTATAAAAGAACCTATACGGATTACGCTAATTAGGGTTGCTCTCTAAAAATGAATTAATGAAATTCACTGCGAACTAGTGAGTATGCACTGGGAACCAGCGGTAAGATTTTTGAGTATTGCCTCAAGTATGATCTAAATTGTAATTTATGTCGATGACATACTGATTGTTACGAACGATTATGAATGGTTGTGTGATATAAAGAAATTGTCATCGAAATCTTTCAAGACAAAAGATTTGGGCAAAGTCTATTGATTTACAGGGATTGAGTTCTCGCGTGAAGAAGAGTTCTGCGTGTACTCGAAACAAAAGTATTATACCAAATCGTTGTTGAGACGTTTCGACCAAAGAGATTATGATCAAATTAGAACACCAATGAGTGCAAGAAAGTAAACCATCCTAACCTGATTTTTTGAATTCACATAAAAAGTAAAAACATATATATCAGTGCTTAGTTTAAATGTCATTGTATTTATCGGTCTTAACAAGACCTTGCTTACGCCGATACTTATTCAAGTCAGTTGTTCAACATTATAACGCAGAACATTGGAAAAGCCGTGAAACTGAAGTCGCGGTACTTCAAAAGTATGTGTAAAGTAATGACGAGTATTTTTCATTGATAAAAAGAAATTAATAAACATCAATCGATCAGTACAAATAGTGATTCAAACATACATATGATTAAATCCAAACTTTTTTATCAAGTCACACCATCGATACTGAGAGAACTAATTAAGGACACTAAATGTCATTAATAACACTAAACAAACTATAACGGTGGGCCTGTATCAGTCCGTATTAACTAATATAAGCCTGTGTCAAGAATTATTGATGGGACCCCCAGTAGAAATGAAACGAGGCACTAGCTAGCGCCTCGCTAGAATCAATGCTAATGGTAGATAACAAACGAGGCGACCCTCGTTTTTATAAAGAGTGAAGTATTCACACTATTTTAGTTACTGTATTTGCTGTAGGAAATTTTGAGAATGAAACTAAAAAACACTCAGAACTGACTCTTTCGCCGTTTCGCTATTGTATGCGACTCCTGTTGAAATCAGTTTCACGGCTTATCATTATATATAAAAACAATAGTATAATCGAAATGAGCCTATCTTTCATGTTTGATTTTAGAATTTTCAAATCAATTAATGTTTTGATTTTTACGGTGAGAGCAATACATTTTTTCATTTTTTAATCAGAAATACATTTTTTTTTCAGTGTAGAAATTTTTTTTTTGATCAGAATAAATAATTTTATAATTGCTTGAATAAAAATCCATTTAAAATATTAGTTAATGCAAATGAATCACTGTGGAAAAATACCAACATACACACACCTGTACATATATGTATAGATATATACATAAATATATATAGTCACGCGTATAATTAAGACGTAGTTGGTTGATTGGAACCAGTCACCCGATATATACAGGCTTGGCAGAATGACTACCTTCGTGGAACAGGGATGGAGATGTACACCGAGACACTGAGCCCTACCTTCATTGGAATGCCCTTTGCCAAAGCCACCGAGTAAGTCGCATTCTCGACTAATCCAAAATCATCCTAACAGAATCGTGTAAACGCTCTGATTCAAGAGACGAGATTCATTGTACCTCTGTCATTACTACCTTACTATACTTTAAATTCCTACAGCTCAGAAAAGCTGCCTTAAATGAGCATCTTTGAATACTCAATAATTATTTTCTTTTACAAGCCTAATTTCGTATTCATTAATCATTTTTGTTTGACGGATTTTTTTTTTCTAAGCAATGATTCACGTATATTGCTTTTATGTACTAAAAATACATGGAGTAAAAGTTTACTTTTTGGTTAGAATTTTTATTAGACTAAAAATCTTAGTGAGTCACAACTAATACTTGAAGAAGCTTAACTAATAAATAAATATGTATCAATTAGGGTAGCAAGACCAATAGCGGGACAGCTCAGATAATTTTCAAGTTTTGGTAATGAATATAGTTCTAAAATGTTGACATATTTAACTTACTCTAATTTAAAAAAGCCTAATAACCTTAAAATGGACTCTCCATTTATATCACATTCAAATGCGGACATCTACTTTTCCCGCCCCTAAATGAAAAGCTACTTTTTAAGCATTAGGCACTCTAATTTTATAAAACAAATAAAAAATGGCGCCCACTCACCATTGAAGAGGTTGTATGAGCTTGCCTAAAAGTCACTTGATAACTGGAGAATCTTATTTAATCTAATTTTTACCTAATAACCGATCACTTTTACCGCATCGCCAAACAGTAGTGAAAATTATACTTCGCAAATGTAATGATTCGAAAAAATCAGACACTTGTTGAATAAAGTGTAGTGCACATCACGTGGGCAAAGTCATTATCCGTAAAGTGCAATGTTTTTAGCACTTATCTCCGGTGTATAGTAAGCACTCGTTGAGGCTTGTGCGTGCGCATCTACAACTCGTGCTAAAAACATTATGCTTTCCGTATAATTATCCCTGGCCCATCAGCTCTAACACATAAATACGGTTTTATTTATTGCAACATTTTAATTAATTACTGTCAAAATACTTCTTTTTTTATAGAGCTTAAATTTTTAGGAATATAGTTCACATCAAAGTAAACTTATAGAAAAAAATTGAGTAAATCGGTGCTTAGGTTCTTTGGCTCATCTTATACGAATATGGCCTTTGCCGGGAAAAATTTTTTAATAAGTACCCGGAAAAAATATTCTTGTTTACAATGCTATGCCGTCACAATAAATTCGGACCTGTTGGCCACTTGACGGAAATTGAAAAAAACACACGCGAAAATTACTATGGTCACAGTAAAATTGACAGCGACCATATCCCAAATTACTGAAACCGTTGTCTATTTTACTATGGCCATAGTAATTTTCGCATGTGTTTCTTTCAATTTCCATCAGATGGCCAACATGGTCCGACTTTACTATGAGACCATAGCATTTCAAACAAGAATATTTTCTCCCTATACAAATAATTTTTGATAAATCAGGCAAATCAAAAATTGAAGTTTTTCAGAACTTCAATTTACTCTAAAATGCCTCATATATTTTTCAAAAATAAGTAAAAAATTGTAAGTATACTTTTTCACTTAAAAAATAAAATAATTACTGTCCGCATTGTTCCGTTATCAGATGGCGTTCCGCAATCGGTCTCGTTATCCTATAATTTTTATGCAAATTTTAATAATTATAAAATGCTTTATTAATTCATTCGCTTCCATGGATTTGATTGTTTGCAACTACTATTTATTTGATTAAAAGACTCACGTAAATTGAAAATTAAATTATAATAAATTGAAAAAAACACATCCGCGATAAGAAAATAATGTGTAATTATCGGTGAATTTCAGCGATACTCCCGACTGATTTATGTTCTCTGAAATGAATTAATTGCCAATATTGTATTTTAAAAAAATAGGAAAAATATTTAAATTGTGGAAATCATTCTTGTACGTTTCTTGGTCTCTTGAATCGGAAATAAAGGTATAAACGCTTTGCCTCGTCTATGTCTATTACACTACGCTCCACTTCGCTGTTAAATATTATATACATATATATATATTTATAAACTTATCAAATAAAGATGTTTATATTATATAACTTAATATGTATAATTATTTATTTTTGTATAAAAAAGTCGTATATGTGCTACACCTAATTGATGTAAACCACTCCTTAAATGCTTCAGTAACTCCGTGTTTCACTTTTTTCAATGAGCAATATTTGATAATATCAACTTATTAATTATGAATTTTACTTTACATGAAGTTTATTATCATTTTATAGAACACAATTTTTTAGGAACGTGGGAATTATTTATCGATAAAAATAGGAAACAAAAAACAAAAAATGATTACAAATCTTATCTAATAATTGATATTAGACCGACCCTTTTAATTTATGACTTTCTAAATACTTGAAGAGAATGAAATGAAAGATTCAAATTTCGTACAATAAAAGCTGTGATGATACGAATATACATAAAAAAATCTACATAATTTATGAATTCAAATAGGGAAAGTTGTGTTGTTTCTTTTCAAATTTGGGGAGCTCATACTAACCGTTATTTTAAGAAAAAAAAATGGAAATCGGTTGGCCCTGCGAGCCCGCCCAAAACTTGCAGCTCCTTGAGTCCAAAAATATTCCGAATAAATTATTGTCCGATTTTATTTACACTGATTAATTTGTATCGATCATTTTCGGTCTATTAGGGTAACCCTGACACTGTAGTTTGAACTTAACATCTTAAAATACGTGCGAATGTTCACCATGCTCACAATGGAGAATATAACAAATCTCTTATCAAATAAATTTAAAATTTTATATTACATAAGAATAATAACTAATGCAAGTGGTTAGTCGTGGCTCTGAAAAGTTTTGATGACGTAGAGTTGGTTGGTTGGTGTTTCAGTCGCCGGACACTCAGGCGTGGCAGAATGATTACCTGCAGGGCACAGGATGCGAGATGTACACGGAAACCCTCTCCCCGTCCTTTACAGGGATGACTTTTCCCCAAGCTAGCGAGTAAGTTCTCGCTGACAGCTGCCAACACATGCAACAACAACTTACTGATTACTTACTCATACTTTTATCTTTTCTTTAGTAAAAATATTTTCTACTTAGATATTGACTCACACTACACTTACCCATTTTTTGCCATGAAAACAAATAATTTTTATTAATTTATTTTTTCACAAATTACACACACGGCCTTTCTCTTCTACTTTTTTTATATTTATTCTAGAACCCGTAGTGTAATCTAAAATTTTTTTTGTGTTTAAGACCCTGGGATTATTGTATTAAAAATTATTATTTCAATTATTCTCTATATTGTATAAAAATTAAATGCCTTATATTATTATATTATTTTTTTTTTTATTTTATTTATTAAAATTTTATAATGATCTTTTTTTTATTTGTCTTTCATTACCTCTTGATTTTTATATTTTTTTCCATTCTTTCTATCAGTCGTAAATCAGGTAAAGTTTTCTTGAGTGCGTTTACGAATTGTATTTAACCGAGTTTACGTATAGATTCTTTACTTTAATTTGAATTTTCCCATTTGTAATTTAATCAAGAGGTGATTTTTGCGTGTTTTAAAAGCATTCGCGCATTGGCGAGGTTTATAAATAAAAGTTGTGTGCACTTATGCTAAAAAACTTATTGTTCTTGTGGGTGATTAATTATTCACATAAACATTAAACATGTATGTTAGGATGTGTTTACAAAAATTATTTTTTTAAAAATCTGAACTTCTTTTTCTTTTTTAAACTGAAAAATATTCATGGTGTTTTGAAAGAAATTAACCTCTAAAAAAGATAATTATTACTTTTAAGATTAGGAGATATCTCAATTGTCAGTATGTTGCATTTTTTATTTGTAGAAAGATAAGGTAAAAGCCCCTATACCCGCTCACTTTTCATTCGAGTGAGATTAAATCACTCAATATAAATTAATAAATAAGATGAAAAACCATATTTTTTTTTTTAGTTATTTTTTGAAGTTTCGAGTATTAGAATAAAATTTAAGTTTGAAGAATAATGTTGATAATTAATTATCATTAATTTTTTAAATAAGGTTTTTGAGTGTACCCATAGTCGCTCACTAAAAGTTGTCATGTACCATTACTCGATCAACACATGGCCCTATAGTCGCTCAAAGACAATATCAATTAAACTATGATAAGTTTATTGATTTGGAAAATAATTTATAAATTATACTACTTTATTCTTTCATAATATAAAATTTCATGAATTTTAAAAATGTATTTAATAAAATATAATTATAACAATTCTTAAAAAATTTGACGTAACCTAAACTTAATCTAACGAATGAACGTTTAAGTAAAAATGCCCGGCTGAGCGCGATTTTGAAAACAGTCATTTAATTTAAATTTATAATCTATTACAAAATAATTTGATACATGATATTTTAATATATTTAGATTCACAAATAATTACTTATCAATAATAATATTATAAGTTGTGATTTTTTTTTGTAAAAATTATAAAAAAACGCCTTAAACAGTTAAAGTGAGTGACTAATGGTACTGAGCGGGTATAGGGGCTTTAACCTTACCATGAAAATTATTACAGAAATCGGTTGAGTTAATTCAGAAAAATTATTGCTTTATATTATTTAGTCATTATAATTTTACACAAAAACCAATTGAGCTACGCATCTTAAACTTGAAAGTTCGTAGTGTCAATACACGGGTACATTATTTTTGTTTGGAATGCTATGGTGTCATAGTAGTACCGGAGCATATTGGCCACCTGACGGAAATTGAAATAAACATATGGAAAAATTACTGTGGCCATAGTAAAACTTACGATGGTTGCAGTAATTTGTGACATAATCGTTGTAAATTTTACTATGGCCATTGTAATTTTTACATGTGTTTATTTAAATTTCTGCAGGTGGCCAACATGGTCCGGCTTTACTATGATACCATACACAGTTGAAAATTTTTTGTTCTTGTGTATAAAAATTCAATGATTAAATATTTTGTGTCAATTATTTGACAGCATTAAGTGTAAATTCAATTAAAGTTGAATGTGTTATCTGATTTCAACAAGTTTTAAACCTGTATCATTGTTTGACACAAGTATAATGTGTTAAAATAACACAAAAAATTGAGTGGACCGTTTGGGACATGTGATATGTGTTAAATTTAACACAAATTTTTTAACTGTGTGGTGTTTCAAACAAGAATCATTTTTCCGTGTAGTACTTAATTATAAAAATTTGATTTGTTTGAATATTCTTTTATTTATTTAAGTAAACGATATTGCTAAGATAAAAAAAAATATATTAGTACTTATTTTATTTTTTTTTTGCAAAAAAGTAAAATTTTAAAAACAAAATAAAAGTTGTTACTCATTTTTTTTTTTGTCTAATCGATATTTTGACTAATAGAAACATTTGGACGTAATATTTTTATTCAAAGCAACATTTTTTCACACGTTATTCTTTTAAAAACAAATGATAACATGAGTTACCTCGAAATCTTTGAAATTAGAGGAATCTTTAAAATTTAGTAGAAAATTTAAAAAAAGTCTATTTTTTTGTATAAAAAAGAGAAAAAAGACAAAATTTTTAATCTTACATTTGAATATGTATGCACGTAATAAAAAGGTGATTTAAATTTTTGACTATCATATATCCGATTTCATTCGCAAGACTTTTAAAAACGTTACTCTGTACTAACAATAGCATCAACTCAATAGAAATTAATTTATTACTATCAATATCCAACAAATTTCGAAATCTTTGATTATCACGATTTGTGAGAAAAATATTCTAATACACGAATAGAGATTTATAGGAATGAGTATAACCCGTCATGAAAGTGATCCAAAATAAGATTTTCAAAATATCTCTTATGTAAATGTAACTTACATTCATAATGGAAATCAGGATTATATATTGTGGGTCTCAATCGCATATATTATCGGAATATTGCCTACATTGTATGATTTTATTCTCCTACACGGGAAAAAATGTTATCGTAACATTCTATTGTCTCGTCGAACACGTTTAGTTGAAAAAACGATCCCATGTGGCTACAGTAGTTTGAATTGTGTATTTTAAAGAAAATTTAATGTTCAGTTAATCCTCTTTATTGGTTTATTTCAGTTATAACATTATTTGAATAATTATTTCAGTTTATGGTCAAATTTTTCCTAGGGTCAATTTTTTCTTGTTTATCTTTAGAGATAGTCTTATTTGATGTACTTACTTTTATATTTAGTAGTCTAGTAGTTCAAGTTATTATGAGAATGGGCTTAATTGATATTCATTTTTATAGTCATATCTTTATCAATATTATTAAGTTATGCACTATTTTATGACTAGCACAATATCTTATACAATTATATTCATTTACGCCAAAAAAAAAAAAAATGTAACTATCGCGCATTGAACAGTGATCTAGTCAATATAATATATGGAACAACGGAATCTCTTACAAGACCAAAAATGTAATTTTGACGACCCTGATTAATGAAAATGATTTGATCCATACTAAGTGTATATATTTGATCCATACTATATATTTCCCAATACAAATTGTTTTGAATAATTTCAAATCGTTTTTCTTAATCAGGGGACAGCGATAGCGACTTTTTCACAGCAATCAGTGCGATATCGAACGATAGTGAGTATCGTAAAGAAACTTGCAGTAAAAACACCGATATTTACTTTTCTAACATAAATTTTAATCTTTTGCAATGTATCTACAATTTTTTTTACTTGATTTTTTGTTTTTCTACAGGATGTCGAATAGTGTGTTCTTTATTACTATGATCACTGTCTAGCGTGGAAATGATTAGTGTAACCTTAGTGTCCTAAGCTACACTGACAATTATCCAGAGCTTGTTTACTATAGAATGCTCTCTTGTAAGATATGCATAACATAATTGCAAGGGTAGCTAAGAACAGTAATAGTTAGTGTGCTAGGTAGTGGCCACAGCAAGAAGAACACACTATACTCATGACCCTGTGGTAAAGTAAAGAAACCAGTCCCTTATTAAAAGAAAGGATTTAAAACGATTAGAAAAAAAAATTTTGAATACTTTTTAATGCTTTTGAATACTTTGAATACTTTTGAATCACCCTTCTTATGGGCATTTAACATTGCAAATCATTTTGAATCGATTTTTTAAACCAGGAGTACGTAAAATGGTCGTTACACGCAGAAAATTTTACAGTATTTTTTACATCAAAAATTTATAGAAAAATTACTGTTATAGTAACAAGAGGGCAGTATGAAATTTATTGAACAAATTACCGATAACGTAGAAATTTTTAAAATACATCGAGCAGAATTTACAAAGGTGCATTGTAATTTTGACAAAGCAACAGATTAAGAAATTCAAATTTCTTGGGTAAAATTTAATCTGTGGCTTTGTCAAAATTACAATGCACCTTGTAAATTCTGTTCTATGTATTTTAAAAATTTCTACGTTAACGGTAATTTGTTCAATAAATTCCATACTGTCCTCATGTTACTATAACATAGTAATTTTTACATCAATTTTTGATGTAAAAAATACTATAAAATTCTCTGAGTGTACATTTCACAAGATTAACAATAGATACCAGTAAAGTAACTATCACTGTTTTTACAATAGTATACTCAACAATACTTACTATAAACAATTTGAGACAGCTCTTATTATTGAAAGAAAAATTAGCTATTGCTGATGTCAGAATAATCTTTACGGTTTTATGAAAAATTTTGTCGTTTCGAATATTATATTGACTGGATTACTGTTCCATGCAGCAGCGGTTACTGTTGTTTTTTTATTTTTTATTTTTTTGTACAGTAAAAGAAAACATAAATTTTTCAATATTAATAGTTATTGAGTAAATACATGTATCACACATTTTATTTACTTATTAATAAATAATGAGAATAAAAGATTTCAATTTTATGCAATTCTAAAAAGTGATTAAACATTCATAAATTTCAATCGATAAAACAATTTAATATTCACTCATATTTAACGAGACAAAAGTAATAATACACATATTTCGATTTTTTGATTTTCTACAGTTGAAGAAATTTCGATAATATATATATTAGGGTGTATAAATTTTCCCATTTAAATAACACGGGAAAATTTTTTTTTTAAGCTTTGATTATTTTTAACTCGTTAACAGATCAATAGCTCGAATAGACTAATGGTATATTACATACCTAGGCCAGTAAAATAAGAAAAGTCTCAGAGCACATGTAATTGTTGGCCGAAGCTGACAAACATGTGGTCTGAGGCTTTCTTTTTTACTGGCCAAGGTGCGTATACTATTTTTCTGCTCGACGGAGCCGGAAAGTTGCAACTTCGTTCAGGGCAGCGGCCCGAAAGTTGCCACTTTCCGGCCGGAGGGCAGAAATACATAGTTTTGTAGAAAATTTAACGCCCAACAAAAAAAATCTCTTACCATTTTTTGATAAATCCATATATCCAAAAGTTATTGGAGCTTGACGTCAAGTCATAGTAAATTTCGAGATCTTTTTACTTTTCCGGCGAATCTATTAGACTTATCGCAAAATGTCATAGGGTCTTTTTTGTCGAAAATTTTATTCCCTATAAATTATTTCCAGCAAAGTTTTTACAATTTCTGCATTGATTTTTAGTTATTTTCATTTTAATGTCGAGCTTTAAAATCGATCAGAACACTACTATTTAAGAGCCCAACATTGAAATGAAAATAACTAGAAAAGAAACCGGAATTTGAAAAAACTTTACATAAAATAATTTGTAGGGAATAAAATTGTCGACAAAAAAGATCCTATAACATTTTGTGATGTCTGATAGGTTCGCCGGAAAAGTGAAAAGATCTCGAAATTTACTATAACTTGACTTCGAGCTCCAATAACTTTTGAACAGATGGATTTATCAAACAAAGATAAGAAACCTTCTTTGTAGAACGTTTAACTTCCTACAATAATATGTATGAGTCTATTCGATCTATCAATTTGTTAATGAGTTAAAAATACTCAAGGCTTAAAAAAAAATTTTTCCCGCGTTATTCAAATGGGAAATCGAATTTTTCAATGAACTAGGTCTGTAATCGACATAGAATTTCTTTTTTCGCGCGAAAAATTTTTTTTCGTGTTGAACTATGATTTTTTCCACATGTACTTAAAAAAAAAAATGTTGCTCTGAAATGACGCACCCTAATATATATACTAAAAAGAAATATCAATTCAGATTTACTTAAGATCAAATTCTCACTTTATTATACATTTTCTCGTAATTGGTTCAGTTTGTTAAATAAATTTATAATTGTATAAAAATGAATCAACTTCAATTTACTAATAAGTAATCTATCTTTCAAATAAATGAATTATATCAAGATAAAACTATAGCGTTTATTTATCAGTCTCGAATCATTATTAGTTATCATTTAAGCCTCTCTTAAGTTTATATGCACAAGCATGCCTGCTGTTCATTTTAAAAACAGCACAATTTTTTTGAGTGGTCAAGTTATTTTGAAGGTCGTAAAAACTACAAGATGTATATGCAGTTTTAGAATTTTCATTTCCTATTTATATTATTATTATCATAATAGTAATAATAATAGCGATATCTATGATAATTTTTCGTGTATTTAAAAAAAATCCTGTATCGAGAACTCAGCCATAAATACAAAAGTTCTTTCAGAACCTTCATATAAAACTTCTTAGCATACGTATTATACCTAAGCACGTTTAGCTTCGAATTTCCGAGCTTTGTTTGTCTATTATTATCTTATTCGAAGTACGAGTAGTCGATGAACATCTGTCTACATCAAATATTAAATATTGGAATGGTCGTTGAAATATCCATAGTGATTTACGTTAAAGATATATAAATAGTTGAATTCGTACTATAATAATTTGTAGAGCTACTAATATATGAGTTAGTAACTGTCGCTTTATTGGCTTCTCGTTTTTAGTAGTGTTTTTCAGCTCCTATATTTATGTAGTCAATTAAAGGGAAATATATCGTAAGCTACATTGGGAATTATTTTAGACTTTCCATTAAGAAATTATCAGAAAAGTATGGAAAGTAAAATTTCTGTAATATCATTCCATTTTCTAAAAATTACGTGGGCTTGCATCAATTTTTTTTATAATACTTCAAGACCACTTCTATTTCATTTGAGCGCTTGGCGGGATTTCTATGGGAATTTTTTGCTAAGTTATCAATTATTGAATTTTGAAGCAGATGATAATGATTCTGAAAACGAAAATGTAGACGAAGAAAACGGTTTGAATGACGAGGACAAGACGTGTAATTTTCCTGATATTCCGATAAGTAACAACAAATTTCTGGATTCATTCGATGACGAAATCTAAATAGTATATTACATACTAAGAGATGAAAGTAAGACATTCCAAGCCGCATGTATAATAGCCTACTTGAGCCGAAGGCGAGAGTGGCAAACACGCGGATTGAGATGTCCTACTCTCTAAATCTGAAACAGTGAAAACCACTAAAAAATAGTGTAAATACACTATTTTACAGCTGTAAGTATACCACTTGGTATACTTATAGCTGTGAAACAGTGAATAGTCACTGTTTTAGATTTAGAGAATACTTTCTTCCTTTGGTGTGTAATATACTATTTTTTCTTTTTTAAACTATAATTAATTAACCTTAAAAAATATTTCATGGATTGAAAACCATCCCGCCAAACGCTTAAATGAAGAAAAAAAAGACAATGAGATATATTTGAACCTTTCGTGACTTACGATGTACTTAACATTAACTATTTAAAATATTCACAAAGTATTGAATTTATTAAGTGTGATGTTAGACTAGTACTGTTTGCTAAACAAAATTTTTTCAGCTCAATCTGCATGGCATGGTGATTGATGTCTGCATGATTTATGATGTATAGTAAGATCATCAAACCCCACAGTTAAAAGACAAAACGGTGCAGTAGTAGATCCGTCCAGACTTTGTATTATATTGCTGTTGTAACAATCACTAGGCCTACGGTTAAGAACCACGGTAGACAAACGCTATATACATTCATATGGTGGTAGTATCTCGTGCTTGGCGCGAGATACTACCGTGTCTCCTGACAATATTATAACATCTACTGGAAAGATTTAAGTAATATAATACAAAAAATGGTTCAGTGTGTTTTTTATTTGGATAAAAAATCGGTGTTCACACAAAGCAGATGCTTTAGACGAATTTCAAAATTTAAACATGTAACTTTAAACAAATAGGACTTTATACAGAAAGAACGAGTTTTACTCAGTTTATCTTGCATTGGTTAATGCTGCTATAGCAGCATAATAATATCAACCTGGATACAACGCCACTACTGCACTGTGAAAATACCATCGATCATTTTCATATTGTAAATACTTCCCTTATCACTTGCAAATTTACAGCTCGTTACAGTCGAACTCCATTAACTCGGGCAGTCAGTCTACGGAGGAGTGGAAATTTCGAAGAATTTCCGAGTTAACGGATGCCCCTTCTCCCTTAAAAAGTAAACTATACACATGCGCTCTTGTAGTGGGAGTCAATATTGAAGAGAAGTCCCGAGATAGTGGAATCCGAGTTAATGGAGTTCGACTGTATTTAATAACTTATTCAGAGCAAAAATTATGTGAATTATATATTTTATTCATTATATGTAGATCAGTGTTTAATTATAAGTATAATTTGATGTTAAATATGATTCAAATTCTAACTATAGAACGATTTGTTATAAATTTGGTCTTTTTCTTAATAGAATAGTAATATGTCAACATATTTATTTAAGTAAACATTGTTGGATTCCAAATTATATTTTAAATATTGTCTTTTAATTAATTATAGAATTTTTATTTGGTTTTCAATTTGAATTTTATTCTACATTGATTGTAAAAATATGTTATTATAAAATTTGAAAAGAAGCGATGTTAATATATGTATTTATGTTTGCGTTTACAATACTGCTGTTGACATAATACTATTCTAATACATTAATGTGTATTAAGCTTGGTTAGGAATACTATTTACTATTAAACTAATTTTTTCTGATCTTCTCTTCTTTTTCTTTCACCAACACACATAGCCGTATTCATTTTCTTACTCTTACATTAAATTTTGTTATGTTTATGTAAAACACGAACTCAAATAACGCTTAAATGTTAAATAGATAAAAAAAGAACTTAGTCTTAATACATAACTTTATGCTAGGTTGTGCTTCACTAAATTGAAGCTACTGCTGCTAGCAATAGAGATCAAAGGAGAAGGGGGTGCAGATAGTAAGATTTCGATTAATCCACGAGGTGCCAAGATCGCTGCCAATACTCAAGGATTTTTCATTGCTCAATCAGCTGACGAAGTTAAACGGTTTGAATACTTAGAAGTGCTTTAAAAAAAAATGAATATTGTATTTCAATTTCTTAACTAATTTTCGTTTGTTTTTTAATCATTTCAACCCAGGGCATGGTTTTACTGCAAAGCATGCCACGAGGACATCAAAGATGAAACACTTATCAAGAAATGCAAATGCAAAAACTGTAAGTTATTTAATTTAATTTAGTAACAAAATGCTAATAAGATGAAAAAATAACTTTTGTAAATCAAACTTCTACTAACTAATATTTGTATTTTAATCTATTTCTTAAAGATTTCTCATAATAATGTAATTTGCGAGTCACGTGATAAAAAGGTTATGTATCAATTATTGAGATACAAAATGATTCACTTCGCATAAACTTTTGTCAAACTTAAATTAATATCAGATTTTTATCATTTAAAATTCTTTTCATTATTGAAAATATAAAGAAAGAAGTCAATATAATTGTTAAAGTATAATAATAGTACATTGTATAGCGAGTGGGCTAAGTGAGTCTTTATACGGGAAGCACAATGTTTTTAACACGAATGGTAGGTACACACACACGAGCGCCAACGAGTACTAAGTGTATAGTGTGCACTGATGATGAGTACTAAGAACATCGTGCTTGATGGATAAAGACAGCACACGTGCTATGCACTCTACTTTATTCAACAAATGGCTGATTTTTGCAAACTATTTTACCAGCAATGTAAGCCCTAAATCAGGTGGGGTTATATATGATACTAGTTCTTGACTGCTCTCACCACTTATTTTTTATTCATTGTAATTAATAAAAAAAGATCTAACGTATTTATATATAGATACTGATATGAAAGTTGTTAGATTGATTGTACTACTCATTCCAAATATATATAGTGTCGGAATTTTTTGCTCTTATGATAATAGTAGAGTTTATTTTTGAGAACGGTCGATAATGACTTCAGAGAAAGATGCTCCCTGATAGCCACCCTAACCATAAGTTAACTACAAGCTACTGCCGTATTTTAAAGGTAACTTAAAGGAAAGTGTTGGAGAGCAAACAGTTACCTTTAAGTTGACAGTAAATTGTCTGCAACTTTCTATTTAATTTGACTACAAGTATTAACGTCAGACAATGACGTTAAGTTGATTGAAAGTTTCTCTTCAAATTGACGGCAAGTTTTTCTGGCAAGTTACATTCAAGCTACTGCCGTATTCTGAAGCCAACTTAAAGGAAAGTATTATACAGCCAAGGTTTGCCAGAAACTTTCTCGTTAAGTTAGCCGTAAATGTTTCACTGCAACCACTCGTAGAGCAATGTCTGGTTATCAGGGCTCTGATAGCCAAGTTGGCAGCGAGCTGGCGACAATCTACGGCCGCAACCTGTTGCCGAATTGGCCGCAAAAATTGGCATTTCCATAAGTTGATAGCAACATTCTGGAAAAGTTGGCATTCCATTAGTTGACGGAAAGCTGCCTTCAATTTTCTCAGAAAGTTGGTGACAGGTTACGTAGATTGTCGCCAACTTTCTGGAAAAGTTGGTAACAACTTGTAGTTACTAGTTAGAAAAGCTAAAAGTTGTTGTCAACTTGATCGCGACTAATTGACCCCCATAATCAAACGCTAATGAGGAACACAGGACGCCATTTGATTTTTGACAAATTATTACCCACCGATCGGTAAACCGCCATTTAGGGCTTGCTTTGCAGATATGATAAGGCGCGATAATCAAAAAAGCATTGAATACAAGTTTTTAAACTTTATATTAATTAAAAAAAATATATATATTCAAATTCTGAAATTATAAATCGTATTGTAAATAAACCTTCAAATTATTTGACTAAAGGATTTTTGGAAATTTTGAAAAATTGTTGTTAATATTTTAAAAATAATCATTACAATTTATCATATATTTTAGAAGATAAAATTATTAATATTTGCATTGATCGAAATATTCATGTTTTTAGACATTTTACACAGAAAATAGTTTATTCATGTTGTTTTTATTATAGTTTTAAAAAATAATAAAAAAATCATACTCATACTTATTAGTATCGAGTTTATTGAGATAAATGAAAAATATTCATGTGGCTCGCAAAACAACATGTATTATCTTCGAGCATATTTAATTAAATACAGGAAATCATCATTTTCAGAAAAAAAAAAAAAAAAAATTCTCTAGCTGCTTAATTATTCTCGATAAATCTGTCGTCATTAAAAAACTGATTCAATAATTCATTAGACTCAATTTTTTTAATCTCTTCTTTATTATAATTGAGTGTTATATATGCATGCAATAAATGAAAAAATTACCAATGAAAAAAAAATAATTGCAAACGATAAAAATGATTAATATATATGATCTAGTGGGGCAGCAGCAGCGCTCCTGGGGCCGTGACTTAGGTAACGTCTCTCAATCGCTCGCTTATTCTCAAACTTTTAAATCTTCTTTCGTCTGAGTATATATACTTTTTATCACTGTATTTTCGCTCAATTATATTCCTATATTATCCGGCCTGGCCTTATCCGCTCTTCATTTGACACATTCTACTGTATACATTTACAATTTTATTAACTCTTTCTACTATTTATATATTTTATTCTTATTACGGTTTATATATATACATATACATATATACATTCATATGTGTATATCTATATATATATATTACTAATTTATGCTATCTTGATTATAATAATCATTTTTTTGACTCTGCCTAATTAATTCGCGCTTTCCATCGCTGTCAAAAAAATTGTTCGAGCATTTATCAATGCGATAATTATTATTAATTATTCTATCATATTCCCTCACAATATATACATATATATGTACATACATAACAACTCTATTCATACTCGAAACTCATTACTTCACTTTGAAAAAATAAATTTCTTCTATATATTAGTGTGTTTCTGAAAAATATAATAAAGCAATAGAAAATTATTTTAAAATTACACGGAAAGATTGGAACCCGACTGGTTACTGTTCTACACCCTACTCAGTATGGTGCTGGAAGAAAAGGGCGCTTAATTTTTATATTTATTGTATATTCATTTTATTTAACCCGTCAGCACTCACGTAAACTTTCCGGTAATCCTTACTCTCGTGATGAGAGATTTTCTCACGCTCTATGCGCATGCGTCTAACATCTCGCGCGCATGTTATTGCACTTGTAACGGAGGATAAGTTTAAAAGTTACGATGCATACCGAGTGCGGCCGAACAGCTATACACTTACGAAGGAACACGAATTGGACCGAACGTTACCAAAAGTAAATTTTTTTTGTTACACCTATCATCCCGTGATGAGAAGAATGCTCACAAATTCCGACGCTCATGAGAAAAATATTTTTTTTATAAATTATATATAATATTAAGGCATTTCAAAAGTTCATAATTTGAAAATAGATAAAATTACTCGAAGGTAGAAAAAATTTCATCTACTCTCCATTTGAAAAAAAAAGTTATCATTGTTTTAAATCGAGCGTCAGCAAAATGCTCATAACGTGAGTGCTAAGGAGTTAAGTATTTACACTAAATATTCATTTTTATTATATTACATTACGAAAACAAATTATTTTTATTAAAATTTTGATGTTGCATTATTTCTAACTCTAAATATGTATAAATGCATAATCAAATTTAATATTTCGATGCGTTCTCAAATTATACAAATAGGCGACACTCATCATTTTGAACCACATTAATATTTAATAGAAACATTGCAATATGTATGTCCCTATAAATTCATAATGAACATTTATCGAAGATCAACCAGAATTATCAAGTTCCATAGCAAATAAACGATAAAGTATGAAAAGAGTTGTAAATATATGGCTTGTATGAATTTCATTAATAGTCAGGTATAACCACCTACCCAACCATATAAAAAGTTTATTAAATAACTAGCCTGCACTCTAGCGTGTGTATTCTCTCTCAACCACCTTTTTTGCATCGCATGACCTCTGCTCGGGTGTGATGGGTCCCTCTTTTGTACTCAATAAATTTGACATTTTGCAAAAGTAGCAGATGTATACCCTTTTTCATTCGCTCTAATGGCAACTGACATTATTAGTGAAAATTAATGAATCATTATATCATGTATAAAATCTAAAATTGATAACTTAATATGAAGTTGAAAATCTATTCACTCTGAAATATAATAATAATAATTTTAAAGGATTTCAAAGGCGTTAACTGTTAATGAGTTTAAAACAAGTTTATGAATGTACGAGTTTTCTTACCTATCAGGCATCAAATATTATTTTTAACTCTGACTAAGTCCAACTGACTTGAAAGTCGGTAGGGGATTTTTAGACTGCATTCATATTAACTAAGAACGGATATTGCAAAAATAAATTTCTAAAGGGAAAGAGGGGGCGTCAAACTTGAAAACATTCATGGGTTGCAATTATAAATCCAACTGACTTAAAATTTCGTCGAGATTTTTCTTAGATTACATTTATACCTACAAAGAACATCTACTCAGAATGGACATCGCAAAATCGATCTAAGTGAAAAAACACTTCTTAAGAAATGGCGGATTCTTCTAACTAAAAGGAATGTTTGTGCCAAAGTTTGATTCTGTAGGTCTGTTAGTTAGATAACGAGAGTCTTTTCATCTTTGACGCCTCCGGAATGCCCTTTGAAATTGATTTTCGAAGAAATATCAGTAATGGCAAATTCTTATACACATAATTTTTACACTCCCTAACTTTAAATCCTCTCCTCTCATTTCTTACAAAAAAGTGAAAAGAGTATTCGTCTACTGTCGTATATTTTGTAATTCAAACTCCAGAAATTTCAGTCCCTTCGTTGTCAAAATTAGAGAGCTTTTTGTATGTGTGAGGAAAATTATATATACATAATTAAGAAAGTAATAGTTAGAAGTAAAATAGTATATTACACATCTACACGGAGAGAAAATTATGGGAAGTGTTCCTATGCATTATAGAAATAGTTCCCATAATGGTATAGGAACTGTAGCCATACTATTATAGGGATGGTTCCTATATATTATGGGAACCATCCCTATAATAGTATGGGTACAATTCCCATTCCATTATGGCACCCATTCCCATAATGATATGGGAATAGTTCCTATACCAATATGGGAACCATTCCCATAATCTTATGGGAACTATTCCCATAATAGTATGGGAAGTATTCCTATAATATTATGAGAACTATTCCGATAATGTTATGGGAACCATCCCTATAATATCATAAATTTTTTTTTTTTGCAAAATAGTGTGGAAATTTTTTCAAAATTTGAGATTTTATCAAAATTTAAATTTTTATTTCCAAAATTTGAATTTTCTTGAATGTTCTGCGCTGACAAAAAATTTCTGTTAAAAATTATGATGTTTTTTGCAAAATACGAATTTTTTTTCAATGTTTGAATTTTTGTTTTTATGTTTAATAATATTTCTGTGTATTGTAGAAGTGATTTTCACACTTTTTATAAAATTAATATTTTCATGATAGTATGGGAACGATTCCCATAATATTATAGGAATGATTTCCATAATTTATGGGAATGGATACTATAATTTATAGAAATAGTTCCTGTTTATTATAGGAATGATTCCCATAATATTATAGGAAGTCTTCCTATAAATTATAGGAACCATTCCTATAACTATAGGGACCATTCCTATAATGGTATGGGTAGCATTCCCATAATTATGGGAGCAGTTCCTAGAATTATGGAAAACATTCCTATAATTATAGGAACTGCTCCCATAATTTATGGTCATAATTCCTATACTGGTATAGGAAAGAATTTCACAAAATTATGGGAACCATCCCCATAATTTTTTCTCCATGTAGAGAGGAAAGTAGGACATTCTGCGTGTATAATTGCCTACCCAAGCTGAAGGCGAGGGTAACAAACATGCGAATTGGGACGTCGTACCTTCCTTTATGATGTGCATACGATTTTTCACCAGACCTGCACCTAAAAGCTTAAATTTTTGCCTCTGTTAGTGGAAAAAATTGCGCATGCGCTAATTTTTATCATTTGTTTTCTCATAAAAGAAAAGAACGACTTTTTTTCCCGTAAACAGGGCAGGAATTTAAGTGCAGCGCAATTATGGTGAGAAAAAATCTTTTCCATTTTAATTAAATCGAAATGAAAAATTACGATTAGCGAGTTGCTAATATTAATATTAAGGGCTCAATTTCCAACAGGACCGTTATTTTGGTATCCTCCACCAAGACCAAGACCATACATGAAAAAATAATAGTCGGTTTTTTAGCATAGTCTAATGTTTATATGCTGTAAAAAATGGGGTACTGACGTCAAACTCTAGGAGTTACATTTTTTATTCAGAAATAGGAGTGTCCAATAAAATTTTTCGTACCGAATGAAAACTACACCTCAATGTTCGTTTATATAAATTTATGTAAGTTTGGAAAACTCAAAGAAATCGGAAAGTATTAGGTCTGGTCGCAGAGGGCTGGTTGATCTCGGAGTCTTGAGAAATGGGTTCTAAACTAAATTATTTATAAAATTCAAGTTATTGAATAGTAATGACGAATTTTCTGCAGCTGAACTGCATCAACATAGGCCAGGATAAATTAAATAAACATTGTGCACAGATGCGGATTGACAACTATATTTTTTCAGATGTTGGAATGATGTTGATGCAGACTGGAATGGTGAAAGGAAATACGGTCTTCAGAAATTACCTTGATGGTACGCTAAATTCCTTCCAGTCATTATTTCCCTGCCTATTTATATGTATTAAAAACCGGAAAAAAATTTATAAAAATTCTCTTCGATATACTCGAGTATTTCAATCACCTTTTGCACTTTGAAAGGATAAGAATTTAAATGCGGTAATAAAGCACTACTTGAACCTTCACGTTTGAAGTTTGCGAAGAATTTTATCTTCCATCGGAAAATTAACTTTTGTCTAAATGTTATCCTAACACTTATAACAGAAAAAAGGGTAGTTATGGTTAACACATTTTATGTTTTGATTTAAATGTTACGGAACTTTTAATTTTGATGGCAAAACATTCGAATTTGTTTAAAAACCCACAAAGCATGAATAATCATAAAGAAAATTGAAGCATAATCATTTTTTTCTACCAATGAATTTTCTAAAAATTTTAATCCGGCTTGAAATTATCATGTCATAGTTAAAGAAATTCATTTTAAATCAAATTAATTAATTTCAAGAAGTTTTAACTTCATTCCATTCAGTTTATATTTGAGCATGTAATATATCTATATAAGGGTCTTTCCACCACGTAAAATTTTTTTTAGAGTGTGACCCCCGTATAACTTTTCAAATTTTTCATGACACCAATATCGAGAATTAAACATTCAAAATTCAATGCCGCGAACAAATATTAGCATATGCATTAGGGTGGCTCAAAAAAACCGACTATTTTTTTTTTTCGATCTCCCATGAAAATTTGTTGGCTTACGATGTTGTAAGAAGTCTCTCCAAAATTTAGCTCGATAAAAAATTTTCAAGAGGTCGCTCACGAATTTTGAAAATATCAAAAATGATTAAAATTCGGATTTTTTATTTCAAAATTTTTTTTTTCTCGTGGCAGCAATAATTTATATTTGTAAAAGCATGACTATGCTGAAAATTTCAGCCCAAAATTTAAATATTTAAACGAAGCTCAAGAATTTTGAATATTAACTGATAATATGTAACTAATAGTTTGAATTAGTTTTTGTATTTTTTCATAACTTAATTAGTGTCATTTCAGTAAAATATAACTTTTGCATATCCAAAAATATACAGGACAGTCTTAAACAATAAAATTTGGTAAGTTTTGAATAAGCGAAAAAACCTACAAATTGAATTATAAAATAAAAAAGTATGTAAATAACTTATTATTTCTATTTCTCGGGTTATATTATCATTCATCGTCATGCAAATGGATGGTGAAAAAATCGAGAAGCTTTGTTATTAATATTCAAGGGTCGCTCGAAAACTTCCAAAAGTCAGCACTCGGAAACATTCAAAATTCTTGAGCGTCGTTTAAATATTTAAATTTTGGGCTGAAATTTTCAGCATAGATTTTACAAATATAAACTATTGCTGCCACGAGAAAAAAAAATTTAGACATAAAAAATCCGAATTTCAATCATTTTTGATATTTTCGAAATTCGTGAGCGACCTCTTGAAAATTTTTTATCGAGCTCAATTTTGGAGAGACTTTTTGAAACATCGTAAGGCAACAAATTTTCATGCGAGATCGAAAAAAAAAATAGTCAGTTTTTTTGGGCCACCCTAGTATGCATAAATTGCAAATGCAATCAGTTAATGGGCAGAAATAAACTCTTTTGTCCCTTGGGAAGAAAAATAGTATATTACACACTAAGAGAGGGAAACAGTACCCAAGTCGAAGACAAAATAATGTTTCTGTTCGCTGAAAACCACTTTCACTCTTGATTTTAGCTCTGATATTTGCTATTTGTTTGTTAGTAATTTCAAATCATTGATTTTATGAATTCAAGTGACACTGATGACTTGGTGATTAGGTTTTATTAAAATGAGTGTAAATTATAAATAATATTTATTTTTTCTGCTTAATTAAAAATTGCAAATCACAACTTACGCTTATGCTAACAGTTTAAAAAAAATGCCAAAATTAAAAAAATCATTACTACGAAAGTTATTAATATTTTGAGAGGTCAAATCTTCAGCGAATCATCATTTCAATGCAAAGAATAACTCGTCACTCTTTGAAACAAATGTCATTTGGTGGAATGACCCAAATATGGATATATTTTTTAACATCCCAATCATTAAAAAATCTTGATTAGTGCTTGGTTCAATTTTTCAAATAATAGCCTCGATCTGACAAATATTATTTTTCGAAATCCTCCCATCAGTTGCTGGATGTCATTTTATTATATTTCAATACAGCAATTTCAATTCTAAATACAGCTTTTAGAAAATTTGTGACTTTTTGGTGAAAAAAAAAATTATCTTTCAATTTTTTAATCAACGGAAAAAAATAATGAATTGACTCGAATTTACTTTCTTTGCAATGAAAATACATTAATTATTCATTAATATCAAGTACAATTATTGGCTATAACATCTTTTAATTTGTCTTCAAATTAATCAGGATGTTTACTTAAAAAATGTAGGGGAGACCGGGGCACGACGGCCCCCTTAAGCCGTTAATTATTTTTTATGGCTTTTAATCTGTAGGTCAACCTAATTTGGTCCTCACTTAAGCGAATCCATTAAGATTTTACCAAAACTCAAAAAAAAAAATTTTTTTTCTGGGGCACGACGGCCCCTTTCCAAAAAAAGCTTTAAAAAAAATTTTTTGATTTTAACCGCAATATAATCTATTGACCTAAATGAACTTTAATCAATAAATTTTCCAAATTCATTTTAGTTTAGAAAAAAAAAATTTTTTTTTCAGGTGGTCTGTTATGCCTCAGATGTGGCAGATCAGCCTAAAATATCTTTAAAACATCAGAGGTATCATGATTTCACCGAAAAAAAAAAAAAAAAATTTTACCAAATTTTTGAAGGGGGTCGCCGTACCCCAGGGGGCCTCAGCACCCGGTCTCCCCTATTTTAGCGCGCTTACTGTACAGTCGTTTATTAAAATGATAATATAATATAAATATTTTTTGAGTGCTATTGCATTAAAAACTAATGTTTGCTCGGCTAAAAAATTTTGTTTTCTATCATTGAAGTTATTTGAAAAACGTACCAAATTGATTACTAAATTAAATATCTACTAAGTAAAGAAAGTTTGAGAAAATTAAAGCTTATTTAACGCCTACTTATTCCCAGAGAGTGCATATTGTCAAGCACGTTGTTTGGTTGTTGTATTATACGTTCACATTATTGTTATTACGTGTCACTAATATATAATAATATTGAAAATAGATACACGCTTTTATTTGATACTAATCATCATTATGTGATAATATATTCAATGTTGCTTCAAATGAGTTTATTTTCGTATTATGTTTCTTTTTATATATTATCTACGTAACCAAATTATCATTATATTTGTTATTGCAAATTTTCGCGCTGTTTTCAGATAAAATTGTGGCTTATAATATTGAAACCTTTGTTCATTTCTGTCTTTATTTCTTATTGTACAAGAAAATAAAACCAAATTGCTATTAATAGTATATTGTGTGACAAGGGACAAAACAAAATGATTTCAGACCAGGGTGAAGTTGGCTGCACGAGCCGCAGGCGAGGACTGACATACGAAAAAAACATATACCCGGATATATATTTTTTTCGTATGGGGACATCACCAGCAGTCTGAAATCGTGTTTAATTCTGAGTTACATACAATATTTTTCATGATTACCTGCATTGAAACTTAAAGTTTCATTGTCAGCAGCCAGTCAGAAACAAGTTAATTTAAAACCAATGGTATCATCAACTATTAGCGTAAGCATAAATCGTGATTTCCAATTTTTGATTAAGCAGAAACTATAAATACTATTTATTCCCGAGTTAAAAATAAAACTTGATTTAGACTTGGTCATCTTAAATTGTAACTAAGTAAGCCAGTTAAGTCTAAACCAAGGCGATTTAGTGTGAATTTGCCTTGGTTTAGACTTAAATGGCTTATTTATTCACGATTTAAGACGACCAAGTCTAAATCAAGTTTTATGTTTGACCCGGGTTGTGTATACTCATTTTTACAAAACTTAATCACAGCCAGAACTGTCATTTACGTAAATAAAATTCATGGTCTGAAATAACTATTAAACAAATAACAAGTATCAGAGTTTAAATTGCCAAAGCCTTCAGTCAGGGAGCAGAATCATTAATTGTTTCTTCCCACAGACTGAAAGCATTCGCAATTCACGTGTTTGCTAACATGCTTACAGCATTGAACTGAAATAAGCTTGTTTCTTTTGGATGAACAGACACTGAAACTTGAAGTTTCGATTCTGGTATCATGAAAAAAAACTATTAATCAAGTTTTAAACTTTGACCCAAAAAATCCATTTCCTTGAAAGAAACGTTTATCTGACAATAGTAATTACCAATTCTTCCATTAATTTAACGTTGATTGCTTCCTGATACTTACGAATCATCTCAATGATTCGTATTAAAATGCCTCTCGTTAATTTCTTTAGTTAATTCATTTTATAAATGAGCCCTAACTTATTAATTTTGAAAGATAGGTAATTGTCCTGATTGAAAATTTTAATTGATTCTGAAAAGAACTTGAGGGCGCCTTATAAGTGCCTCGATTGGCCCGATTGATTTCGGTTGACTTCCAATTGGATGTTTTGATCAGGTTTTGTGATGATTAAAAATGCGACGTTTACCAAATAAAAATAATATATATTCTTGTTGACGGTATATAGTTTGAGAGAGACAAATGAAAGGTTCATGACCGTCCTTTCTAAAGGACAACAGTACATGGGAAAAATTTTGGACGCCCTGGCGACTAGCGATTGATTAATAACGTGAATATTTGGAAAAACAGTATACTTGAGATTTGCCGTAGGCTAATATGCAGAAAAAATAGTTAAGAGAGATGAAGTTGAAGGTCTAAGGTAACAGCTTTGGATTAAATTTAAATCCATATTCATTTTGGATTCATTTCTGATTTTTTACAGTGTAAGCAATATAATACTACTTCTAAAAAATAGAAAGAGAAATTAATTGCTTAGGGTTTACCTTGGTATCTACTTTTTAAAAACTTACTTAATAATTATTTGGATATTTGAATCTTAAGTCACGTTGGATCATATATAGTACCCATGAAAGTACACTGTAAAAAAATTTGGAGTAAAAATGCCTCTTGAGGATTTTACACGGCCGTGTAATGTGAGATGGCGGTGTAAATTATCCATTTGTGTAATTTTAACACGGTGTAATTTACTTTTTTTACACCATTCCGTGTTATTCGTTATAATTTTGATTAATGAGCAACAAATGATCATTTAATATTTTTGACTACTTAATCAATGACTATATTAATTTTATTTAGATATTTAATAGTATTTTGAACATTTTAATATATTCATTATTTTTTTTAACACAAAATTATCAAAGATAACACATCTACACGCTGATGGTGTAAAATTTTTGATGAACACCGCCTAAAATTAACACGATATTTGGTGTAATTTTTACTTCGTCATTTACACTACACCGAGTCCAAAAATTTTTTACAGTGTATAAATAGCGAGCGCATATGAAAAATTTATAGCATTATGTATACAAGGTTAAATATATTTGTGACCTTGTACAACAAAAACATATGTTTTGAAGTGTAATTTTCTATGTCAAATTGAATATATACAAATATCCTAGACAAAAACATATCAGCTAAAATATATTGTTGAGAATACAATGACATACATTTTTAAAAAATATACACTGTAAAAAAGTTGCGGAGTAAACGCGGATTATATTCAGAGTCAATGCGGGTCGGATGACTGTTTATTTATTTAATCTCGGAGTGAAATTTACTCTGAAGCGGAGTTTATTTTATTGTTAAAACACCGAATCGCATTGAATGTGGATTGAAATAAAATCCAGATCACTCCGAAATCACTCCCGATTTTTTACAGTGTAGAATATATTCCAATCTAAACTTAATACTGAGTATTACGAGCAATTTTGCCGCTATATATGATCTGATTTTTTAAATATATTCTACAATATATTTTAGAATTATATGTTCTTTTTATACGGGTAGTGCACTACCCTCTGACAACTTGATTCCTAACTATCTACGACAGCTTAATTTAAATGTGAAAACTAATAGCTATGATTCTTCTCCCTTCGGGCAGTGGCTACATTCCGGAAAGGTGTACGGGCCGTTCAAATGGTCGGAAGAGCAAGTACGTATCCCACGAGAATAGAATTTGTGTCACGTATCTGTATATTACTGTTACACACCATATCGGTGGTTCTTTTATGTAAAAGTGAGAGTGTTTTATTTCAAGCCCTACTTCGATTTCTTATAATGTGATATATTGTCTCACGTGTAGTTTTATATTATCTTGTATTGAAGTAGCTTTTGCTTTATTTTAAATTTATTATTTTCACAGACCTATTTGTTGTACTGTACACTTTTTTTTCTTATTATAAGTATACACTGTCCTAAAAAATTAAAGGATATTAAATAAATCCTAAATTTTTTGTGGTTTACAAAAAAAAATTGAAGCTTGAAGTTTATAGATTTCAGATCCTGAGTTCATTTTTTTCTGGAAAAATGACGGAAAACTTTTTCTCAAATTAAAAACAAAAAAAAATCGTTTTTGTTCTATTTTTAAGAGATTAACAATTTTTGAAGACAAAAATTCAGTTTTATTGCTAAGAAAAACATTTCGAACCCTAAACAACGAATAAAAATTAAAAACTTATACTTTACTTCATTTTTAACAAAATTCACAATTTCAATCGTTCAGAACTGAATAAAAAAAACGGATCGGTTCGATCTTATTAAGGTTCCTGTGCGATACTTTGAGGTTAGAAAAAAAAACCCCTAGTTTCGTTATACGACTATTTTTTGCAAAGTAACAGTCTTTTGAAAATCATCTAAAAATTTAGGGATTTTTTAGTATCCATTGTGTGACCAGTGTATATGAATAAACTAAGCTAGCAGATATAAATGATAGAAAAAAAAAAAAATCAGAAATCCGAAAAAAAATAGCTGAAGTCTGAACTACTTATTTCGATGAGTATCACAACTTCTGCCACTGAATATTCTACTTTGAATTGTTTTTTCATTTTATCGTTTATTTTTTAATTTTTCCATTATTATATATCTTAATCGGTATTAGATACTAATATACTCTAATATTAGATTGTTGAAATTCAATTAATAAAATTAATTTTATTTTCATTCAATGTAAGTTCGATTACTTCTTATTTTGTAAGTTTATTATTCAAAAGCTACTTCAATATAATGAACACGGGCTGATCTGAACAATACTCATTATTTCCTCGGTCATTAGCTTTAACTAAGTTATTAAATTGTTGACAACTATAAGTTTCTTATCTTCTTTCGAACATTTTTAAATCAAATGTTATATTATTAGGAAAAGTTTAGCTAATATTTTTTTTTTTTTCAAAAAATTAAATTTTTGATATATAGATATAACTTTTTCACAATCAATCATTTATGTATCAATACACAACAAGCTAAATGCTTATAAAATCTATCAAAATCAAAAAATATGTTTTACTTATTCAAACTTTCTGTAATTCACATCAACTGAACAAAAAAAAAATTTGTTTTAGATAAAATTTTTAACAAGATTTGTAAAAATCTTTAAATCAGCAGAATTATGGTTCAAAAATAAAATCTTATACTGAGAATTTTATTAAAAGTCAAGTATAAGGTACAAGACCTAGTACCCGATCAAGGAACTAGTACTCGATCGCTGCATGTCCCTATCCAAAAATTCCCATAGAAACCACTCAACTGCGACAAAAACCACATAGAAACCAATACAGTCTATAGGATTCTATAGACTGTATTGGTTTCTATACGCAGTTGAGTGGATTCTATGGGAATTTTTAGTAGGGGTATTAGTATATCTATATTTAGTAAAATTCAGTAAATATAAATATTCAAATACATAATCAGGTACTAGTTTTCCGATTAGGTACTAGATCTTTTAACTTATAAGTACTTTCTTTTTTTAATCCAAGTTAAGAAACATAGTACCCATTCAGGGAACTAATACCCGATTAGAGAACTATAGTAGTATCCGAACAGGGAACTAGTACCCGATCATTCCATATATTGGTATATAAATATTTACTAAATTTTATTAAATATAGATATACAAATACATGAGTGATCGGTTACTAATTCCCTGATCGGGTACTGGGTCTACTACTTTACTATGAAATTGACAAATATTTAAATGATTTGTATATACATTCAAGCAAATAACGTTCATTAACTTTCATTTATAGCTAAACTCTTCCTAACCTATAATTTTATGTTTATCTTGGTTGTAATTATAACCAATCATCAAGAGAATATTAATTCACCGACGAACTATAGAATAAAATTGAACTATTAAAGCTATTGATTGACAAATAAATGAAATACTGCAAACTAAATACAGCAATGTCGATGTGATAAATTATTCGTGTGCGTAGTATATCTTAGTGTTTTTGACTTTTATATATGTGATGTGGTTTTAATTGTTTTTACGAATAATAATTTAATTAAATATTTCTAGATTTCGTATTGGAAAATGTAGTGAATAAAAGAAAGATTGTGAAATGACCTCAAATATTATGTTTTAAAATTAATTGTTTGCTCGATTATCAACGAATTGATTTAATAACAATTTTAAATGTTGTATTATTTTATTTTAAAAAAACGTGTACTTACTATTCTTCATACTACATATATATTTTATACAAAAATCGCTATGAGTGTTTGTATGCAAAGATAAATTGTAGTGAACACGATCTTAGATAGTTTAATAATGAGTGATGTGTGTAAACAGAAAATTTATTGAATAACAAAATATTAAATTATATCTTACTATACGTTATACATAAAGAGAAATTTATTGATAATGTAATGCAATTACTGATAAATATCAGAACTATTTTCCATAACGACAATTATATAAAAAATTTATAATTGAATCAACACAAGAAATATAGATAAAATAAATTCGACATATTTAAATTGTAGTTTTTTGATGTCAATTAATAGTTTACAAATATACAATCCAGTCAAACTTGGAATAAGGTAAGTGACCCCTCTATCGGCCAATTAAGCGTATTTTATTTCTTCGAATTGAGAATTAAAATATAAAAAACCAATTAATGTATAAAACAGTGATAGAACTTTAAAGCTTATACATTTAACTTCAAATTTAAAAAAAATATATGTAAAAATATTTATTAGAAATTAAATAATAAATGAAAATAACTTCAATTCCTGATGTCCCCTCTATCGGCCTGCCTAGACCCCCATTATCGGCCACCTTATAGATAAAATTTTAGCTGATCGAATGAATATAATTTATTTACATCTATTTTAAATATTTATATTTATTTTGAAATATAACTTAATCAATTTGTTTATTTAATTTGACATTAACAAATTAAATTGACTATTTTGCATATAAATGCTGAAAACCACAAAAAAATAAAATTAAGGTGGCCGATAATGCATACAAAGGTAATTTTCTTGTATCTATATTCGGCCACCCTATTTTTATTATAAATTAGGAAAAATCATCTAATTTTTAACTCCTAAAATTACTGTGAAACGAGCTAAAAAGATTACAAAAAAAAATCGGACTTTTATTGTTATTTTTAATTAGTAATAAGTTATTGAAAAAACAAGAAACCTTAACCTACCTGATAAGAAATCATCAGAAATCGCATCTGACGCACTACTATTTTTTTTTTTAATTATAAAATGAATTTTTACAATAATTAAAGTATATTTAATCTAAACTAGATTAATTTTACTTCTTTTTTAAAAACTATTTACGCATGAATACGTACTTATGATGGAAATATATCGATTTTTCGACTAAGTGGCCGATAAAGGGGGCCTGGCCGATAGAGGGGTCACTTACCTTAGATATTTTTTTAGTATCATTTAATAAGTGTGAAAAATTCAAAAATATACCCAAAATATGAGATCTATGTATACTCTCGGTATGAATTTAGTATAATTCTTAAAACACCGAAATCTTATTTTATTAAAACTCAAATTATCGGTATAAATGAATACGCTAGGGTTAAAAATTTTGGGTATAAAAGCGATTATTTTAAAATATTAAATGAATAATAATTGCCAATGAATAGCTTTTAAAAAAATGTACCTGAAGATCGGAACGTTTTTCGCATGACGAAAAAAAAAATCAGAAAGTAAAAAATATACTGGATGATTAAATTTTAAAAATGTTTCGCATATGAATGCTGGTGTGTCAGCAAAAAATCTTAGACCACCCCCAATCTCCGGAAGTACCTCTTAGCAGTCAAATTACATAAATTTTTATCCTTTTCGGTGCGCGAAAAACGTTCCGATCTTCAGGTACATTTATAAAACAGAAATAACATTCAAAAGCATTATTCAGTATTTGAAAGGATTTTATAATATATTCCTTAAAAATTAAAAATTATTTGGCATTAAATAAATCACAGGAATATATTTAATATACTAAATTCAAAATAATCTTATAATCAAATTTTCTTTTGAATATGGTATAGATATTAAAAGTATCTAAAAAAACTTAGAGTTAGAGCTGTCAGCTATAATTGTACATTATCATAACAAATTTCTTTTTATGTAAAACAAATAAATGATCATTTTCTCTTCTCATACCTTCACACGAACTAATAATCAATGAGCATTATTAGTAATACACACCATAACATATTATCCATAAATACAAACGTATTTTCCGCAAAAACTTATCATAAACTAACCGTCTATGTGTCTATGTGCCTGAACCTTTCGTCTTCCATGTACTACGTAGGTGAAGACTTCTCGTACTCAAGTAAGTTTAAACTTGAAGGATACTCATTTGTTAGTATAATCAGATTTTTTTTATCTAAATAAATACAATAAGCTAAGAAAACGTAAATTGAAATCAATCATCGCTAGTAATTTACCATAAATTGCAACATTGAATTACTAATAATAATAACGAATAACTAGGATCGAACATTATTAACGCATTACGCGTTACATACATCCGATATAATTTAGATTTTGCATCATAAATAACAAATACAAAATTATGTTAATTTCTTATTTATGATTGTAAATCTGATATCTTAATTATCGCATACTATTTTGTTGCTCATTATAAAGATTTTCTTATTCATTTTGTGCATTTGTAAACATCCGTATTTTTATGATTCATAGATCATTTCTATAACTTTGAATAAAAAGAACATTCATCAGTAAAATTGATACATTTATTTGCATTACCAAATTTTTAAGTTAGGAGTTGAGAAATGAAAATTGGTAAATTTAAAAAAAAACCTAAATTATGTATAAATTTCACCCAACACCAGCTGCTAAATGTTACTTCGTACTGGTAGTTCATCAGAAAAAGCACAAAAATGCATTCCATTACTTCACTTTACTTATTTATATCTTCCTCTATTTTACTTTTGTTATTCCAAAATTAAATAATTTGATAAATTAATAAATATAAAAAATTACACCATATCTGCAACTACTTTTTCTAATTTAGCATGATTTTTTTTTTCAATTCAAATAATTTTTCATTCTGTCAATTTTATTCTTTCTGTGTAAACAACACGTACACTATTCAATAATGTAGTATTTATTTAATTATAATGTAATTGTAATGTAGATATACTTTTTTTTTTATATTAGTATTTTTCATTTAATGTTCAGCTTATAAATGCAGGTATTAATGCACAAGTATAGTTTAATTTTTTTTATTAAAATGAAAATGAAATGAATCGAATAATTTACAGATTGCAAATTAATTGACTACTTTAAATTAATTAATGAAAGGAAAAGTAAATAATTTAATATGATAGAGATAAAAATGACTTTTCATTTTAATAAAATTTTTTTAAGTATGACGGCATGGCGCATGTAGTAAAAAAAAGGCAGGTTAAAACATTATACTTATATTTTGTACAGTGACAATAATATTGATGAATAGATATGTTAAGTTTTTGTTTTACAAACATAAACAAAAATATAAAAAATTTTTTAGTGCCAAGTCGGTCAGAAGCAATATGTATTAAATTCAATAATATGTATAGAAAACATATATGTAGTACTAACACCTTAAGTGTTATTCAATAAGAGACAAAATATTATCGATAAAATGCATATACCCTAGTTACACGTGTCTGAGCAAGATTCTGGAGTAAGTATCTTGAGCAAGACCCCTAGCTGCTAGTGTCTTTTTCTACGTATGTGTCTTTCGCAAGATCGTGTATCAAGAAACCTATGTCAAGATTTGTGTATGTCTTGCTCATAGTTTCGTACGCAAGAATATTAAAGATATCTTGAACGCGGCATAATGAAAAAATGTCTAACGCATTTCTTGCGCCAGTAACTTACCGCAGGTACTTACGCATGGCTTGCTCAAGATCTGCTCAAGGCCAAGGTCAATTTTGAGCCTTGAGCAGATCTTGAGCAAGCCATGCGCAACTATTTTCAACCATAGTCTTCCTTCAGAAAAGAGTTATAATTTGGTGCGAATTTCTTGCGTAAGGCTTGAAATTTAAATCTGGTCACAAGTATTTGCAAGACACTAGCATCTATCGATTTTCAGAGCAGACTTGCTCAAGAATTGAAAAAGATCGTTATATGGGACATGTTATTCTATACATTTTGTTGAATTTAATACATATTGCTTCTGACTAGGCATTAAAAACTTTTTTATATATTATAATTATGGTCGTTAAAATTATGAAAATAAATAAAAATGTTCGTAGGTTCAAAAATTCAACTGAGAATTTCATGGCATAAAAAAAAATTATTATTGTCATTAAAATATAACATCTAAAACTCGAGTATTATCTATAAACTATATATATTTACAAAGATAGTTCCAGTGAATTTCATCAGATTAACTGAGAAAAATTTTTTTTTTTCATTTTTAATAATTTGACATTTCATGATTATAGTAAATGAGAAAATTGATTTTTAATTCGTTATTTAAAACAAACTTTATAGTTTACATCTCATAGTATCAGTATTGATTGATTTTCAGTCATTTAGTGCCTCGTTCATTGAAGCATGTACAAACAAAGCAAACAATAATATTGAATATCAACTTTTTTTGAGACTTTAATAAAAAAATAATAAATTTCCGTAAAAATAAAAAAGAAAAATGGTTTATTTTTGCCTGGAACTATCTTATATGTAAGTTTAATGCAATAAAACAAACTAGTGTAGAAAATAGATTAGGCCCTAGATACATACTACTTATTAGATAGGGTAGCTAACATGTGTAGTGGTTTGTTACAGACGACCATCATCCTCCCCCCACATTCACTCCGCCAGAACTGCCCAAGATGGTTCACGTGAGAGGTACAGTTATACCTCAGTCAAGTCATGCTACAGTCTCGCAAGCTGCACTCATGTCTATGATAAATTATCGAAAATTATTATAATATCAATTATAATAATTTAACTTTTGATGAATTTATATTGCAATTATAAAAGCTATTTATCTAATTGCAAATCACTGTCATTACACTAACTCACATCACTATTAACTAAATCATTAATAACTTACTTGTCATCACTTGTGTTAATTATCTTAATACCAATCATTTAACAAAATTTTATCATTCTTTTCATTAATTTTATGTTACTTATGTAGATTTACAATTCTTGAATAAAAATTTATTTTACAAGTACACTGTAAAAAATTTTTTGTGTAAAAATGGTCCCCGAGGACTTAACACCGTCTGCTCGGTGTGAATTGACGGTGTAAAATCTATTTGGTGTGAAATATTAAGCGAATTACTTTTGTACTATTGCTCGATAGTATGATCTGTAGCTAAAAATTTTTTATTTTTTAATATTTTAAAATAAAAATTAAATACTCAGTGTTGAAGTAGTCGATATTTTTTAATAAAGAACTTATACATTTACATCATTGGTGGTGTGAACATCCTAATTCACATGGTCCAAAATTTAACACCGATCGCGTGTAACTTTCACACCGGCAGTGTTAAAAATTTTAACACCAAATTATTCACACCACACCGCGGACTCAAAATTTTTTACAGTGTAGCTAAAAGATGAGTTTAAATGCATGCTTTTGATGAAAATAGTTTTAATGTTACAAAACATTGTGTTATTTTTAATATGTTTATTGGTTTAAATGTAGTGCCACATTATTGGGATTAGTTGTTATAGATTTTACTACTATCGTATTCATATAAATATCACGTAGGATTAATCGTAGGTAGAAGGACGTGAATAGCAACAATCGGGATATGATATTGATAAATATTGATCATTTCGTCACTTATTGTCATTTCATCAGCAACTTTTAGAATATGAACAAAATATTATGATTTGTGTTGATAATCCTAAGGCTCCATAAACTAGGAAATATTAAATCATTTCACATCTTACATATTTTCATATATACAATTCTGTTGTCTTAACCATTAAATAGTAACATGATCTTTAACTAATAATAATACAATCATCATATCCTGAGTTGGAAACATTTTCAAAAAGAATAATATTTTGTTCATTATTTATAGTAGCTAATGATCAAATCACAATAGAGTAATAAACCATTCAATATTTATTAATATCAATTTCTAATTGTTTATATTCATATCCATCTCTCTATATAATGTCCTATTATTAATTAGAACAATAAAGTGGGAATCTCTGGCGTAAAACGATTTTTTTTTATAATTGCCTGAGATGGGGTATGCGCGCCTGTGAGCATGAGACTGTAGGTTCATTCGCGAATCACGGGGGGAGTAATATATGTCACACTAAAAGTGATGTGGCACACGTCATAATCGGCCATTTGTGCTTCATTGAATTGCTTTTATACGTACTCAAGTAATTATCGATTAATCGTCCTTTATGAATTTTAGGTGAGATCAGCCGCGAACGAGATGATCCTACTGGTAAGTTATTATGCAGATTAAACCATTATACTTTTGAAATAAATGAATGATGATCCATAATCATAGTAATAATAGCACTGAAAATATTATAATAAGTATAATAATAATATTTGTGTAACTCATGCCGAAGAATACGCCGCTAACTGGCTACCCATATAACAATCTTTTTCAATTCTTAAGCAAGTCTGCTCTGAAAATCGATAGATGCTAGTGTCTTTTTCTGCGTATGTGTCTTGCAGATACTTGTGACCAGATTTAAATAACAAGCCACACTAAAAATTCGCGCCAGATTATAACTCAATTCTGAAGGAAGACTATGGTTGAAAATAGTTGCGCATGGCTTGCTCAAGATCTGCTCAATGCTCAAAATTAACTTTGGCCTTGAGAAGATCTTAAGCAAGCCATGCGTAAGTACCTGCCGTAAGTTACTGGCGCAAAAAATGCGTTAGACACTTTTTCATTGCACCGCGTTCAAGATATCTTTAATATTCTTGCGTACAAAACCATGAGCAAGACATACATAAATCTTGACATAGGTTTCTTGATACACGATCTTGCGAAAGACACATACATAGAAAAAAACACTAGCAGCTAGAGGTTTTGCTCAAAACACTTACTCCAGAATCTTGCTCAAACACGTGTTACTAGGGTAGTCAGCCTGATAAAATTTTATATTAAAATAGACCTCGGATATTGCCCCCACTATCGAAAATTTATGAACTGCGCATGTGTACAGAAAAGTGGGAGAACATTCAGCACCTAAAACATTCAGAGTGGGAGTAAAAACCGATGACACCCGAAGTCTAATCTCTTGTTGGGATGTCAATATGTCAGCTGAATTTTATAACCTAACATATCTCTATTAATTGATACGATACAACACCAAAGTTGACTTTTTTTTTTATTAAGTTAAGTTTTGTTAAATGAAAAGTATAAAACAAAGTATCCAATTCTAAGAGATGAACATTTTTTTAGTAATAAAGTACTTTAGACATTTAACGGCGTGTTTCTTCGTGCATTCATTACATAAACTATTGTAGCATCTAGTGACATCGAGTATAATATCGATTCCACATGATGTATAATATACTAATAAAGTATTATAGTAAAATGTTTTATTGTATAATATTATAGCTATGAGAAATCATCGAAACTCAGTAGGAATGACGACGATAAATTCGACGAAACAAGTGAATAAAGTTAAGCCAAACGTGAATAGAACAACAAACGACAGTTTGTCAAGTCCGAACCAACCTTATAATCAGAGGTATCGTATAGATGGTACCATTACGTCTCACATGATTCATAGACCTATCACTACTTCAATGATTATATAGTTATAATCATATTTCTACATTCATAAATGCGATATTCCCTTTTTTTCTTCAAGTATTAACAGATGAATAATTTAGTTACAATTAATCAGCATCAGTGTAGTAATGAATTTAATATTAATAATGGAACTAAATAATATTATACACCATCACCTTTTAATGGATGCAACAAATTATTTTTTTCCTAAAACCAAAGGCATCACGTAACAGATTTTTATGTATTATTAGCATTTTTTTCTATAAAAAGGAATCCCTCATTTTTAAAATTCGAAAAATCAGTCTTGTGACTTGTAATTTTGAAATTAAATCAGGGCTACTACTTCCATCTTTTCAGTATTTTATAAATTACAGTTTGCTTCACGCTACATTTAATTGTACTATTTTTTTAATCTGATACCTTTCATTCAACAACTAATTCATTACTTCTTGTCATTAAAAATTTTTGGCGTTGGATTAATTAAAATGCAAGTAAAGATGCAAAAAAATTGTAACACAATTATTAAAATAAAATTACATGACAAAACATCGCTATGGTGATAACGAGTTGAAGACCGACGTACGTCACCTTTTGATTGCAGATCACAAGAGGAGTCCGCATACTCTGGCTACCATCTCGCCTACGAAGTCAAAAAGCTCATGTACGCTTATGCTGTTAACATGTCTCACGTATTGTGTTACATAAATATTTTCACATTATTTTAATATATAAATTTCAATCGCTTATATATTTGCACAAAAAAAAAAAAAGGATTTCTTGACGCAATAGTATATTACATACCTAGGGCAGTAAAATAAGAAAAGTCTCAGATCACATGTTTGTCAACTTCGGCCAACAATTACATGTGATCTGAGACTTTTCTTATTTTACTGGCCTATATGTAATATACTATTCATCATGAATTTAAAATGAAAATTTGTTTTTGGGGTAAGAAAAAATTCCTTGGGCCAAAAAATTTTTTCTACTCTTAAGAAAAGTTTTGTTTTCATTTCATAATGAAAATTTTTTCTTGCGACAAGAAATCCTTTTTTTCTGTGTGTGAACTCTCTAAACATGAATAAGTGAAAATGAGTGAATATTCACTAATTCCAAGTGCAAACCGAACCACTAATTTCAAAAAGTCGTTCGGTTGGCATTCAGAATTAGTGAATATTCACTTATTTCACTTATTCATGTTTAGAGAGAAAGATATTTTTTTTTCTCAGTAAAATTAAAAATTAAGATAATAGATATATTCATCCTTGCTCTTTGCTTTTTGCATGTAATATGTTCGTAAGAATATTATGAATATCAACTGATATTCATGGAAAAGTATCATGGATTAATTGTAAGTTAAATAAACAGTTCAATTATAAACCTACAAAAAAATCTAGGAAATAAAAAGAAAACATATTGAATATTTTCATATCTCCCTGGCGGATCCGAATTACGGTATACGGAACAATTACAGTAAAATACCGTAAATATGTTGCGGTATATTATGGTATTTTACGGTAAAGGTACAGTTAATTCACCGCACATTTGCATCAGCAATCCTGCGGTGTTTTACGATAAAAGTGCAGTATTTTACCGCAAACCCAGAATTACTGCAAAATTACGGCATTTTACCGTAAAGTGAAGTATTTTACCGTGTTACCGTAAAATACTGCATTTTGTCATAATTTACCGTATTCTACCATAATTTGTGGCAAATTTGCAGTCGAATTGTACCGTAATTTGGATCCACTAGAGCTTTATGTTAAAAATAATAATAATATCCACCCTGGAAAATTTTTGTTCAAGTCGAATAGTTTTTTATTTCTAGCATGAGTAACAACTAAATCTCTTTATAAAGTCTTATGATTAGTGATATTATTCTATGATCAACACAATTTCACGAGACATTGTACTTTTTCATAAAGATTAATTCCATGAAACGATTCCTTCATTAACGCTTCGAAATATTAAAAATATGAAACTCTGAAGCATGATTTTAGAATAATTTAAATTCAATTTTTATAAATGACCTTGATTACAAAAATATTTTACAGGCCAACGAGTAGAGGCTCAGGAGGTACAAATGTCAACAATAACGGCGGCCTTCAGATCGGAATCGCCGACGACCAGGCCAAGGACTTTGATTTCGAGAAAACAGAAATGAAATACGACTCAACAGGGATGTTTCACTGGAGTCCTTCACGCAATCTTGAAGACTGTATACTTGACCGAAATCAGGCGGCAATGACAGTACTTAATGGTCACGTGGTAGTTTGTCTATTTGCTGATCCTGATTCACCTTTAATAGGACTAAGAAACCTGGTTATGCCATTACGAGCTTCCAATTTCCATTACCACGAGCTTAAACATGTAGTAATAGTTGGGTCTGTTGACTATATAAGACGCGAGTGGAAGATGTTACAAAATTTACCAAAAATATCTGTACTCAATGTACGTATCGTAAACAAATAATAGTTATTTTGTTTTTTTAGTTTATTTGTAAATAACTCAAGTATACTTTCGTTGCTAATACTATTTTATTCAACACATGCACGGTTATCTTTTCTATCATGACTGTTTAGTGAACCCTATCAACACAGTAAAAATTATCGTGTTAAAATTAACACAATCTGTTGTGTATTAGAAACGGCTGGTATACCAAAGTCATTTTTTACTATCAAAAAATCCTGCACATTACGATTTTTCTTTACTTTTTAATGTTTAATAATCTGAGTGGAAGAATAAAAATAAATTAAAATTGTAAAACCAATAAATTTTGGTAGTACTATAAAATTAATTTGGATATTTATTTTCAGGGATCACCATTGAGTAGAGCAGATTTACGTGCCGTGAATGTAAATCTTTGCGACATGTGTTGCATCCTGTCGGCAAAAGTGCCTAGCAATGACGATCCAACCCTCGCCGACAAAGAGGCAATACTTGCGTCCTTGAACATTAAAGCGATGACGTTTGACGATACAATAGGAGTATTAAGTCAAGGTGGGCAGTTTAAATTTTATATGAAAATTATAAAACAATTGATTTCTTGTATGCAATGTAAATCTATTTTTTCACACCATAACCTCCTCGACCCTGACACCCCGTATAGGGGAAAATTTTGCCGGCATTGGCAGCTAGCAGCTGTTTGCTAAACCATAAAAATAATTATTGCTACAACTTTAAAATAGATGGCTTTAAAAACTATAAATTGGAAAAAATATAAAATATGTTTTTTTACTTCTTAAAAGGTCTATAAGTATACTTATAAAAAATTATACAAGTAGCAAACAAAATGATGCTTCGGGACTGAGGAGAATAAAAGTAGTAACTACACACTAAAGCGGTTCTTGAGGGATTGCATCTAGTCACATGACAGAATAATGGGCATTTCCAAAAATTTTTATTTTAACTTTGTGGTTTAAGTGATACCTGAATACTATCGTGAACGTACTGGAAAAACGCATTGTTTTCTTTGCCGTTTACTGCACGTTTCTATTGCATTTCAATCACATTTTTACGGGGTTTTTACAATTTTCCCACAGTGGTTTCACAGTTACGTTTACAGTTTGTTAAATTTCATAAAATTCTATAAGATACCGTAAATGTAGACTAGGGTGGCCCAAAAAACCGACTATTTTTTTTTTTCGATCTCGCACGATAATTTGTTGGTTTATGATGTTTTAAGAAGCCCCTCCAAGAATCAGCTTGATAAAAAATTTTCAAGAGGTCGCTCACGAATTTTGAAAATATTAAAAATGATCGAAATTCGACTTTTTTATTTCAAATTTTTTTCTTTTTCGTGGCAGTAATAGTTTATATGTGTGAAATCATGACTACGCTGAAAATTTAAGCCCAAAATTTAAATACTTAAACCTCGCTCAAGAATTTTGAATGTTTCCGAGTGTTGTCTTTTGGACGTTTTCGAGCGACCCTTGAATATTAATAATAAAGCTTCTCGATTTTTTCACCATCAATTTGCATGACAATGAACGAAAATATAACCCGAGAAATAGAAATAATAAGTTATTTACATACTTTTTTATTTTTTAATTCAATTTGTAGGTTTTATCGCTTATTCAAAACTTACCAAATTTTATTGTTTAAGACTGTCCTGTATGTTTTTGGTTATGCAAAAGTTATATTTTACTGAAATGACAATAATTGAGTTATAAAAAAAATACAAAAACTAATTCAAACTATTAGTTACATATTATCAGTTAATATTCGAAATTCTTGAGCGCCGTTTACATATTCATATTTTGGGCTGAAATTTTCAGCATAGTCATGAGTTTACAAATATAAACTATTGCTGCCACGAGAAAGAAAAAATTTAGAAATAAAAAATCCGAACTTCAATCATTTTTGATATTTTCAAAATTCGTGAGCGACCTCTTGAAAATTTTTTATCGAGCTGATCTTTTGAGAGATTTCTTAAAACATCGTAAGCCAACAAATTTTCATGCGAGATCGAAAAAAAAAAAATAGCTGGTTTTTTTGCGCCACCCTAATGTAGACATTATATCAGTTATCGAGTACTAGTTCTCTGATCGGGTACTTGACCCTTTACCTTAGAGGCGGAATAGTTATGATAAGGCAAAATCCAAAACTTTCGTTGGGACGACTATAACCTGTCGAGTCATTGATGTATATTATTTTTAAATAAAAATAAAATATCTAATGATAGATATTGTTCAAGACCATTTTCCAATCAATCATTGAGAAATGTTCCAAAAGTCACACAAATCAGCATTTTAGCGAAGCCTCTTCAAGAACCATTTTTAGGGCAAGCTAATAAAGTAACACCATATCGTATTTTATATTTCGAAAATTGTAAGTCATTGAAAAAAATTTTTCAGTCGGAAGTCCTATAGTACTGCAGCGACGAGGATCAGTTTACGGAGCTAATGTGCCGATGATCACAGGTTAATTGAAATAATAAAATCGTTATTTTAATTATTTATGTTTTGAAAAGTTTGTTGATGGGCAATTCATATTTCCAGAACTTGTAAATGATAGTAATGTTCAATTCCTTGATCAAGATGACGACGATGACCCCGATACAGAACTCTACCTCACACAGCCGTTTGCCTGTGGCACTGCCTTTGCTGTCAGCGTATTAGACTCGCTCATGTCAACGGTTATACTTTTATATTTTTATATTTAAAATAAAAATTATTACAAATATTTATTATATATGGATTAAAAAATCATCCTAATGATTTAATTACAGACTTACTTTAATCAGAACGCACTGACTTTAATCCGGTCGTTGATAACCGGTGGAGCTACACCTGAATTAGAATTGATTCTTGCTGAAGGTGCAGGATTAAGAGGTGGATATAGGTAAGTCAATTGATTATTGATGAATTAATCATTAAACATGTTCAAAAATTGAGTTTTCTCTGCTGATATTTGACTAATAATCATTGCGATGATCGACTATTGTATTTAACAGTACTACGGATAGTTTGGCTAACCGAGACCGCTGTCGAGTTGGTCAGATCTCGCTTTTCGATGGACCATTGGCTCAGTATGGCGAAGGAGGCAAGTACGGTGACCTATTCGTCGCTGCATTAAAATCGTATGGAATGCTGTGCATTGGATTGTACAGGTACAGGTACCGGAATTTTTTTTTCTTCAATAGTGTTGATCAGATTAATCAGAGTAACAACTTTTTTTTATAAAACTTTCGTCTTTAGTTATGTTTTATTATGATTGCTTGAAAAAAGTAGTCTTATGGTTTGATATGCTATGAAATGATACACCACAAATAATTTACCATGCTCATCAATAGTTTTTTAGTAACTAACTGTGTTCAGGAATAGTATAATGATAGTATAAAAATAAATCTAGTTGCAACATAGTTTTTTGATTTATAAAAAGACGGGTGAAAACTCGCTTCGAGCCATTGATGAGACATATTTGGCACATTGTCCTTAGCTACTATAAAACCAACTCAAAACTACCCTGTTCGATTCGCGTAATACTGTACCATTTTATGCACTGACGGTTACTTCGAAATTAGTACTGTCGGTCCCAGTAATACGCATATCTAACTTTATAAAAATGAATTATTGAAATTCACTGCGAATTAATGAATATGCACTGGAAGCCAGCTATAAGTTGATGGTTTACCACTGGTTGGATTAGTGGTATACTTATAGCTGAATAAATAGTGACTATCCACTGATTCGCAGTGAATTTCACTAAATCATTTTTAGAGGGAATAGAATTAATTGCTTGTATGAACTTGAAAATTCATTAAATATTCGAAGCAACCTTTCTAGATGTACCATTTCATCTAAGACCAAGCTAGTTCTTAGATAGCGTTAAATAATGTTATCATGCTAAGTAATGCATTCTGTAGATTTATAAGACTTTCTGTGTATGTCAGCTGCGATATTTATTTTCAATAGTTATTGTTATGCTTCTTTTTTAAACTTCCCCCTAAGAAAATCAAAGATTTTTGAAAAATTCGGAAAGTTATTGTTTTTGTTGCTTCTAGCTTGCATACAATACGTGTATAATATTTAAACCAATTAGTTACTCTGTTATAGAGTTTATTAGGGGTTTATTGTATTACAAATTAATAAATTAATTTATAAGCAATAATTGTAGAAGAGTATTTCATAAAATTGGTTTCTTAAACATAATTTTTTAACAGCCCTAGCGGGTTCGCTCTCACGGTTAAAAAAAACGGTAAAAGAATAATAAGTAATTCAAAAAATTAAAAAAAAAAAAATATGAATGAGCATCTTATTGTGCTTAATATGTAAAATTTTCGCCGAATGGGAAGGGGTTACCGAAAAACGGAGCTGACTTGTCGTGAAATGTCCCATAGATTAACTGCGCCTACACTGATATCACGATTATTTTGATTCATAATTATTAATCACATACGAATGCGCAATTATTCGGTTGCTTAAAAAAACACCATTTTCTTTTTCCACGCCGCAGATATATATGTTTGAAATATTTTATATGCTCGTCGCCTTGAATGTGTTATAATGTGGAGTTTAAAAATCTAGATTAATATTTCTTCATTGTAATTTTAGGTTTCGAGATACGAGTTCATCGGCTGACGCTTCTTCAAAACGATATGTTATAACTAATCCACCTGATGACTTCACATTATTACCTACTGATCAGGTATTGATAAAAAAACATCAAAATAGTTGATCGATTGTTATTAATGACTAACTACTTGTATCAACAATTTTTGCTGTATAAATATCTATATATATATGGCACTTTGTATTGTTATATATATATATTAGTGATGCTTAAAAAGATGATTTTTCAAATTTATCACGATCACTATATCAAATGGTTCCCATTAAAAAAAAAAAATTCTCTTAAAGTTTGAGCTCTTAACTCTAACGGGAACACGTGCAGCAATTTTTTTTTTTTATGTTTTGACTTTGTGTCTTCTCAAAAAATATACAATGCTTTCAATCGATATCTGAAATCGGTATATCTATGCGACTAATCATATCATGTCTCATTTTAACATTTAATAAATATAATATATAAATTGAATTTTTTTTAATATTTGCTTAAATAGATTAATCATCTTTAAGTTTTTGTTTGTTTTAAGGAATAAAAAATGAACAAAAAGTTTAAAGTTTTGTGTATTGTAATGTCAAATAGTTATTTATTTACAATTTTCTGACTACAATAGATTATTACTAAAATACTTCTATTCATAAATAAATATAATGAACTTAAAAAATCCAAAAAAAAAAATTTTTGCGGGACGTTAGAATTAAGAGCTCAAACTTCAAGAGATTTTTTGTTTCGTAGTTGGAACCATTTAAGAGGTAATCGTAATTAATTAAAAAAATTATCCTTTTAGGGACCACTCTAATGTGTGTGTGTGTGTGTGTGTGTGTGTGTGTGTGTGTGATTTTTTGTTTTTTTTTAAATAAATAAAAAGTCATCCACTCCACATTCACTCCGCAAATTTTTTACAGTATATAATTTAAAATACACGGCAAGATAATAACTCTAGTCTTTACTTCTTTATTCGAAAATATCTCTATACTAAATAGGTCTATTCCATAATAAATCTATACGTAACTAACACTATTCCAAAAAAACTTTCTTCTTAAATATTTACATTCTTAAAAAATACTTATTCTTAATTTTTTCAATTCTTATATATCTTTATTCTTAAATAACTGTATTCGTCAATTTCATCATTCTTAAAATTTCTCTATTTCTAAATATCTCTATTCCTTAATATCTTTCTTACACATAGCAAATATACATAAATATAAAAATATATTGATATTAATGATTGTTTTCGCAGGTTTTCGTGTTAATGCAGTTCGACCCTGGTCTCGAATACAAACCGAACAGAGGAGCTCGTGGAAAAGATGACGCTTCCTGACTGTTGCTGTGTAGCGCCCTCACTGATGGACCGTATTCTTACATCTAAATCGATGTAAAGAACTGTCAAGCAACATTTATCATTTCTCGACCATCTCTAATCTTTATCTCAAGTGAACTACAGACATTAATAAATTAATCAATTATAAATAAAAAATTCCAACAAAATACATTAGTAGTTAAGATCCAACTCAAAATAAAATATCACACGCGTTGAAATTTAGTTTTGAGTTAGCATTAACTATTAATTTATTTTATAATTACAAAAATGGTAAAGACTGAAGATTAATGATCGGGAAATGATACTATGAAATATTCTATCCTGAGGGCTGCTACACTTCAAAAGTAGTTAAATTAAACGTTTTAAATTATACTCACTATGGAAATTGCTCATTAATCATCAACTGACAAAGTATTTAAACAGAAAATATGTACGTTTGAAAGGCACAAACTCTTTTTATCTGGAATTACGTCCACTCATAAAAACACTTTTTTGCATAATATCCTGACAATCGAAAAATAAATTACTCTAATTGGGCGTAATGATCCCTACTAGCTGATTCATTATAAAAATCTTAAGTAATGAAATGTCATCACAGAAATAGTAAATCAAAAATATATAAAAAATTATAGGCCTCGATGAAAGTGTTTACGTGTAAAAATCCACCAGTGATTATATTTTAGTCTCAAGTGATAAAATCGAAGTAATTAAATAAACATAATAAATTAATACATTTAATAAATTCTTCACAATTAACTTTGAACATTTTCACGAAGAGAAGATTTAACATCTCTTTGAATAAAATGGTAACTGTGAATATTAAATTAACAACAAAATGAATAACCACGAATTGAAATATTTAATCGGCATTGCAAAGTGCGGGTCGTATTTTTACCTCGTGTGTCTTGTTTGCGACTGACGAAAATTATTATAATAATAGATAAATATTTAAAATCATTATAATTTTATTGAACATTTAAAAAATTACACAAGAGCCTATGAGTCTCTGCGTATTAACACTAATTAAATTTATTAGCATAACAACGTAAATCGTAATTTCATAAAAACTATAGTAATATTTAATAACAGAAATAGAAATAAAAAAAAACCCTTTTCCACAATGATGCGTAAGTTAAATCGGTTATAATTATAATTGTACATGTCGTAAAACCATACGTAATAATAATTATGATATATAGGCGTATATAAACACTTTTTCTGTCTCTTTTATATATTTTTGTGAAACTCACGTGTATATATGCGGACATAATATTATATAAGTATAATTTTCAACATATAAATATATAAATAATTAAATTTAAATAATTTGATATGTAAAACACAGAGGGTGCGTACACATGTTGTACAATTACATTATTTAGGGAACTCTAAAAAACACATGATATTTTTGATCGAAAAAGTATAATGAGTTTAAATTTGAAAACATAATGAGTGTTATAAAAATTGAGTGTAAATTATGAGTGATGGCTATCAGCTGTTCACTCAATCGAAGATAAAAAATTGAGTTGTGTGAAAGAATTTAAAAATTATATAATGCATTGAAAGTATGAAGAAAGAAGAAATTAAGTAACGTAAATTAATGAAGGAAGAAACATTAAATATGTGAGGTTATGAGAAGAATTGAATAAACTAGCTGTGGTTAATTCTGCCATGTTCGTATATTACATGTAGCTATAATACCGTTTGTAACTGCTGCCGCTGCTGTTACAGCTGCTACTGCTGCTGTTGCAAATATTCACGTGCACTGTTCACTGCCACTGCAGTACGAGTTATGTATATGTATGTATGTATATAAATATTGGTTGTCCCTACTTGAGGTATTTTCTAATTTTTATGATATCCGCACGCAGACTATTTGGAATTTAAAAAAAAATATTCAAAAATGTTCGGGTCTCTTATTTCGATTTGAAATTTACCTCTACGATGTGAATTTGCAATGGAAATAGCATTAAATTTTTGGCACTGAAGAATAGATCTTTTATTGTGACTGATGTAAGAGTTTAAAAAATTTGAAACAATACATTGTAAAAAAACGGAAGTGAATTCGGAGTGGTCTGGATTTTATTTCAATCCATATTCAATCTAATTCGGAGTTTTAATACTAGAATAAACTCCCCTTCGAAGTGAATTTGATTCCGAGGGAATTAAATACATAAATAATCATTTGTTTCGCAATCACTCCGGATTTACTCCGCAAATTTTTTCAGTATAGACATTAGACTCATGACTGTACTCTTAAAAATTTTTTTAATTTTTGGTTACTATAATTTTGAAGTTGTATTTTGAAAAATTTTTTCTTTCCATTTTCCAAACGTAAAGTTGGGGACTCCCATATCAATTACTGTCTCAATGCCATGGAGTTTACTCATCTTAAATTATGTATATTATTTCTATGTCACACTAAAAAGTTGCGAAAAGTTCATTGACAATTCTACTGCTTCTACTTAACTGTGAAATCGAATTATTATAAAAAAAATCCAATAAAAAATTTTTGTCATTGCCGTCCGTTAGTCGGTAGTAAATAAAAAAAAAATGTGTCAGCGAAATAACTGTGAAAGACTTAATATCAGCGCTAAATGTGCGTAACTAAAGCACACTCAATGCTTCGCATCTGAGGTGCGCAATTTTATGAGCTCAATAAAGTTAGGTTAGCTTATTCGAATTTTATTCATTCTCATAAACTTTTTTTCCGAGTTAGTATAACAGTTAAAATTTTTTTATGTCCTTAAAATGGAATACGCGTTTCGACATTTTATTACCCTAGCAGATTTGGTTTACCGTTTTTGCAGTAATATGCGACATTTTACCTTCAAATATTTTATTTTATCGTAGCAGGCGGTTATGTCGTCATGTGCAGACTAGATTTGAAATAAACAAGGGTTTTTTTTTATTAGTTGATGCGTCACAATGACATCTAAATAATGAGTAAAATGAGCAGATTTGCCGATAGTAAAAATCGTAAGAGTCGTTAATGGATTGCACACTTGAAATTTTTAAATAAATATTTTTTTTTGTTCCTGCAGAATTTTATTCGTCATACTTTCAAAAATTATTTTTAAAAAGACAGTAGTAGATTAACTACCGACAACAATTTTTCAAAAATATCGATAATGATATGATACGATAATGGATAATTATATGATAAAAAGATTATTAAACTGTGTTTTAAAAAAAAACAAGATTGTCTTCAACTTACCACACTCATTCGTAATTGTAAATATTCTGTTTCAGTCATTAAATAATAATATAATCATGTTTAATAATTTATTATTGATTTATAAAAAGATTCAAGACAAAATTTGAAAAAATAATTTTTTATCAAGCTGCAATACCAAAAAGATAACAAGTAAAATCTATAAAACTTTCGGGAAATAGCTGGAATGACGAGCATACAGTCTACATAATTGTTCATTTTTTTGCTGCTATTTCAGCCTAAATAAAAAACATTTTTCTACGCCAAAAATGTTATTGAAATGGTAGACTTATATCACAAAGAGGCACAGATTATAATTAATATAGAATCCTACGACTTAAAAATATTCTTAGGAAGAACTAGTAGAGATATATGCCTGTTGCAATACATGAAGAAATTCTATGTCATCTTATCGAGTAGTGTTGAAAATATTATTAATCGGGGTTAGTATTTTGCAAAGGTGTAAAAGTTTTTTGTCAGGTTGCTTAAAATATGATCGGCTTATTATGGGGTCGGGCGTAAAGATAATCAATGCCGGTTCAATTATTCTTACCCTGATTAAACAACTGAATTCGATCGAATTAAACAGAATTAAATTTTTAATTCTATTTAATTCAGATAAATTCTGTTAATTCGGTACCTACCTAAAAAATGAATTCTGTCTAATTCGGCAGGAAAACCAAAATTTGTCCAAATTAAAACGAATTCAAATAATTCTATTCGGTTAAATTCTGATTAATTCGAAAATAATTCTCCAATTTCTGGTTCTGAATCCGAATTAAACTGAATTAAAACGAATTTGAAATTTTTAAATCGGTTTTATTCTGTTTAATTCAAATTCAAATTTTCAATTCAGTTGAATTCTGTTTTGCAGAATTCGACAGAATATAACAGAATTAAAATTTTTAATTCGGTCGAATTCAGTTGTTTAATCAGGGAGTCCACATGCAAAATTACGAAAATCATCAGTAAATTTAAAAAAAGGGAGTGATAGTTTATTGCTCAGAAACTTGACTTCAAGTCAACTTCACGCCGAGAATTTTTTAGTAAAAATTACCCACAAAGTTTGATACTGCACACATGTAGTAAATATCAAAATTTTTCCATGCACATTGTAAAATATACTACTCGATAGCATGTAAATGAAGTGCAATTTCTACTAACAACAGTCAAAATTTAATTACTGATTAGATGTCTTTACAGCACCAAATCTTATCGGTAATTTTTACTTAAAAATTATCTGCGTGTTGGAAAAAGATGCTTTAAAAAAAAGAAAATTTTCATATAAATTTTAACTCTTGGAATTCTAGCCTAAATAGTAAGTTAAGAGATCTGATTTAATATGAATCTGTGAGCTTCAAAATTAGAAAATACCTCAAGTAAGGACTTAGCCTATATATGTATATATATATCGAGAATATAAATATTGTGATGTTTACTTTAACTTTCAAAAATTCTACCTTCAACACAATGATTTGCGTAAAATTAAATAGCTTAAACGAAGCTTTAAGCATGGTCATATAATTGAGAATTGCTTATATTTTTGTATAAGACTACATTGTAAAAAAAAACCGGGGTAAGTCCAGGCAGTGTTGGTGTTAAAATTTTCGGTATTAAATTTCAACACCGAAAGCGGTATTAAAATAACACCGCCAGAGGTGTAAATATTTTTGATTGGTGTTAAAAAAATTTCCGGGTGTTAAAAATATTTAACTTTGTGACTTTTTACTTACACGATCACTGCAGGTAAACAGTGTTCTTATTAATTAATTAAATTATTAGTGATTTCTATAAGTGGAATTTTTTTTACACCGATTTAACACGGGTATTTTAACACCGCCTACAACGGTGTTATTTCATTTTAACACCACGTAGTGTTAAATTGAGTCCATTTTTAACACCGCTCTTTTTGCAATGTAGAAATTATTTATCTTCTCTTTAATTTATTGTCATAATATGGAATTTTCTTGTAGTTTTTTTTTCAATCCAATATCATAAGTTCAGAAGAAATTTTGAAAGTTAAGGAAAAAAATGCTATCCCGAGTATATAAATATTTCTATTTATACCATTATATGGCCACTTAAATGATAATAATGGTAACGATGTGAGATTTATGTGAGAATTGTTTGAGCTAACAGTATTTATTGTGTGAATCATAAGAAGAAATATTAATAAGTATGATTTTCTACTATGAAATAAATTTTAAAAAATTATAATTGAACAAATAATCATGTGTATTATTAATTGTATTCGAATCTTATGGCCGCTTAGGAAATTTAAACGAAATGTAATGAATGTTTGGAATTTAATCCTGAGTTAAGATAAAGTGTTTCGACTTAAATTTTTATTTTAGAAAAAATGACACATGTGACGATCCCCTCGAGAAATTAAACTTGAACATAAATTATTATAAGAACTACATAATTATTATAATTAAGTAATTTAATAGTTAATGGACAGGTTTTTATTACCTCGCCTCGAGGGGACATATCAAAATTCAAATATTAAATTAATGCGTTCATTCGAAAAAAATTTTACGTAAAAAAAAAATGTCAAACGCCTTGTGTAAAGTTGTAGAGTAACCGTAATCTTGTATAATTGTGAACCAATCGAGTTTCGTTTTATCCTGCATAATTTTTTTTACCCATGAAAAAACACATAAATTAAATAAGTGCACAAACATTCTAATAACTTATATTATAATTTTTATCGTAAACGTAAATATAAGAAATTGATAAGAGAGATTTTTTACAAAGTAAATTATATCAATTTGAATTTAAATTTAAAAATTTTGATGAAAATTATAATTTGTTTGTTATTTGTAAAGTTGATGTGGTTCGCACGTATCATAAAAAAAATTATTCGCGCACTCTTTTTAATAATGAAATCATGCACTGGTCAAATTTATTTATTCCTAAAAAATTAAAGAAATCATTGATTAGAAATTATATTAATTGTAACAAATTTATCGTGTTATGAGTGCATCTTATATTGTGTAATCTGTGTGCGTGTATGAGTATGCGTGAAAAAAGTCTGAGCCTGATATAAAAAAATATGATAAAAAAAAAAAAAATTAAGATATTAATTAAATTTACGATGAAGGCTGGATATAACTAATAATAATCGATCAATCTCAATGTTATTCGGGATTGACATAGATGTATAAAAAAAAAAGTTGGAACGCAGAGCGTTCGCCATTTTCAATGCCTCATTGACCTCATCTAATGCTTTTTTATCTGTAAATTTACAATTTGTGTACCAATGAGGAACGTTGTTTAATCATGTTGTTGATGTTATTGTTAAAGAATGAGATTCAATATTGTACATAACTATATATTAATTATAATTGATAATATAAATAATAATTATATACATATAAAATTTAAAAAAAAAACCTGATACACCTTTCTGTCCCGTGCTTCAGGTTCTATTGGCATCCGTATGGAATAAGTTAAAAAAAATTCCTTTATTGAAAAAAATTTTTTATGCTATTCTATTAATAAATCAGATGCTATTTTTAATTTTGTCAAAATAAATCCGTTTATAAGTCAAACATTTCTAAAGTTTCAGCTGTTGATTTTAGGCAATGATCTATTGCTTATTTGATGATGCGCAAACTATTTACTTTAATTTTACATACTTCTTATATATTTGATTTCAATTTTATATAGTCGAGTTAAACTTACAGTAGGGCATTTTCTTGTAGAAATAAAAAAAATTTTAAATAGTGAGTCATGAAAAAAAATATCAATAGCCATGACTAGTTATTGTACAGGAAAATTGAATTTCTGATGCAAAAAAATATTTCAAGTGCTTGAGTGTCTAAAGTTAATAGCTGAAATGTTATTATTAATGATCTTTCTCTTAGTACTATTCTAAAAATATAAGATATTAAAATAACAAGGAAAATATTATTTCTGTAGATAAATATAAAAACAATGAATAACTTTTTTTCTTATAAGTTTAGTATAAAAATTATAGAACCTCAAAAGTCTCGTGTAATGTGATTTCTATGTGAATGAAGAAAAAACCACTAAAATAGGATTTATTTTATATAGTAAAGCTTTTAACATTCCATTGATAGTTTGAAACTCATAAAAACCTTCTTTGTCTACATGATAAGAGATCCAGTACCCGATCGCTCATGTATTTGCATATCTATATTTACTAATTTTTACTAAATATAAATATACAAATACATCTCTGGTGAAAATTTTTCGGAATTTTTTCTGAAAAAGTCTTTACAACTTTAGAACTGAGTTTTTCAGAGAAAATTCCGAAAAGTTTCCACAAGGGATGTGATCGAATACTAGGTCTTTTAACTTGTAATTAATAAGTACTATTTTTTAAATCATAGGTAAAAGATCTAGTACCCGACCAGAGAACTAGTACTCGATCACTTAATTCCTTGTATATCTACACTGTAAAAAAGAACCGGAGTAAGTCTAGACTCACTAACTTATGATAAGAAAATTTTTTTTATTCTATTATGAGCTACCGTTTTCCCTGACAACTTGTCTATTATCCGCAAAGACTAAGGACCAAAAAATTTTTCTGACAGTATTTTCTACTACTTTGCTCTGGGAGAGTCGTGAAAATAATGTGAGATGATAATAAGCAGGTAGTGTAAAAAAGAAGTGACCAATCGACACACAGAGAAGATGCCCATACTTTTCTGAGACTTTCCATCGACTTTTCATGGAGATGATCAGTAACATATAGCTGTGATGGTTCTGAGAGCAAACTATTTTTTCCTAGCAGAGTTTTTCATCGTTTTAAACTGAGAAATTTAAAAGAAATTGAACATTTGACATACGGACGCGATGCCTAGAGACTTGTGTCTGTGAATGATCCAGGATTCAAAAACTTTTTTCGCTGGGCTTCTAGAATATAGGATGCATTCCGAAATGCGCTACAAGCAGCTATAGCGTAGCGCATTTCGGAATGCACCTTTATTAATTATTCTTATTACTTGCGTGGTAAATTTAAATATTTAAAAAACAAATAATTAGAAATTGGAGAAAACTTAAAATTGTACGTTAAAATAAAATGGCGGCAAAATATGATAGAAAAATATTTAAAAATTAGAAAAAAAACACGCAAGTGTTTGAACAAACCTTGGCGGGGAAATAATATGCAGAAGGGTGTCCTAATACACTTGGAGATTTAATTTAAATTGCTCCAAGTGCATTGCAGCTAAAAAAAACTTCACTTAACTGCTATTTCCCACCAGAGGATGCCAGATGATTTTGTTCAGGAACTTGGAAGTTATCAGCATCAGTAATTCGCAACACTTTACACTAGCACTGAACACTCAACACTTAACGACACCAAAGACACTGCACAATTTAAATTTTACAAACACTGCACATTTTAATTAAACAATTACTATGAGCAATAAATTTTATGGATAATTCCGCGAATTAACTGCAATACTGTGTTTCAATTTAAACGTAAAGAAAGATCTGGACTACTACTGCCGTTGTCGATGATACTGACTGACGTTATTGGATCGCCAGTTGATACAAAGCAATCGATTTTGCGATTCTCTCGCCCCCCACTCTAACAAGAATTTGAACGTTGAGTACAGCAATGCGTAGTTGCGTCATTTTGGCGCGAAATTTCAAAAATGAAATTTAATAATTTTATTAAAATTTATTTGTGTCAATAATTATATTAATTACACTAAAAGACTTATTACTTTCGTGGTAAATTTAAATTTTTGAAAAATAACGTATTAGAAATGGGTCAAAAAATAAAAATTGTAAATCAAAATAAAATGGCGGCAGAATATGAAAGAAATATTTAAAATATTTAAAACAAAAACACGCATTTGAGAATTTACTCACAGTAAAGTAATTCAAAGAATTATTTAAAAATTAATTTAATTCGATAAAGGAAAATTTAGTGCCAAAAATTAAAATCGGGGGTACGCACGCGTATTACATAATTAAATATTTCTAAAATGGACGTGTTCGCTGGCATTTTTTTTTTTGGCGCAGGCACTATAAATTTTAATCTGCGCATGTTCAAAAAGAAAGGTGGCTATTATTAACTTCCCGCTCTGAAAAATTGCAAATTTTCAAAAAAAGGGAATTATTGATTTCGATCCGATTTTCGAAATTCGAGTTTTCATCAGATGTCGAGATTTTGAGGTCCTAGGTAGCTATTCTATTTCCGAATGGACGTGTGTGTGTGTAAACTTTTTTTGTTCGACGATATCTTTGGAACGAATCAACCGATTTGAACGTTCTTGATGGCAATCGAAAGGGCTCACGAAGACCTAAAATTGATTATATTTTGGAGTCGACAATTTAATAAAAATTAAATTGTTTTTTTTGGTTTTTTGCGTATAACTCATAAACCACTCGCCCGATTCACCTCAAAATGTTAACAATCCTAACGAAACGATTCGAGACGATTTGCAATGTTGAATGCCCATATGAGAAGGGTGATCCAAAAGTATTCAAATTTCTCAAAACCATTAAAAAGTATTTGAAATTATTTTTTTCTAATTGTTTTAAATCGTTTCTTTTAATAAGGGTGACAAAACTTGATTTTCTATGGATTTTCTTAGACAGTAACAAGCTCTCATTTTCTATAGACTTTCTAAGTATAGGAATTCTTTAAAAATTCTTAGAAATTCTTGAACCCAACATTTTCTTTTTGAAGATTTACGGTCAGTAAGTAAGTAAGAAAGTAAATTTGTATCATCGGGAATCTGGATATTGTGGATCTGGATTATCAATACATCTGCCTCATTGAGATCTGTGTGATAGACATCCACCCATTTATCTGTTTACTCACAAATATTAATAAAAATATGTCTGCTGAATTGCATTTCGTGAAGAGAATTTATTTGGATCCCGAGTCTAGTGAATATCCTATTTGGATTTCAAAAGGAACACAAGAAAAAATACAATCGGGTAAATTGCATACCAAATTTTTTCTGTACAGATACTTTTCACGAAATGCGATTCAGCAGACATATTTTTATTAATATTTTTAAACTAATAATACTATAGGTTAATTTTGAAGTCAGATATAACACATTGTGAGTAAGTAAATAAAGTCCTCCCAGAGAGTAAATCGCCGTCGGGAATTGTCGGAAATTTTCGGTTTGTAGTGTTAATGTGTAGTAACGGCGTGAAATTAGACTTGTTTTTCCATAGTGGAGGTAAAAACCGACGGCGACTTACTCTCTGGGAGGACTTTAAATAAATAAATAATAGCCAACATTTTTTTGAGCATGCGCAGATTAAAATTAAGAGCGCCTGCGCCAAAAAAAAGTGCTAGCGAACACGGCCAATAAAAAAAAAACTTTGTATCTTTTGCGCATGTGCCCAGTGCTGCCAGAACGTGCGATATTTTTACCCCTTCCAGAACGCCGTGCGCGCGATGCAACACGCAATCATGTCTATCGGTGTGTCGGGAAACCGAAAGAAGACGAGAGAAACCGAGCGCTGTAGACAAACGGAGGAGAAATGTTTCTCCAACCATGCGTCGTTTCGTACCCGCTTAGAGTTGCGTGTTCAAATCCGCACTCGAATTTGATTTTTTTTTTTTTTTATTATTTTTTAACGTAATAAATTTTTAAATATTTACTTGTTCAAATTTTTTAATTAATTAATAATTAAAAATTTTTTGAACAAATTTAAATGGCTGTAAAATGGATAAATAAATATTAAAACATAATCCTCTCATTGTACTTTTATTTAATAATACATTTTAGATTATTATTTGTAATTTTAATAAATAATTATTATTAAAAGTTATTTATTATTAATATTAGTTATTAGTTTTAATTGTTACTTAGAGTTTCAAATACAATTTTTATAAAAGCTATTGCTTTCAATTATAATACTGGTTCTGTGGACGTGCGACAATGTTTTTGTTTCAGGAGCTTCAGTCGTGTGTTCACAACCGCGACTGAGTCGAATTTATTTTTTTTTTAAACTACTTAATAATTGATTATTTTCTAATTATCCTTAACTAATTTTTACAAAAAAAGCTTATCAATATTATTTAAATAAATAACAAAACGCAATTTTTAGACTTTATTTATCGTTTTTTATCATTTTTATGCTACTATCCGTAGTTCTAATAGTTAATTTATTATTATTAATAATTTAGTTATATATAATAATATAATTATATATTATTTATAATAATTATTAGACTTAATTCTTACTTGAAGTCTAAAATACAACTTTTATATTACCTCACGTCTCTCATTTCTAAGTCGGATCAAGGGACGCGTGCTATCATAAAAGCATCACATTTGCAGAATCGCGTGTTCGATGCCGCGATCAAAAATCAGTTTTTTTTTTTTAATTCGAATTTTTTTTTTTTTTTTGATAATTTTAATAACATAGGTTTCCACATCACCCATGAGGTACGGTGTATCATGATGCGTTCCCATTTTTTTTATGGTGGGTCTCTCAGAGGCCTATCAACCATAATATAAACCCGAAAACTCAAAGAACGTTAACAATTTTTTAAATGATAATAAAATTAATATTAAATTGCAAAGCTTAAAGCTGTTGCATTCTTATAAAATAAATAAAATGATTAAAGCTTCAAACAGCAGACTAGAATCAGGTGGAAGCAGAGCTGAAGGCTCTAACTTCTTCTTAAAATAAATAAATTAATTAAAGCTTCAAATATTGTACAATACTTATGATACATCGGAGCTTAAAGCTCTAACTTTATAATTGAATATTTGTGGAAATGATGGAACTTTCCAAATTGTATACCGAAAAGAAGAAGCCCCAGTCCCAACAAATGAATGTACAGGCATATGATAGTGGTGACGATTGGGAAATGGATGAATCGTGAAAATCATCGACTTTTTTTCAGCTTTTTCCACTCTAGACAACTATTATTGTAATTATTTATTCGCGTCTATTAATAAAATAACATTATTTAATTTTCATATTAATCGTCAACTTTTTTTCAGCTTTTTCCCTGTGGAAAACTTTTATTTAAAATTATTATTTTGATTATTATTCGTCCATTAATAAAACTAAATATTTGAAGCTTTAATTAATTTATTTATTTTATAAGAATGCAACAGCTTTTATAAAAATTGTATTTGAAACTCTAAGTAACAATTAAAACTAATAACTAATATTAATAATAAATAACTTTTAATAATAATTATTTATTAAAATTACAAATAATAATCTAAAATGTATTATTAAATAAAAGTACAATGAGAGGATTATGTTTTAATATTTATTTATCCATTTTACAACCATTTAAATTTGTTCAAAAAATTTTTAATTATTAATTAATTAAAAAATTTGAACAAGTAAATATTTAAAAATTTATTACGTTAAAAAATAATAAAAAAAAAAAAAAATCAAATTCGAGTGCGGATTTGAACACGCAACTCTAAGCGGGTACGAAACGACGCATGGTTGGAGAAACATTTCTCCTCCGTTTGTCTACAGCGCTCGGTTTCTCTCGTCTTCTTTCGGTTTCCCGACACACCGATAGACATGATTGCGTGTTGCATCGCGCGCACGGCGTTCTGGAAGGGGTAAAAATATCGCACGTTCTGGCAGCACTGCATGTGCCATTTCGGTCGTTATTGTAAACAACTTTTTTTTTAATTGTAATTTTTCATGTCATAGAATCTAAATTACGTAAAAAATAATAATTGAAATGTTTTAATTTAATAATAATGATAATTCGGTAGTGGTTATAGACAAACATTTATAACGATTTTGTTATTTATCAATTGATTAGTTTTGTTTGGTAAAAAAAAGTTAAAACTTAACCTAACGGTTGACAAAATTGATTAGGGGAAGTTAGTTTTTTGTTTGTCAAGATTATTTGATGGATTATTTTCTTTATTAGTAATGAAAAATTAAATACTTTGAATTGCTGTAATATTATTTATTTAATTCAAAGTTGTAATTTATTTATTTATTTAAAATAAATATTCAGTATTATGGCTGATGAAATAAAAACTAAGAGGTTAGTTTTTATATACATAAATAATTATTAAATGTTTGTTAACTTTCTTATCGTTATTCAATTTTAAATAAAAATTTGTTTTAGCGATAATGGAGGTATGGATTGGGATGAAAATTTGCCGGAAGTTGTTGCCAGTATGAAAAAGTTAAGTGTTGATGCCAAAGGGCCAAAGGGTTCATCTCATTTAAATTCAACACGATATTCATTGAGAACTAGAGTAACTTCAATGCCAACACCTGCGCCAACTTCATCGCTAAACAGAAGGTTAAAATTTTTTTTAATTTATATATAAATATTAATTTATTCTGGAGACCGTAGGACAGGCGATGACGTAAATTATAATTTTTCAAAGCTATTAAAATGATCCTGCACCAGGATTTTATTGATTATAAAAATAATTGATAATTTTTTAAAATTCGAAACTGGTAATTTTGAAAAGTTGTAATTGCGAAAAGTTAATTATTATTAATAGTAAATATAGGGGAGGGGGCAATACTGGGTACCCCCAAAATTAGGATCATGAAGTTAACAGACAGTTAACAATTTTCGGAGTCATTTTTCAACATATCAATGACAAAAATATAAAACATAAAAATATGCATATGTAGAAAATTAAAAAAACTAAAAGTGCGATTTTTTTAAATATTTTTTTTTTATAATCTATCGTTTCTAAAAAAATTCGAAACTATTTTATAAAAATATTTTTTCGGATAAAATACAATCCTACCAAAAACAGATTCTCTGTATAAAATCGCGCCAAGTACACGTTTAAAATTTTTTACAATTAAAAAAAGATTTTTTTTACAAAAAAAATGAATCAAATCGAAAAAATACCAAGTACCTAAGACAATTCGAAATCATAAACTACAATTTCATAGAATTCAAAAAAAAATTAAAAAAAAAAAATTTCAATGTACTTGGTGTGCGTTACTAAATTTATTCAAGCAAAATAAATTTCTAGAATTGATTTCGCATATCAATTATTTTCTAATAAAATTGAATGATATTTTTTTTTTTTCAGTATATAGGCACACCAAGTACATTGAAATTTTTTTTTTTTTAATTTTTTTTTGAATTCTATGAAATTGTAGTTTATGATTTCGAATTGTCTTAGGTACTTGGTATTTTTTCGATTT